>NW_019775451.1:145681-309064 GCF_001039355.2 Lingula anatina | reverse complement strand
AAAAGCGGTTATATCTATTTTTCTGATATCTTAGATTGTCATCGGACCACGTGACCTCGATAGATGGATATACTATGGTATAATATCTTAATAGATTATTACAAACAAGACACTTTTTTAAAAAGATACTAACATTGAATGTAGAACTGGATCCATTAAAGGGATAATGACTCTTCGTATGGTATTTATATTTCACAATAAAACATTGTGAGTAACTCACAGAAATATAATATATTCTGTTTTACCACAAAAACGGCAGTGATAGCTATTATTCTGATATCTGAGCTGGTCTTCAGACCACGTGACCTTCATCGACGGCTATACTCTGTTATATTCTCTTTATGTGTCTGCATTATCTACACATATAACATGGCACATCTGATGCAGCGGGGGATGCAGATAGATACAGGTAGATGTCGCTGATTAAATGTCACTATATCAGGCAGTTCATTATTATGTTTATGAGTTCAACATGACAACAGAGCCAGCAAATTTTGTGACTTTTGATCCATTTAATATGTGAAGTAGAAGATGTTAAAATATATTGTTTTAAAGTATAAGATAAAACAGTTGAAAAACTGGTGTTCTATTGAGACTTCTCATTAATGTTCAGCTGTGCCCACTGCCTTCTGTCCTGCCATTAGTTTACAGTCTGTTACTTAATATTGCCACGTATGATTAACGTGTGACATCATCGCTTATATAAATACACCCCAAACTATGATTACCAGGATTTTGTTCAACACGTTAGCAATCATGGCAACAATCCTGATAATCTGTTTGGTGTTTGTGAACACTGGAGTCGCGGTACCCCAAAACAAAACTAACAGTCTAGGCTATTACTTGAACAAGTGCATAACCTTGCCAGTTGAAGGGGCCAGTAAGACGAGACCGTCCGCCGAACCCGGACTGGAGGTGAGTGTGTGTGTGTGTTTGTGTGTGTGTGTGTGTGTGTGTGCATGCGTGTGTGAGAAAGAGAGAGAAATTTATGATTTCTATATACATGTTCTATCACCAAATAAGGTAGCTTTCCAGGGTAAATATTGCATATTGTTGGAGTGAAAATTACCGGTTTAATTTAGTTTAATGTGTGAAATACTACATGCTGTTCGAATTATGTATCTAACAACACTTAATTGATTGTACAATTAACGAATGAGCCCACGTTTGTAAAAAGGTCACAGATAATTATTTTCTACAGTACCCTCTGGATTGGATGATGTACTTGAAGCGTCTGTGCGTGGAGTCAAAAAGTCTTTAGACTTCAATTGAAGGATTGAAATTATTTCTTTATATTTCACTTCATTCGTTTCAATTCAACAGTCGCGTCACATAAATTGCGAAAAGCAAATTTGCATAATCATTCTGTTTGAAAAGACACAGGTGAGCACGTTGACAATTATATTCCTATATCCATAAAGAGCCCGTATTCACAAACATGTGTCTTGTGTAAAACATACGGCGTAAAACAAAAATAGACACATATAGAGAGAAAAACACATATAAAAACAAATAAAATTATACAATATATTCTTACTACATCCAGCACAAAACAAATTACAGATTAATGCTACGTCTAGACAGCTACTTGAATTGCGCAACAGCCCCCCACCCTCAGCGATTTCATTCACTGTTTTCCTGATGGCTGAAATCCTCATCTTTCATTTTCAGCTTGTTTGCCAATAAACTGGTGGTGGTGGTGGCGTGCGTGTGTGTGTGTGTGTGTGTGACTGTGTATGTGTGTGTGTGTGAGTATGTGTGAGGGCCGTTGCATGGTACCACACAACTTCTGAGACCAATATATTCTATATTTATTCTTTACAGTCATACAGTCACACTTTTCATTTATTAAAAAATTCCAAGATGGTGGCATATTCAAGTTGTATTCCATCTTTTGCTGATATTGAGTGATTTCAATAAATTTCATCACTTGAATTTCAATTGATTTATCAAGAAATGTGAATATGGGAAGTGCTTTGATGTAAAAGAGTGGAACGAGGTCTTTTCGTTCTTCCTACAGAGTATATTACTGATGCAGCCTTTTACTTAGATGCAAAGTCCTGAAATCCAAGATGGTTGCTAGAAAACTTTTACATACTGGTGTTCCAGCTAGAAATACCTTGTATACCACATTCTAGTAAAATATATTCGTTGTTACTTTTGGTGTACTGCAGGGAGAAATATAAAGTAGATACTTCATTTAAATCTTGTGCATAACACCAACTTCCATATTCCACACGGATATTAAAAAAAGCTTATAACCTAAGCTATCAGAAAAAAAAAAAAAAAAAAAAAACAGTGATTTTACCCAGTTTTTGACAAGGAGGATAAGTGTATAAATTTGTTCGTTTGAAATATAATAATGACCACATGTGCTATGCAGTGTATGAAATTACGCATGTGGCCATGCATATACAGATTATATTCAACGGCTCTTTCTTCTTTTACTTCTAGTTTTCCGTGTACATAATATGACCAGACCACATCGACAAGGTACGTACAGGCATCATTGACCGATAAAGGACACTATACTATATCTTTTAACCTCTGTTTTAGTGCCCAAGTTTCCGAAAAAGATCCTGTTGTAATGTGAATGCAGTTTCAAATCTCCTGGAGAATCATGTTTGGAATGGGATAATCAATTACGTGCACTGCCCTCAGAAACCACGTCTTTCCCCAGAGTGTGAGAGACTAACATTTGAACAGTCTTGTTTCTATGCCTGCTCACCTAACCTGGGGCCTTGGATGGATAGATTTCTCGTATGTATTAACCTCTCTCTCTCCACTCTCTCTCTCCGCTCTCTCTCTCTCTCTCTTTCTCATATCAACAATTTTAACATTTTTTTAGCATTATGATGTCATTGATAACTTGCCTCTATGCGCCAGTCAGTGTAAAAAGTGGTGGGACGCCTGTAAAGAGGAATACACTTGTCACAGGAACTGGATCGCGGAAATGGACTGGAGCGTAGAAGGTGAGTGACATCATCTGTAGAAAGAGTGGTTGGGTGGGAGTATGCATTTAGCACTCCATGGTAGCAATTTAGTTTTACTTGATGATTAGCCATAAATTGGCAAATTCGATCTGAAAATTTAATTTTGTCAACTTTTCCCTAAATACTTTTTCTGTTTCATTTGTTAGATTTTTTAATTTCAGTGCATTAAATAACATCAATTTTTTATCCTTTATGCCAATTTGGAATTGTCTTTTATTTGTTGTTTTACTCCTTAATTAATTGTATTTGCCAGAGAATATTCTTCCATATTGTCATATTTTGGAAGTGAAACCATCTACCTTTTTGGTGTACATGAACATGTTCTCTGCAGAATCAGGCTTAAATAGATATATACGGTTTATGTGATGATGTGTCATTTACTCAACCTTATTACTTGAATTTTCATAACCTGAAAATCTCAACAAAATATATCCTAGGGTTGAACACCTGCAAAGAGGGCTCGGTATGTAGAAAATACACAGAGTTTTACAATTCATCCACCGAATTCTGCAGCACTTTTTCCAATGGCGGCTACAAGGTGGTGCCAGACTCGGAACCCTGCATGGTGTTCACTTTTGACACCTCGAAACCCAATCCAAATACAGCCGTGGCCCTTGAAGCAGCGACGAAATTGGTGTCATAGAAGACAGGGGTCCACTGGGGCTAAAATTCATTCCCCAAACCCACAAGGATGACCAGGCCTAGATGTTTTTTTGAACGCTCAAATTCAAATAGATGAAAATGACCAGAAGATTTTACTTTCTTTCAAGGGAATGCTCTAATTCTGTAATGTAAACAAAACAGTTCTTGTTTTAATGGTTGATCATACTGATTTCATGATTGGTTGCAAAACACACACTTAACTGGACGACTGTTGATGAAGGGCTATTTGATAGATCTCTGTCTCTGGTCTTGGTCTCTGAAATAAAGCAAATTTGCTTTCAAGAAGTAAATAAATGATGCGCTTCAGATCCGCTGGTTCGGGTTTCTTCTTCATAAAATAAAAAAGCCTTCGACAATATGTTATCTGTAGCAATTATAGATTACAGGCATGCACTGGAAATTCTTGTGCATACAAAAATATGTCGCAATTTACTGCTCTATTCTTACTCTGCTCTTTGCGGTCAGGTTTTATTTGAACCATCAAGTGCAACCCAATGGACATTCCCGCTGTTGCTGCCGTCATTACAAGTTATCAACAACAAAAAATTGAAGTCGAACCTTAACTTGTTTACGCACAATGCAAAATAGTGTGATGTAGTGCACTGTAGTGGTGAAACTTAAAGTAAAAAGAAAGATACTTTTATAATGATGGAATAACAAATAACAAAACTCTGAAATATAATTTCATACAGAGAGACAAAAATAATGATAGTGAGAGACGTATATGAAGACAACGACAATGCAAAAAAGCCCTATAAATACAGACCTAAGTATCGTGGATTAAGTTTAGTTTAATTGTTTCATAATAGCTTACACAATATTTGGCAACTTAAATTTTAACAGCAGCATATGACGTCCAGGTGATAACGGGATTGCCTAAAACAATACCAAGTTATCCAAAAAATCATTTTGTGCATGCATGATTGAAACTCGGTGTTAATGTCACCAGATTCCGCATGCCCCCGCCATTAATTTACATCCTGTTACTTGATATTGTCACGTATGATTCACATGTGACATCACCGCTTATAATAATACACCCCAAACTATGATTCAGCTATTTGTTCAACACGTAAGCGATCATGGCAACAATTCTGATTTTCTATATGGTGTTTTTGACCATTGGAGTCGCGGTACCTCAAAACAAAACTAATAGTCTAGGCTATTACTTGAACAAGTGCGTAACCTTGCCAGTTGAAGGGACAAGTAAGACGAGACCGTCCGCCGAACCCGGACTGGAGGTGAGTGTGTGTGTGTGTTTGTGTGTGTGTGTGTGTGTGTGTGTGAGAGAGAGAGAGAGAGAGAGAGAGAGAGAGAGAGGGAGACTAAAATGAACGATATATATATATATAGTTTGTTTTCCTTTGTAAATATAGCATATTGCTGGAGTGAAATTCACCGGTTTGATTTAGTTTTATCATATGTAAGTAGCAAGTTTTTTTCTGTGAGAGATGGCACCACTGCAGGCTGTTTGAATTATGTACATTAGTTATAACATTAGTTTGATAATATGGAAGCATTTAAAATTTAATTGCATACGTTTTCACACATAACGCGAAAGGAAACCATAGTATATACGATGCTTCACTGTACATGCCTTTGCCCATGACTTTGGAAACGTAGGCTTTGAATTTGCTTGAAGAGGTTTAAAGAGTCAAAAGAAAGGGTCACCCTCAATGCAATGCTAATAATGATACAGAAAATATGTCATTTACCAATAGTTTTTATTCAACTTTAAAAGGATTTTTTCCACAAAATTTTGCCTATTGTCCAAACAATGAACGAACTAAAAAGGTCACAGAAAATCTTTTCTACAGTATCCTCTGGACTGGATAATGGACCTGACCCGTCTACGACTGCAAGCAAAACTTCATATTTCATTTCGTTCTTTTTTTGCGTAACAGTCGCGTCGCATTAATATCGAATAGTAGAATTTCATAATCATTCTGTTTGCAAAGATGCAGGTAAGCACGTTGACTATAAAAGCCGATAAAAAGCATAGACAAACATTTGCCATCTATCAACCATAGGGTGTAAAATAAACACATAAAAACACAGGCAAAACATATGTAAACAGTTTGTTTTTATTCCATCCAGCACAAAACTAATGTTAGTTTAATGCTATGTCTAGTCAGCCTCCACTTAAACTGCAGGAAACCAAACATAGTTATCAAAAGGGAATCAAACTGCAACCAAACACTCAAACACATACAAACACACACAAACACAATCATAAACACAATCAGACACACATATTCACACTCTCAAACACGCACCTTTGGTTCATGCGTTGGGTTTGTTGGGTATAGGGGGGGGGGCAGGTCGTTTTACCTTATTTATTAACACGTAAATCAGATTGAATTGCGCAACAGCCCCCCTCTCGGCGATTTTCATTTACTATGATTGCTGATAGCTTAACCCCATAGCGCCGGGAACCGCACATATGCGGTTCATTTTAAAAAGTCCTCAGTGCCGGGAACCGCATATACGCGGTTTCTGTGTTTACATGCTTGTACTGTCCCCTGTCTTTTGTAACAATTCATGCTTCTATCACAAAACTAACTTAATGTTAGTTTTTTGTTTACTACCGGCTTTTGAAAGACGTGTAGCGAGAATTAAATAATGAAAAAGCGGTTTATTTCAATCATTGTCGAGGCCCTACGAAGTCATAATGGCGACGAGAAGTCAGCAGAAGTTATGGGTTGAGAAATGTTTTAGATTTGTTAGAAAATTCAGACTTCGGGAAGAGTCCTTGATAGATTTTGATACTCCGATAACTTCAAAGATGATGTAACTTTGCCGAGTATGAGTTGTCAGAGAGCAGATTCGGACGTGGGGCTTGATTTATGAAAAACGCTGATGATACTAACGGCAGTAACCAAGCAGACGACAATAGTAATTGGAATGGCTATATCGCTGATAAAATGACTGTAACCGTGGCAAGTCAGACTAAATGTTGCCTTGTGTGCTGCATCAACGTGTCTTTTCCTGCTTGTGTATAAATACAAATGTCATATGTTACGTTGAACTGCATCAAGATGTCTTTTCCTGCTTATGTCTAAGTACAAATGACATATGTTTACTTGTTTGCTGCATCAACATATGTCTTTTCCTGCTTGTGTGTAAATACAGATGTAATATGTTTACTAGTGCGCTGTATCAACATATCTTTTCCTGCTTGTGTATTACAAATGCCAAATGTACAAATGCCACGTTAACTTGTATTTTTATGATGCAATTTTTATTCACGAAAGTGTAATATTTGCTCATGATAATGTTTGTATTCTTGTACATGGTTTGAGTGCTAAACAAAATTTTATGAGTATCCTGGTTCAGTTGATTAAAAAAACTATGAAAAACTATCGTAAAAAGCTCTAAATTTACAGTCTTTTTGTAATTATTAAAGTAATTAGGTGGAAGTCTTCTAGTCAGCTAGCCTGCCTGTATATTGTGCAACTCTCTGACGTGATGCAAGTTTTTAGGTACAGCACGCATCCCAGAAAATTTATTATATCTCAAAAACTAAATAAGATATCTTTCTGAAATTTTCTGACATTGTTTAAGATATATTTCAAATGTTTATGAGAAAATTTCAACAAATTATTTGGTAAAGTGAAAAAGAATGTGCATGCTGAAATTAAAGTTTTGTTTTTTACTTCTCTTCGAGAAAAGCAAGTCTCATATTTAAACTCCTGCTATTTCTACCTAAGTTAACAAATGTGAATAACACTGATATGACTTTAAAGCTCACATTCTTGGCTTTCTAAAAATGTACAGTTTATAGGTGTTTTCTAAAGAAGTGAATACATTATCATCGATTAAATGAGGCCGCCTGAAAAATTGAGTGCATCTGGGTAGAGGGCTCAGGACCAAGGGCACTTTCTAGGTCAGATGCTGCCAGGCTCTATGGGGTTAATTCCTCAGCTTTTATTTTCTGCTTGTTTGCCATTAATCTGTTGTAGGTACGACTGTAAGAGTCGTTGTCATGGTGACACATCGTTTCCGAGACCAAAAAACTTAAATATTGTAAATGCAAGTGTAGCTTTTAATAATTTTTAATAATTTCAAATGTACAGTCTAAGAACTAGTGCTGCACTATACTTTACAGTCATCAGAAATTTCCAAGATGGTAACCAATGCAAGATCGGGTCCTTTTTTTTGCTGACATTGAATTATTTCAATAAATTTCAACACTTGGATTTCAAAAAAATAAGAAATAGGAATAAGAAAAATACTTTGATGTAAAGAGTAGAACGGAGTATCAGATGCAGCCTTTTATTTAGATACAAAGTCCTGATATACTCCGACCAGTACACATGAACAATGTGCAGCTATCATTGGCCAGTACAGGGGAATTAACCATGTCCTTTAACCTCTGTTTTAGTGCCCAAGTTTCCGAAAAAGATCCTGCTGTTATGTGAATGCAGTTGCAAATATCTTGGAGAACCATGTGTGGAATGAGATGATCACTTACATGCACTGTCCTCAGAAACCACGCCTTTCCCCGGAGTGTGAGAGACTAACCTTTGAGCAGTCTTGCTTCTATGCCTGCTCACCAAATCTGGGACCATGGATCTATAGATATCTCGTATGTATTAACCTTTGTTGAATTGTCCCTTTACTGAGTCTCTCTCTCTCTCTAGCCCCATCAACAAATATTTTATAATTTTTTCAGCATTTTGATGCCCTCGATAATGCGCCTCTTTGTGCCAGTCAGTGTAACAAGTGGTGGGACGCCTGTAAAGAGGAATATACTTGTCACAGGAACTGGATTACTGACATGGACTGGAACGGTGAGTGACGTCATCCGGAAAAAGGTGGGGTAGCATCGGTAACAATTTACTGCTACTTGGGCATATGACTGGCCGTTTTTTGATACTTCGATCTAGAAAAATTCATTTTGTTAACACTCCCTCACAACATTTTGCTTCATTTGTAATATTTTTATTAAGTGCATTGAACTAAATACAGAAATGTGAAATCGTCGTGGTGTTTTGTCGTTATCCTAAAATTGTTATATATGCTAAAGTGCCATTCCAATTTTTAACGTCTTTATTTTATAATTAAAAAAAATATTAAACCGTTATTTTATTAATATTTCGTGTTATTTTTTTGTGTGTATAATCGGGTGTAATTCTACTTATATGATACGGTGTCATCTACATGTACTCAATTTTATTGCTATGTTTTGAAATTCTTAACTTCATAATTGGAAAATCTAAAAAACAATTCCAGGGTTGAACACCTGCAAAGAGGGCTCGGTGTGTAGGAAGTACACAGAGTTTTATAATTCATCCACCGACTTCTGCAGCACTGTTTTCAATGGCGCCTACAAGGTGGTGCCAGACTCGGAACCCTGCATGGTGTTCACCTTCGACACCTCGAAACCCAACCCGAATACAGCCGTGGCCCTTGAAGCTGCGAAGAAATTGGTTTCACAGGAGGCCAATGGCAAGGTCAACTGAGGCCGGAGATCCTCCCACAGACCGACCCAGTATCCCTTTGCTTGTTCACGTAGTATGCAAAATAATGTAATGAAGTGCAGAGTAGTGTTGAAATTGAAAGAAACAAGGCAGAAAAGCTGTTAAATTTATAGACATAAAAAAAATGCAGAAAATAGGTCATTTTGTCAATTTTGATGCAATGATAAATAATGCTTATTATAGTGCAGTCAATCAAGACTGGATTTAAATCATGCACAACAGGTAACATGGTCAATAACAGGAGCGGATCCAGAGATATTTTCTGATAGTATTTCAAATTATTTTTTGTCAATTTTGATGCGAAATAACACAATGATTAACTAGAAAATAATACCTGTTACTTCACAGCAAGAACTTTCTAAATTTGATTTTGAATGGTCAATGTCCGCCTAGTATATTCATGCAATTTTGTAGCTGAAATCATGTGAAGATGGAGATATATGCAATTAAAGATGGTAGTGCCGAATTCGGACTTTGGGGGAGGGAGTGTTATAATAAAGCCTGGCTTGTCTATGCAGGATCAAACCTGAATTCTACATATAACAATTGATTGCTTGATTGCTTTTGATGTTTGTAAGTTTTAGTATTTTTAGTTTTCACTACATTTATTCTATTTACACAAAATATAGCACTATTTTACCGAGGTGAAAATTGAGTCTCAAAGAGACTACATAAGCCATGAGCCATCACTGTCTTTAGACAAAATATTTTGGGGATTCCTTCCTAACTCATGGATAACTTCCCAATGTGGATCCATACAACAAATTTGGTTGAAATCCACCGATCCCCATCTTGCCACCCCGGGCTGGTTTTCTCGTGGACAAGCACTTAAAAACACCTGACATTAAGAAAATTTGATTACCATTGGGTTTCATGTCCATGGGAGTTCTAAGTCCCATATTGAAAATGCCAATATGTGAAAGATAAAAATTTCCCAAAAATGTACAACTGAAAAAAAGCCAAATGCACCGTTTTTGCAACGCAGACAGCATTTTAGTCCTATGTTTCTTTCCTGTAAGTTTAAGAAGAGTAAGTAACATGTTTTTTCTTTAATGGTCATTGTAACGGCGGTGCCCAAAGTAGGGTTACATTAAATTTTGATGCAATATGAAATAATGCTTAACAGCAAAATTACCTTCAAAATTTTAATAATAAAATAAAAGTATCATTTATATTTAGAAAACATGACTTGCAAAGGTCTTCAAACCTATGGAAGTTCAGTCACAGCTTGAAAATGACAATATGCAAAAAAGTAAAATTTCACAAAAAAGCTACATGTATAATTTCCAAAAAAATTATCCAATAAAACAGAATTTCCAGCTAAAGCTGCATTTTAGTCCCCGGCAACTTTTCTCTTGGAGTGAAAAAAGTAAGTGACGTGGTTTTCCTTGAATGGTCACTATAGAGGCAGTACCCAAATTAGGGGTTTTCTTCAATTTTCCTGCCATTTTTTGGGAAACATTAAACAATGTCTTATGGAATTTCTCTAAGTTATACTACATGTATTTGAAACTATATACTGGTATTTGTTCGGCTTTTGTGGCAAAAATGACTTCATATGTATTTTTTAAGTTTTTGTACAGACCGGTTTAATTGTCTCTTTTCTTAATCCCACTGAAGTATTACTGTCATATATTTCTGATGTATATATGTCATTTACTGAATGTCATTTTATCCTGTACTTCTACATGTATATATTATATGAAAAAAGACAACAGCAAACTTTGCTACTTTTGATCTACTAAATTATAACGATTAGATAATAATAGACTGTAGTATAAAAACACTCGAGACACTGGTGTTTGATTTAAGCTTGTCGGGTAATTATGTCACCAAGTTCCGCTGTGCCCTTTCCTTTGGCTTAGTCATTAGTTTCCAGCCTGTTACTTAATATTGCCACGTATGATTCATATGTGACATCACCGCTTATATAAATACACCCCAAAGTATAATTACCAGGTATTTGTTCAGCACGTAAGCAATCATGGCAACAATTCTGATTTTCTGTCTCGTACGTGCTATTGAAAATTGGAGTCGTGTCACCGCAAAACGAAACTGGTAATTTAGACTATTACTTGAACAAGTGCGTAACCTTGCCAGTTGAAGGGGCCAGTAAGACGACACTGTCCGCCGAACCTGATCTAGAGGTGAGAGAGACGCAGAGAGAGAGTTTCATGATTTCTGTCTTTCCTGGGTAAATATAGCATAATGTTGGAGGTTGGAGTGAAAATTACCGGCTCAATATAGTTTAACCATGTGTGAAACACAGAAGAATAAGAATTAAAATCGATGTCATGAAAAAACAACATTTGGCAAGAATTCTTTGCTATGAGAGACGGCACGAATGCATGCTGTTCAAATTATGTACATTATTAATAACAGTAGCATAATGATAATATGAGAGCATTTAAAATTTAATTGCATACGTTTTCACATAATACAATATAACTCGATAGAAAACCCAAGCATACAGTGCTACACTGTGCTTGCCTTTTCTTCACAAAGACGTGTATAGAAATTAGGCCTTAAATTTGTATGAAGAGGGTTTAAAGCGTAAAATATACCCTTTTAGGAAAAGAAAGTGTTACCCCTAATACAATGCGCTAAACTCCTAAAAGGATTTTGTAACAAAACTTAATTGATTGTACAACCAATGCATGAACTAACGATAGTAAAAAAGACACAAGTTCGCATTTAAGTATTTTGCTCAGTATGAATTCAGTCTGTTTGCGCGTGAAATTAGAAAGTTTTTTAGACTGCAATCATATCGTCATATTTTATTTCATTTTTTTGCGTAACAGTCGCGTCACATTGATCTCGAAAAGTAAAATTACATAATTATTCTGTTTGCAAAGATACAGGTAAGCAAGTTGGCAATAAAAGGCGATAAAAAAGCAGCCTGCATACACAAACATTTGACTTGTGTTAACCATATAGGGTGTAAAACAAACGTAGACAAAAACATATGAAATTATATAATTTGTTTTTATCCCATTCGGCAGAAAACAAAGTTCAAGAAACAAAACAGCAATAAAAAGAGAATCAAACTGCATTCGTCCCTGATCAGTTTTCTCGGCTATTTTGTGACTGCTATACAATCGCGACATTGATATTTAGAAGGCTTACATCACAAATTATGAAAAAGTCTTTGCCCAAATAGACCACCATCCTACGCCTATTTTATTGCAGTCACCTGCAACCTTCCTGCGACATATTTTCGAACGCTTGCGATTGGTAAAAAAACCTGTTAGCTACCAAAATACTAAAGACCGTCAATCGACCATGCAGTTACAACTACAACCTTCTAGCGACCTGCTGCCGACTACATGCGACTGGTAAAAAACTTGTAAGCGACCAGTCGACTAAATACGGTCAATCGACCGTGCAGTTGCAAATGGTATGCTACTAATTATAGCAACTTACTGACAACCAAGAAGAGACCGAAAGGCAAACTTTAGGATACCGATAATTTTCATCTTTAGTCGCACCGGTTGTCGGTGCACAAAAATTGGCCTTCATGTGTCAACGATCGCAGGCGACCTGCAACCTTAAGCGACCACTTTAAAACCTAGGGCAACCTCCTTGCGACTGAGGTTGCAAAGAGGTTGCCAAAAGGTTGCAAGCGCAGTGTGACCCAGGCTTTAGAAATGCTACTCTATTTGGCGAGTGTAAAATATTTCGAGTATTAAAAATCCCAAATGTCCCAATAAATACTTTGGGGTCCCTTACTTCATATTCCTTGCCATTATAGTTGTAACATAGTCGTAGCACTTAAACTGGTACATTTTTCCTATCAATGTGGTGGATTTGTCAGTTAATAGAAGCAGTCAAATCTACTCTCCCGTGGCTTTGGTCGTTATTATGACAGGGAAGCTAGGGGTGCAGTAGTGAGTACAGTGCAAAGCCAGTCCCTGCAAAAACATCAAGGCTCTCTGATATTGTCATACGCCATAGATGTACATTTTGAAGCTACTTGTAAAAAAGCGTAGAGACGATGCTAAGTAAGAAAATAGCATATAGAGCAAAAAGCCCTGACGCAGGATACACTTTCAGTCCGGAAGCTTCAGACACAGAGGCCTTTTTCTCTGCAGCGGCCCGAGCCACGGGGATGTTCGGAGTTGGTTTTGCTGGATCGAAACTAAACTCCATGCAAGGTTCGGTGTCCGGTACCACGTGATATCCGCCATCCCAAATGGTGTTGCAGAAATCAGCAGCTGATGTGTACACCTCGGTGTATTTCTTACACACCGCGTCCTTTGGGCAAATGTTCATACCTGAAAAGAAATAACATGGAATATAATACATTTTACGGAAAAAAAGTTGCAAGCACAGAAGTTGCTGTCTGCTTTGGAAAGGATGAAAACATATCACATAATTCCATAAGTCAGGTTTGATAAAAAAGACTTAAAGCACGTGCGTTTGGCATGTACAAGAATAAGGAATGATTCTGGGTTTTCCATGTGGTATTTTGCCTTTATTTTCGTTCCTAACCTTGAACTTTTTCCCTTCCCCTTCTTTTTGCAAAAATCCAACAGAAATGGTAGTTCTAGGTATGGAAGTCCAGGCTCCCATATAAATAGTACAGATTAGGGTTAGTCGGAGTGTTGGACTTAGTATAATGGATAAGTATAATAGATAGTGTAATAGAATATAGATTAGTATAATAGAATGTAATATGTACAAATTAATATGGTTCCTAGTGAACTACCCCCTGTACTATTCCTGTCACGCCAGTTCTTTATCATCTGATCTGGATATGTTCCCCAAATTAAACCCATAGCTATATGTACCGCATTGTTGTTAAGTTGTAGCGTCACAACAACGTAACGTCACTCACCATTACCGTCCCAGGCAGGGTCAGTGAACCAGTTTTTGTGACACGTGTAATCCTCCTTGCAAGCGTTCCACCATTTGTCACATTGGCTGGCGCACACAGGCAGTTTATTGAAACGGTCACTATACGGGTATTCTTGTTAAACAAATAAATATCTAGTATTATTTTTTTAGTATTATATAATGCGCCTCGGTCGATATCGCTTTTCTGAGACCGTCAAAACAATATAATGACCTCTGGCCAAATTTGATAATTGTATAATATCACATGGTTAGACCGGTGAAAAAATGGTCATTATCAGTTCAGCGCCAGTTTTGTGTGTATGTGTGTATTATGTGTGTATGTGTGTGTGATAGAGAGAGATAGAGAGATAAAGAGCGGAATATTTGACATACCCCCCTCACATTCCATGGACCGGAGTTTGGTGAGCAAGCAAAAAAGCACATTTTGCAATTTTGTCAACCGTGATTCACTTTGGTGTTTCTATAAGTTACACATGTACTCACTAGGAATAAAATCGGAGTTCAAGTGACTCCGGATCCAAACTTGGGTGCCTAAAATACACCCAAGTGGAGTCAAGTTGACTCCGATGGAGTAACGCCAACCCGGACCCCACAGAAGGATCACAATTGACTCCATTCACACATCCCTTCATCCCTTGATTTATCTCTACAAAAGTCACAATGACCCCATATTAAGAAATTTTTGACTCCTTGACACATTATGAAAAAAGCAACAACAATAGTGCCAAGTGGAGAGACAGCAGGCACCGTTTATTAACGATTGGTATGTACCCGGACGAGTTTTGAACACAGGCCCTCCCGCTTGAGAGGCGGACACTCTAACCACAAGGCCAGCCGGTAATATATGGTGTTGATGTAGCAATAACAAACAATTTGTAAATCTGTTAATATACAGCATCACACACACACACACACACACACACACACAGACATATCAATGAGTTAGCATACCTCCCCAGTGACACGCGGGTCAAACCTACAACCTGGAAACAAAACCTGCTGACCTGTATACCAACTGAAAGCCCGGGCCAGTAATAAGTGCACGAGTTCTGCATGCAGAAACACACAGACGCCACTTGTTCATGCATAAAACCAACTATGGCCAATAAAGTAATGTTTATACTAACAAAGGATGATGAAAACTGTTCTCTCTACGCCCTCTGCTCACTGCCATCACAAGTACTGAAACGAGCGAAAAGAGTTGGTGAAAGGGGTCAGCCAGACACTGGCCCCTGGTAATTTGACTCTGATTTTAGAGTCAGATTGACTCCATAAGAGCCAGGGGGTGATTGGCTCTGATAAGAGAGTCTAAGGACTCTGGTAGTGGAGTAACTTGACCCTTATATAGGAGTCGAATTAACTCCATGAGGGTCAAGGGGTGCTGGACTCTGACTAGATCGAGAGTCAAATGACTCCAACTTTATTCTAAGAGCTATTTCAAACTATGGGGTGGTATTTGGTCAGCTTTTGTAGCCAAATTTGACTTCAAATGTACCTGTAACATTCACCTTTTAAACGTGAATACATGTACCAGTATTGCCTGTCCCACGGTAACAGATTATCGTGTTCTTTTACCTCGACATATGACATTGACCCCGTATTCAACAGGAGTCTCGCTGAAGTGCCTAAAACGAAAGTATACTGTAGTTCAAACAAATATTTTGTGATTTGAATTCAGAATTCCGAATCCATATGCTTTAAATGACACATACAGACTTTGCCTTTTAATTCAAAACAAGTGGTCCATATTGTTTCACCTTCAATTGACTATACGTCTGGATATAAACATTTCTGTACATCTAAAATTCGACGGATCGTGGCAGTCGTATTGGATTAATACATTTCAATAAAATTCTTCAAATCCTAAATCATAGGAAGCGTTCATATTATTACAATACAATTGTTTAGCACATTACCTGAGAAAGGCATGTTTTGGGACATATAACCAGCTTTTAAGGGCAGATGTCTGCAATACCACATTAAGTTATCAATCAGTCAGAACCTGCTGAGACACTACGAGACAAAGGAAGGCCTTGTTGACAGACGCAGAGGTCAACGGATGTACCTCAAGACTTATCAAAAATGGCACAGGTAAAGCTAAGTATATTTTCGACTGCTCAAAGTGCGTCTGATGTTGAAAAGTTTATTTCGGATTACTTGCGACCGGATGAAGATGTCTCCCGTGCCTGTAGCGTTGCCATCGATACATTGGTGCGGTATCTACAAAAAGAAGTACCGATTGATGTCGATTCAGTAATAAAGGTACATTTTCACTCCACGGTTTTGCAATTTTTTGGTTAAAATCTTTCCAATCTCAATCCAAGCCAATCCCACTCTAAATGCAATCGACCCCTCCTCTCTCTCTCGAATAATATCGCTATTCAAGACTAGATTCTTTTCACACAAGGTCAGCAAACACCTAGACATAATAAACATGGCACTGCCGAGGCCAGGTACATTTTTAACGGCTCAGATTATTTCTGATGTTGACCAGTTCATTTCGAGATACTTGCAGCCTGGTAAAGATTTCAATAGTGCATGCGGCGTTGTCATGGATACATTGGTGCAATATCTACAAAAAAATTTCGATTAATAGGGATGCGGTGATAAGTGTACATATTTAACCCACGTTTTTTGCCACTTTTCAGTAGTAAAAAACATTTTCTCGAGAAAGAAAAAAGAGAGAGAGGGAGAGAGAAAGAGGGAGATAAATAAAGAGAAGGAGGGTGTATTTGGTGTGGGGTTGACTTTGAATAATTAGATAACATATACTTGTATAATGAATCTAGTCTCCGTTGTCTTTCTTTCTTTCATTTTGGGCCTGTGTACTTTAAAGTTCGTTCTCCATAAGTGGCAGTTTCTAGTAAACAATACCGTGATAAGATATTCGTGGTATGAATAGAGCTTATCAACGACATTTTATTAATAACTATACCCTTGTGCTTTGGTGGTAAATGAGTAACCCGCACCCCCGACAAAAGCAATTTTTGAGAAAATAAATTTCATTGCGGGTAGAGTTAGGTATGGAATAAACGTCAACAATCCGAAAGCGAAAGTAACGTGTAAGATTGTTAAAAAATACATGAAATTAAGAGTAAGTACTAAACAGTAGCTTATACACGAAACTGAGGTATATATGAGATTTCAAATAGAGTAAATAAGTAGTACATTTATAAGGTAAT
The DNA here is from genome assembly GCF_001039355.2 of Lingula anatina. The sequence continues at coordinate 291,886 of NW_019775451.1, read as the reverse complement.
GAGCGTTGCCATATTTTCTATAGGGAGGATCGCTGGGGAAAGGGACGGCACTGAGAGATAATTCCGACATAGACTGCGTGGTTTTCTTCAATCATGTCGGAGATCTTCGATCGTCCACACGAGCCATGACCGGTCACTGGTTGCAGGAAACCAGGAAACCATTGAGAAGATAAGGCATTGCCTCGGAAATCGGAACCCTTTACCCGAGTTCGAGGTTGTTGGCAAGGCGTCGCATGCCGTGAAACTCCGCTACAAGAGGGGCTGTTTTACCTGTGACGTTGACCTGCTACCTGCCATAGATATTTTGAGGAAAGGTTTGTCAGAATACCCAGCTTAGATTTTGAGGAATTATTATTAAAATCACCATATCACCACTTAAAGTCCATTGAAACAAAATCATATCCGATAATTTTTTTTCACAAATCAAAAGCTGGCACTATTTCTTTCATAGGTACCCTGAAACAAGTGTATAGTGCAATGAAAGAAGTTTCTCCATTCCAGCGTAAGTTCTGTTCAGCATCATTGTTACAGCTTCAAGTAGACTTCGTAAAACATCAAGTGACGGCGGTAAAGGACCTGATTCGTTTTGTCAAATACTGGAGCAAGGAATGCTTTCAGGTGAGAATTGTCATAGAAAAATATCTACATGCATCTTCTCTATCTGGGGCGGTTGTGATGGACTTGTACAAATTGAACTTTTATTTGACCACAAATGGCAAAACGAAGATGTCTTTGTTATACATTAAACATGTTATAGTTAAACATGTATAAAGTGGAGTTCATTTGTGGTTTAAGCAACACTTCGCAAACCGGATTAGATCCAATCGGTGTTGTAAAAGAGATACCCCCATCCTCTCCAACTGATTAAATTATAGAGATATTGCGAAAATGGTAATTTATTTTTATCACCGCTTACAAAGCTATGGGATAGGTTTTACAAACTCCAATTAAGCGTTAGTTATACGTTAAACACGCCCATCGATCATTATAGATACTTTCGATAGGCCACTCGTTTGCAACGACAGCGTTACTTATGTGCTACGCAAAGCGAACGAAGCTTTATCGGTCACCGAATGAGAAACGTATCTATATATAGATATATATAGTTTTAAGTTTCAGCAAAGATGAAGGGAAAAAGGGCGCATTTATTGGCCACCCTTATTTCAGCAGTCCCAACGACTGGTAAGAACCAAAATAAAAGTGCCTTTTGCGGCCAAAATGGATTTATACCAACTGAAATATTTCACAGACCTTGATTTGTTGGAAACTTATCCAGTTTATGTCAGTCCATACTAGTGCCACTTTTATGTGCTTATAAGGAAGAATGATATATATATATATATATATATATATATATATATATATATATATATATAAACCGACAGTTTGATATCCTCCCCACCCGATGAATGCCATACAAGGCCTCAATTTAATCTTTTCATGTAGGATTATGCTGCTCCCAACGTGAGGCTGCCGTCCTCCTACCTCCTGGAGCTTCTTTGTGTCAAGGTTTGGGAAATGGCGGGGAGACCCTCGTTCATGGACAAAAGAAAGGGATTAAAGGCTGTGATGTGGCTACTGATCACAAAAAAACACCAACGAGTGAAGGGGCAAAAATATTACAACCCAAGCAAATATCCACTTTCTTCCACTTTTCGGTACGTATTGAAACATATCGATAATTTTGGGGAAAAACCTACCGTCTTATGCTCAAAATACCACATTGCAGTAAATAAGGACAATTATTAAAACAATATTACTTGAATATATCCTAGGCCTTTTTTTAATTTACATATATGGGCTGGTAAGAACCAAAATAAAAGTGGCTTTTGAGGTCAAAATGGATTTATACCAATTGAAATATTTCCCAGACCTTGATTTGTTGGGAATTAAAGAATAATGCTTTGGGAATTTCAAGGGAATACAGGATGAAATAATGAATTCTGTTTCAAATTAGTTCAGTTTCATCCCAAAATGGTACATTTTGCCTAGACTAACATTTCAACAGATATCTAATGAATACATATGTATTTTGCAGCCTGTTTGTTCAAGATCCTGCCAACCCATTCAATGACCTGTGCAGTGACTTCGATGCGCCCAGCTGGGGCAAAACTCGCCAGGTAGCTAACATGACTCTTAAAATGCCATTGCTCAAAGGACTACACACGGATCATCTCTGTACAAGAAAAAATGTACTAGGATATTGTTCTTAAACTACCAAATGCACCCAATAACTAGTTAAGATATGAAATGAGTATGCAAAACAATCGCTCTAAGACCGGTGTGATTACATTGAGAGGTCATCCATTTTAATTATCATTATCAAACAGGAGATAATTATAGCATGCGGGTAGACACGAACGCTTTTAGACAAGGAGCCTTTAACGAGTACGCCCTGATGCTAAATGTGTGTAAATTTGGTGACAGTTGGTGGTGTCATTTCAATTTAATGGACATTTCTTTACCTCTGTAAAAACCACAGTGAAACGTTGGATTTGAGGGGGTATATGTCATAAATGTCAATAGATGGTAGTTAATATTGATATCTGTACCGCTAGTTTGTATTTTTTGTACCACTAATCATTTTAGTTATGGTATCTGGAATGAAAATCACTATTTATTACAATTTTTTACCTGTGATGTGATAATTTATGAATAAAATCACATGAAGGTGGGACAAGCTTTTTGACCAATGTTGCATATGCATTTAATTTTTGGCTTCATTTTGAAATTCTTAACTTCATAATTTGAAAATCTAAAAAAAAATTCAGGGTTAAACATCTGCAAAGAAGGCTCGGTGTGTAGGAAGTACACCGACTTCTGCAGCACTATATATTTTCAATGACACCTACAAGGTGGTCCCAGACTCGGAACCCTGCATGGTATTCACCTTCGACACCTCGAAACCAAATCCAAATCCAAATCCAGACGTGGCCCGTGGTTTCACAGGAGGTAGAGGTCAAGGTCAACTGAGGCTAAAGATCCTCCCGCAGACCGACCCAGTAGACCAGGCCTATCTGTTTGTGAACGTTCAAATTCAACTTGATGAATAATAACCAGATTTTACTTTCTTTTTCAAGAGAATGTTCTAATTTTGTAATGTAAACAAAACATCTTGTTTAAATGGTTTATCATGCTGATGCCACACTTGATTGCAAAACACACACGTAACTAAATCACTGTACTAAAAAACACGACGACTTTTGATGTAGGGCTATTTGATAGGTTTTCCATAAGTCTTTGTTTCTGAAATTTGCATTATACAAGCAAATAAATGATGCGCTCCAAATATGTTGGTGTCTGTTTTCTTTTTCATATAATCAAAATGCCGTTTGACAAAAAAAAAAAAAAAAAAAAAAAAAAAAAAAAAAATATATATATATATATATATATATATATATATATATATATATATATATATATATATATATATATATATATAGTCAGTAGCAATTAGTAATGGCAGTCACATATCTTTATGGCGGCGATCGTTGTTATTGAGAACTTATAGCAGAAGCCATCAAGAGAATAGTTTCTTTGTTTTTGTCCGTTGTTCAACAGGCAGGGTAGTTTTTGACCTCCCACTTTTAGCGGTCTTCTCTGACGCAAATACCTTTTTCAGTAGGGGGGATTTCACTATTTACAAGTGGTAACACAAATTATGTATCACATTGCAGCTGTGGAACCGGATAATTTAATGTTTAACTAAACTACCTACTGTTAATAATGCATGTACCAAGTAGAACAATACAAGTCACACTCACAATGTGCATGCACTTATCTACTATATAGTCATGACACTTGTCGGAATTACTTAATATATAATCCTTTTAAGCGCGAATACTGCTTGCCATCAGATTTCATGAATCATTATGCATTAACATATGACCTTAGCCTCGTATTCAACACGAGACTGCCAGAGGTTGAAAGCGAAAGTAAATAATATTATGATTAAAACCTTTTCTTTTGTGATTTGGATTAAAAAATGATTGAATCAACACGCTGTCAATGGTACGCGCAGTATATGTGTTATTTCAACATGAACAGCTGCAATATTGCACTGTAATTTATGGGCTGCCAAAAGGGCAAAAAATTATGTCGTCGATTCAGTTATGTTTCGTCGATTCACTGCCTTCCCATCGATTCAGTTTCAAGTTTAAACGATCCTGTCATAAATTCAACATCTACTTTCGTCAATTCAACTGTCAAACATTTCTCATCTACGGTGTATTAAACCAATGCTGTCACTATTTTCGTCGATCGTGTAACTATTCTCGTCGATCGTCTAATCTCGTCGATCGTCCAACTAATCTCGTCGATCGTGTAACTATTCTCATCGATCGTCTATTCTCGTCGATCGTCTCATCGATCGATCGCCAGAGGGCGCTGCGGTAGCACATTGGCCTATCACATGACTATCAAAATGGCAGACAACAAAATGATTGCTAGTGAAATAAGAACATTTTCTCAACAATTTCAATTTTAGTTGTTAATAATTAAAAGATATTCGGTTGTAGGGACATTATTTTCTAGTTGTGCTTAACTCTGACCATGGCTGGCCGAGTTAAAAATTACCGCGTGATTGACAGACAGAAGCACGTGTTGCTACCGCAGCGCCCTCTGGCGATCGATCGATGAGACGATCGATGAGAATAGTTACACGATCGACGAGATTAGACGATCGACGAGAATAGTTACACGATCGACGAAAACAGTTTGACGATCGACGAGATTAGTTACACGATCGACGAAAATAGTGACAGCATTGGTTTTAATACACCATAGATGAGAAATGTTTGACAATTGAATTGACGAAAGTAGATGTTGAATTTATGACATGATCGTTTAAACTTGAAACTGAATCGATGGGAAGGCAGTGAATCGACGAAACATAACTGAATCGACGACATGAATTTTTGCCCTTTTGGCCGCCCATAGTAATTCATCATCGATTAACAATGCGACTATATATAAAGTACAGTACAAATGGGAGTTGACGGATCGTGATGGTCTAATGAGATTAATACACTTCTTCAAATCTTAAATCAGAAGAAAATTTCATATCATTACTTTAAAATTGCGTCACCCACCAACTAGAAAACAGAAGTTCTGTGGGGTAAATACCCAACCTTTTACGCGCGGTATATGTTATGGCGTAGTTTAATGCTAAAAATGTATCAGTCAGTCGGACCCTGCCCTCATTGACGCAATTCAAGGTAAGATTCTATTGATACAAGGTCAGCACACACCTAGACACAACAAAAATGGCACAGAGATTTCAAAGCGTATTTTTAAGGGCTCAGAGTGAATCTGAGGTTAACGGTTTTATTTCGAGACACTTGCAACCGGATGAAGACTTCTCCAGTTCCTGTGGCGTGGCCGTCGATAGATTGGTGAGGTATCTACACAGTGTACAAACAGAACTGCCCATAAAGGTCCGTTCAGTGATAAAGGTACATATTCATTCCAGGGTTGTTTTACAAGTCCTCTCTTTTTAATAGAAAGAGAGAGGGGGGAGGGAGGGAGAGACGAATATAGTTAATTACTTATGTAATTAAGTCATGCAGTCTTTATAGCCTTACAGTCCTTAAAGTAACACACGTGTCAGTAAAGCACTTACAAAAACTATAGTCAACAAACCGAAAAAAAAAAATATAGGGCCTACTTCAAATGCATAATTGAAGAAATAGGGACTGGTAAGTACTAAACGATGGGTAATACACAATATTATATCGAGTTGGTCTACTTTGTCGATATAATTTTAAGTAAAACAAATGGACTGAAGATTTATAAGTTTTAACTCATTAAAATAAGCATTAAAAATTAAGTCCTTCAATAGGGAGGATCGCTGGGGAAAGGCACGGCACTGAAAAATAAGTCCGACATAGACTGTGTGGTTTTCATCAATTATGATGGAGGCATTCAGACGTCCATACAAGCTATGAGTGGACCCTGGTTACAGGATATCATTGAGGAGATAAGGCATTCCCTCGGAAATTGGAACCCTCTACCCGAATTCGAGGTTGTTGGCAAGACGATACATGCCGTGAAACTTCGATACAAGAAGGGGTCTTTTACCTGTGACGTTGATCTGCTACCTGCCATAGATATTTTGAAGAAAGGTTTGTCAGAATATTCGGCTCATACTTTGGGTCACACTGCGCTTGAAACCTTTTGGCAAACTCTTTGCATCCTCAGTCGCAAGGAGCTTGCCATAGGTTTTTAAGTAATTGTACAAAGGTTGCTAAAAGGTCTCCAACGATCGTTGACACATGAAGGCCATTTTTTGTGCACCGACAATCAGTGCAACTAAAGATGAAATTATTGGTATCCTAAAGGTTTTTCGTTCGCCAGGTGTTGCATCGAAAACCAGCGGACCGGATATTAACCCAGTGGCCTTTTGGAAACCACATTGCGAGTTGTCGCCGCCCTTTTTACAGTTGAAAGTCGCAAAGATGATTTCTTATCAAATGTGACCGTAGTAGCACTTGCGACCACAAAGAGATCAAGTATTTAAACAAGAAAATACACCACTGGCCAATGATTATAGCAGTCACCACGCTTCCGTCTTTTGAAAAGGAGCCATTTTACTGGACCCTTTTTGCCTTCTGCGAGAGTAATTTATGAGAAATCAGCTACTGTCACAAGTTTGCAATATATATATATATATATATATATATATATATATATATATATATATATTTTCAATCACCAAGTGGTTGCTGGCAGGTTGCTTTTTTTACTCGAATTGGATGTATAGGACTGGTATCTTATATGTATAGCTTAAAGATGGTCTGAAAGAGGTTGCAGATACCATACTGTAACCTTGTTGCAACCGGTTTGCAACTGCTTGCCAATCAAAATATGCCATAGCTTCTTGATTAGCTCGCAAAGTGATGCCAAGCGACCGCCAGGTTTTGTGGTTGCAAAGAGGTTGCCAAAATGTTGCAAACGCAGTGTAATCCGGGTTTTAGGTAATGCATGTGCGCCAGTTTAGACGAATTATAATCACAATCACCACAGAAAGAAATGTAAAACGTAGGTCTATATTCCAATTCACACCATATCTTTTTCTTTTGCAAGCTTAATAACCTCTGTTTTTTTGTCATAAATTCAAATCCGCATTGTTATTTCAGGTAGACAAAAGGTGTACGGCACGGTGTAAACTCAGAAGTGTGATTCTTGCTCAGCTGCTTATGTATCTGCTGTAGAATACATTTTTATTCCCACGCCTTTGTTATTACAAAGAAATTTGCTATTTATTCTATTCCAGGTACTCCACAGCAAGTGTATTATGCAATGAAATCACTTTCTCCACACTTGCGTGAGTACTGCTCAGCTCCACTGGTTCAGCTTCAAGTCGAGTTCGTAAAATGTCAACAGCCGGTAGTAAAGGACTTGATTCGATTTGTTAAACACTGGAAAAATGAATACTCTGAAAAAGTCTTTAGGGTAAGATCTGTCAAAGTAATTAGGTCTCAGGACCTAAAAAGGCAGGGAGGGGGTAATATTTCAGAGGGTGTTTGGTTTTTCCTGCCGTGAACGCCCCTAAACAGTATGCCTCATTCTACTGCCCTGAAAACTATACAAAATATTCTATATACATGCAGGAGTGTGGTTTTTTATTTTAAAATAATTACGACGAATATGCATATATATGTGTGTGTGTGTTTGTGTGTGTGTGTGTGTGTGTAAGGCAGAACGTTTGATATCTTCCCCACCTAATGAATGTAGCTCCTCATTTTATTTTATTCCGCTAGGAATTTGCTCCTCCCCACGCTAGGTTGCCGTCCTCATACCTCCTGGAGCTCCTGTGTATCAAGGTTTGGGAAATGGTTGGGAGACCCTCGTCCATGGACAAAAGACAAGGATTAAAGGCCGTGATGAGCCTACTGACTGAACGTCGGCATCACGTGCACCGCGTGGAGTGGTCAGCGTTTTACGACCCCAGCAAATATCCACTTAAAGCCACTGATCAGTACGTATTGCAACCCCCATACGCAAAAGCAAGCACTTTTTTTTAGAAACACCCATTTTACAGTAAATGATAAGGTTTGTTAAAAACTATTAAATAAGAAAATGTGAATTCATATTATATTCATATTAAAAATGTAGGTAGGCCTATATGTATGTACCACATATCTCTTGCAGTCTGTCAGTTCGAGATCCTGCCAACCCATTCAATGACCTTTGTAGTGATTTCGACGCGTTCAGCTGGAATACAATAGATTACATGAAAATCAAAACTTTAAAAGCTCCTTTGTTCGATGGTCTACGCATGGATCCTCCTTGGAATATATTCAGAGACTAATATCGTGAAACTTGCGCCGTAAATAGATATTACGAGTGAGGAGGCCCCTCTATGATAAACAATCACTTATTCGTATATATTGCAACCAAATATGTAATGGATATTATGTGTGTGTGCAATCTGTGTATATTACTGAATCGCAGGCTTTTAAATTATTTCATAAGCCTACTTGTTTAAAAAATGATATATACTTCAAACGCTTAACCACAGTGTAAAGTATGAAAAGCTATTAAAAACAACTATTTAAAGAAATCAGTCGAAAACTGAAAACAATGACACATTAACATGTGCAAATTACTCTGTGTCTCTTAAGATGCAATATTTAGTCTATATTATATAAGAGATCTCGATCAACATGTACACGTGGAGTTGTCTGAGTGACAGATATGGTCGTTGTTACATCCTGTTAAAAAATGAACAAATCTCCTCTTTTATGAATAGTTTTTAGATTTAGATGGATGATTTAGATTAAATAAAAACTTTAACTTCCAGGAAATTTTTGTAATTGCTAAAATACTCAATTCAAACTCATCAAAATGACGTTTGTGTAATTTGTTTGACCTCGTCACTCGCTACAGAGGTGCATTTTTGAAGCTACATGTAAAAAAAGCGTAGAGGCGGTGCAAAGTAAGAACAGCGTATAGAGAACAAAAAGCCCTGACGGGGAATACATCTTCAATCCGGAAGCCCCAGACACAGCGGCCTTTTTCTCGGCAGCAGCTCGAGCCACAGGGACGTTAGGATTTGGTTTTGCTGGATCGAAACTAAACTCCATGCAGGGTTCAGTGTCCGGTACCACGTGATATCCGCCATCCCAAATGGTGTTGCAGAAATCAGCAGCTGACGTGTACACCTCAGTATATTTCTTACACACCGCGTCCTTTGGGCACATGTTCATACCTGAAAAAGTAATAGGGAACGGACTATGGTTCCTAGTGAATTACTATTCCTGTCGCGCCAGGTCTTCATCATCTACTCTGTATACGTTCCCCATCTTAAACCCATAGCTATATGTACCGCATTGCTGTTAAGTTACATCGTCACAACAATGTGACGTCACTTACCATTTGCGTCCCAGGCAGGGTCAGTGAACCAGTTTCTGTGACACGTGTACTCCTCCTTGCAAGCGTTCCACCATTTGTCACATTGGCTGGCACACACAGGCAGTTGATTATAACGGTCACTATACGGGTATTCTTTCTAAAATGTTTTTCAAAAAATATGTAGTATTACTTATCTAGTATTATATTATAATCACCTCGGTCGATAACGCTTTTTTGTGAGGTCAGCCTAAAACAATATATTGACCTCGAGCCAAATTCGATAATTGTATTATACCTGTATCACAGGGCAGACCAGATAAATGAATATTCATTATCAGTTTACCGCCAGTTTTTAGTGTGTGTGTGTGTGTGTGTGTGTGTGTGCGTGCGTGTGTGTGTAAAAAGAGAGATAAAGAGATAGAGATAGAGAGCGGAATATTTGACCTACCCCTCTCACAATCCATGGGCCGGAGTTTGGCGAACAAGCAAAGAAGCACATTTCGTCATGGGTCAATCTTTCACACTCCGGTGACAGACGCGGTTTCTGTGGACAGTGACCATAATCCGTCATGTTCATCCACTGGTGGTCCTCTAGGAAACTTGTGGTCATGTTTGGCTTGCAGCAGGATCCGTCTCGGTAACGAATGCACTGAAATAATATGGGTACAGTGTGTTCATATATAAACATAGACATTGCCAGTCCAGAGGACCTGCCATGTTAATATGTGTGTGTGTGTCCTCTAGATCTGTTGGACAGGCAGTTGCCCTGTGTATGGAGGTGATTTTTATGATATATATGTATAAAATTGAATGCCAAGGGGTGCACAGGGCAAGAATTCCGATTCTTCATTGTCAAAATCTTGATCCACTACCATCAGGGATTTATATGCACATGTACAAAGAAAAAGAATCATAATGCTTAGAGTGTTTTAGGAAGTATTTTGAAGTATTCAATTTGTCCAATTGAATGTTCAATTTGTATACATACATAGTCTCGTTCAGTTACCCTAGATTCTAGCTTTCAGTATTGCCAGCTCGATCTAGATTTCATATATTGTATATAGTATAACCCATAGCAGCAATACTGACTGCAAATTTAGCTAGCACATGAAAAGGTATACTGAGCACGCTAGCTTTAAAATTTATGGGTTGATACAAAACTGGGTAGACATGATATTTCCATTCGAACAAGGATTATTTGAGGCAGTTTATTTGATTAACAGCCCAAATTCATGGTAAAATATAGCAGCCGCATACAGACGGCTGTACAGATCAGACGCAGGAAGTGGAGAAAGCTTATTGAACTTGCCCTGAGTGTCAGGGCCTTACAAGTCTTTAAAGCACTCTCCTGTCAAAAGACAATAGGTCGCGCCGTGCTTTATTTCGTGTAAAGTCACATCATCCACGAATGCGTTCCACGCACCAGTGCACAGGGTTAATTAATCGTACTTTAAACCAGATAAAGCACTCGGCGCTGAGCTTTACGAGAAATAGAGCAGATCTCGGCTTCGCCTCGCCAATTATCTGCTCTATTTCTCGTAAAGCTCAGCGCCTCGTACTTTAACTATACCTAAGTCTCATGGGAAGCAGACGGGGTAAGAGACCTTTTAACTTCAACATTCTGGATACACTTTAAATACCACCTCGATTTTACCTCCAGATCCGGTTCAGGCGACGGCCTTCCTTTGCTGTACTCATTTGGTAATCTAATACACATGTTCAAGTAATCTTCTGCTGACAGTCGTGCCTCTGCTTCCACGAACTGTCCAAGAACCAGGAAGGCGAGGCAGACGATACCAGTGAGCGTTGCCGCCATAATAGTAGACTATTGGGCGTGCGAATGTACAGGTGGTAAACAAATCATAACAAGAAGCACACCTGTTTGACCTTTTAAAAACAATAAGTTCACGAAAAGTTCATAAACGTATAGCGGGTGTCTCATTACGTACGTCACCACTGTGTTATACCATACGCGCTGTTCCTGCAACTTTTTGGTGAAGGTTTGGGATAACGGGCAGCTATCGGAGAATTAGAAGAAATAACCCCCACCGCCGTACACTCCGACTTCATAATATACACATTTAAAAATTATTAGTAAGTGTTAGTGTGTGTGAGTGTGGAGGTGGCTTCAATATTTTTTAATTAGAGGTACATCTGTGACATGTTTACGCTAAGGGATGTGGACAGTGATTTTAAGCCCACTGTTATGCATTCGCTTATTCTAGTAATTGTACTGATTGAAAGAAAAAGACAAGATGGCGGGGGTTGTGTTAAAGTTTTTCCCCACCCCTCTTCGAACTAAACATAATAGTATATGTTACTTTATATACTTAATCTGATAATTCACGCTTCAAACGTCGGATAATCATTTTCTCCCAGTATTTTCATGGTCACACATTAAAATAACGTATTTTTTACAACTTCCAACCGTTCCCTCCTTTCCTTCCTCCCCGTCCTCTCTCTCTCTCTCTCTCTCTTACCTCGAGCTCCGGTTCTGGTGATGGTCTTGTCTTGCTGAATTTTGTCGGCAAGAAAATGCATCTGTTCAAGTAATAATCCGCCGTCCTGGGCTTGTCCTCTTGCATCACAACTCCCCACGTCAGTATGACCAGGTGCAGGTAGATGACTAGGGAAAACGCCATGTTGGCTTAATGAGACCCTTAAACTGTACAAATTAAACCGCAAGTGGCCTTCTGAGGGTGTTTTCAATATTATATTTTTATGTGTGACACTGATGCTATTCTGGTGACCATTATTCTACATGCCCTGGTGCATCATGCATTCGACAGGTTAATGTGGCGATTGAGAAAGACTGTAAATTGTTTTAAAAAGGCAGAAAAAACAGGTTATAAATTAAATTTTTATATGTGTTTCGATATATTTTGTAGTGATTCAGTCTTGGTGAATTATACATGACGTAAGGATATTTTGAAATAAATATTTAACCTGTAACTCAAGGGGTTCCGGTCATGGCTACAGTGACGTATTGTAATGAGCCTTTACATACATATGGAATGAATGTCCTAAACTTATATAATTTTGTACGCTTAATTCAAGCTTGGGCTCGAAATAGGACATTACGTTTTAGACTTACTTAGTGGATAACACAATCTTAATATTCCACGGTTCGTCTCAGTTTTAAGTAAGATTGCGCAAAGGAAGCCCAAGTCCACATAATGACCAGCTAAACGTGTAGCGTCCAATATCTTAACAAACGCAGGTTGTCTGTTTGAGCCTTTATTGATCCACTACAATAAGATACGTTCTGAAATAATAATAAATAAAGATACTTAACATCTATACTTCATGATCCTTTTCAATATGACTTACTTATATAATGACTGAATGTCACTGTTATTAAATCAATTTCTTTTATAAGTGCATTACAAAGTTAAGAAGAAACAAATTAATTCCAAAATTAAATGATAACATACATAAACTAGCTACTCACTAGACTTGTCTAGCCTCGACTTGTGAAACATGACAAAATCTGCTGACACTGTAATAAATATAAAACAACTTAATGAAATTATGTAGCTAGCTGAGATAAACATACTCAATATCTAAGGAAAGAAAATAAACGTAAACTAACAGGCCTGACAAAGTTCGTTTGTTAACCACGCCTAATACATTCATGCATTATAACACGTGTTCTTAAAATGCCTTTACATTACTTGCAAATTTATATGCTAATTACGTAATGAGCTATAAAATAGGTCTAGTAACCAAGCAACATATATAAAATGAGTTTTAAGAAAGGACCGGGCAAATACATACTGTACTTATTTGTCTTTTTTCCTACTTTCTCTTCATACGTGCGAGTGTTGCGTCCTCCGTGAATCTGAACGTGTGCACCTCTCCCAACTTACGAATCTCTTTCTTCTAAAGATCATTTTCTCAACCAAATACATAGCAATTGCACCGAATGCAGTATGTGAGACTACATGGTAATTACTTTCCCTTAAACACGGGATATAGAATTCTAGCCACTACAAAACGATTTTATTATTCGACGCTCGGAAGCTACATATTCTAAGTGAAGTCTCCAACTCCTAGCTCTTCTAAACTACGTCTGCTCCGCACTCGATCCGTTGCTCCCAATGTCCTTCTCTCCTTCTCGTCCCCTCTCCCCTTCTCACTCCAATGTATCGCTTATATACTTATTTCTTATCCGAATTGAATCCAATAAAAACATTGTGAATAACTCATAGTATTATATATTCTGTTTTGCCACAAAAACGGCAGTTAGAGCTATTGATCTGATATCTGAACTTGTCTTTAGACAACGTGATCTCCACTGATGGCTATACTCTGTTAAAATCTCTTAAGAGATTTTAACAAAAAACCAAACTTTTTAGAAAAAAAACAGGGACTAACTCTGAATGTAAAAATGGATTCATTAAGCATTGGTTAGTATGGGAAAATTGTTGTTTACTCCAGGAAAATTCATTATTTGGCCGAAACGAAGAGTTATTATCCCTTTAATGTCTTTATATCGGCGTTACAGGGGCCGCCACATTACTCTATAACTATCGGACCACTCCACGTTGCATAATCTGACCTCATAAGATATCTTCATGTCGGATATAACAGTATGTTCCCCAGAAAAAAAAAATGTCAGAAAGTTTCATCTTGCCCAAGTACTTGTTGCAATTAGCAAGTGGAAACAGTGTTTTTTGTTGTTGGCTGAAAAAGATATTGTGATTCCATGACAGTTTAACGTTTCCGATACAATTTGGATGCTTTAATGCTTATTTGACTGTCGGTAGTGTGTATTTCCCCCTCTTTTTTTAACATTCAGATACCAGACAGCTGAAGTCGCTCAAAAATTAACTGCTCTATATAGAATATTATCATATTTTTTATAACATTATACTTGTAGGATATTAATTAAAGAACAAAATCAGTGATGATTTTTTATAGTGAGCAAAACTTTCCACAGCTTGACGTTTTGCATTTGTGACATTAACATGTTCCTTTTTCGGGTTAGACGATGATCTTTTTTATTATTTATGGTTCCAGGAGAGTGAAACTGCAAACTTCTTCATGTGGGTTTCTGATATAATCAAATATAGTTTGTAACCTCTGCACTAAATGTTTTAACAGCATGCTTGTGACCTCATTTGCACCTTTATATTGGATTTGGGTGAGATAAGATGAACATTAAGAACATCGTATAAAGAACAAAAACCCCTGACGGGGGATACATCTTCAATCCGGAAGTCCCAGACACAGCGGCTTTTTTTTCGGCGTCAGCTCGAGCCACAGGGATGTTCGGATTTGGTTTTGCTGGATCAAAACTAAACTCCAGGCAAGGCTCGGTGTCTGGTACCACGTGATAACCGCCATCCCATATGGTGTTGCAGAAATCAGCAGCTGACGTGTACACCTCAGTGTATTTCCTACATACCGCGTCCTTTGGGCAAATGTTCATACCTAAAAATAAATATTATGCACTATATTAATTTGAATCACAAGAGTTGCTATCTGCATAGACAAGATAAACCTGGTTTACAATTTCACTTTCTTCAAAAAGTCTGATTAAAAAAAAATAATAAGCATATGCGCTGAACATTCCAAAGGATAAGAAATTCTCCTGGATTTTCTACATTGCATCCCCCCCCCCCCTGTTTTTCGTTAACATCCAAACGAAACTTCATCTTTTACTTGGGATATGACGTCACTCACCATTAGCGTCCCAGGCAGGGTCAGTGAACCAGTTTCTGTGGCACGTGTATTCCTCCTTGCAAGCGTTCCACCATTTATTACATTGGCTGGAACACACCGGGCAGTCGATTAAATCGGTCACTGTACGGGTATTCTTTCTAAAATGATTATCAAAGATAAATGTCCAGGACCCCATTCCCAGAGATTAGATCGATCCAACTAGATCGACCTAACTCCCTCTGGGTTCACGCTAAATATCTGTAAGCCGAGCGGGCACGAAAGTTAATTACCCCCTTACAGCTTGTAGTAGGCGGGACGGACATTTAAGCCGGATTATCTGACAGTAATCTAGTGAGACTTCCCACGGGGATAGATCGATATAAAATATTTGGGAATGCGCCCTAGTATTACTAATCTATTATTGTAATGTGCCTCAGTCGATATTGCTTTTCTGAGGTCGGCAAAACAACATACTTACCTTGTAGAAAGTCGATAATTGTATAATATCACATGGGCAGACCAGATTTATAAACTATCATTATTAGATCACCAGCTGTTTTGTGTGTGTGTGTGTGTATGTGTGTGTGTGTGTGTGTGAGAGAGAGAAAGGGGCCTTCCAAAATTTGTCTCATTTATAACGCTCAATTACGGTTGTCAATCTGTCCTAGAACATGTTTTTCTCTTTTAATGATGTTCTTTATCTGTTCTAGAACATTCTGAAGGGCTTCCCAAAACATTTTTCGAACTGTTACATGCATTACAGAATAAAATCAGAACTATAAAAAATACGCCAGATTTTCTTCAAGAGATTGAGAACTGTTAGTGAACGTTAAATGAGGAAAATTTTCGCAAGGAGAGAGAGAGAGAGAGAGAGAGATGTAACATACCCCTCTCAGAATCCATGGACCCAAGTTTGGCGAACAAGCAAAGAAGCACATTTCTTCATGGGTCAATCTTTCACACTCCGGTGACAGACGCGGTTTCTGAGGACAGTGGGCATAATCAGTCATGTTCATCCACTGGTGGTCCTCTAGGAAACTTGTGGTCATATTTGGCCTACAGCAGGAATTGTCTCGGTAACGAATACACTGAAAAAATATGGGAACAGTATGTACATATATGAACATTAACCTTGCCTATCCAGAGGACTTGCGACATTAAAAATCTTTCAGGTGGAAGGCTAGGGTGTATGATCAAGTGGTCATAACTTGTTGGGCAGGAAGTTTCCCCATCCCTGGAAATGCTATATCTAATATATATGTGCTAGTAAAGCACTGAGTGTCAGGGGGTGAGCAGCACACCGTGCAACCAACTTCTTTACCCTTATTCTAAATAGGGACATAACTGGCTGAACGGGAGACAAAACGAGACACGAAATCATACCATTTTATATCCCTATCATACATCCTAGCCTTCCACTGTTAAACATACACATAAGTGTAAGGGTGCCGATTCTTCATTGTCAAAATCTTGGATCCACTACTACCAGTGTAACAAGTTTGTCACTGTAACCTAGCATCTTCATGATAATTAACTCACCACAGACATATAAAATCACGTTTTTTGCAACCTCTCTCTCTCTCTCTCTCTCTCACCTCGAGCTCTGGTTCTGGTGATGGTCTTGTCTTGCTGAATTTAGTTGGCAAGAAAATACATCTGTTCAAGTAATAGTCCGCCGTTCTGAGCTTGTCATCTTGCATCGCAATTCCCCAACGTCATCACAGCCAGGTAGATGCAGATGTCTAGGGAAAACGCCATGATAGCTTAATGGGATCCTTAAGCTGTACAAATCAAGACTGTCTGTTTTTTAAATGATATATTTTCATGTACAAGGGTAACACTGTTTGCTATTCTGGTAAGGATTAAGCTAAATGCCCTGTTGCATAATACATAGGAGAGGTTAATGTAGGGATCGAGAAGGGGTGAAAATTGTTTTGAAAAGGCAGAAAAACAGGTTTACCTACATGTATATATTAAGCACCCTGTATGCCCCATCTAAAGTGCATATAGTGCATGTATATAGCTACATGTATCTATCAGTGGGTAGCCCTTCGTGATTTCTTAAAAATCACACTCCCGTCTTGATGTACTTTATTTGCAAGAAATGTCTTTTACAAGAATTCTCTTTCTCACAATCGTGAGCTATTGATTCTTGACTCACCTCTGATTAGAATTAGTTTCCGTAGGTTTTGAACAAATTTTAATATAAGCAATTTTACTTCATTTTATGTTTCCTGATGATCGCTGCACCTGATATACTTTTGCATCCAGATGGAAAAATCATATCGTTAAAATTGTATATCATTGTAACGGGTTTCTGATAAAAGAACCAACAGTAATAATACGTCTTCGACTGCCCTCGATAGACAACTGGTGTCGCCTGCATGATATTTTTACGTCTAAAATGCCCGCTCTACTGCTTCGATTTTCCTAGAATTTTTATGACCATAGGGACCATATAAAGACTAAGTAATCCTAATATTTTTTTTGTATTTTTTCTTTTGTCAGTTTAATTTTGGCAGGCCCCATGGTTTCAATCACGTCATTTAAGACTTAAACGCAGATTTTACGGCCATATTGTAACAATAACACCAGAGAGCACCGCACAATAAATTGCGAACAATTAGGACGATCATCATCCTTGTCTCTCGCTGAATGAATAAATATGTCATTCAGAAACTCTTAAAAATAAAAACAAAGTGTGATTTTTTTTAAATTTCGAAATATGCTGTGATGTGCATCAACGCCTTATAGCTCAAACAGTGTAGAAATGGCGCAACTTTAGAAAAGCGCATATCAAACTGATATCATTGACTTGTGAGCCATCTTCAACCCGGAAGCCTCAGACACATCGGTTCTTTCCTTGGCAGCACTCGAGCTGCGGGGATGTTCGGATTTGGTTTTGATGGATCGAAACTAAACTCCATGCAAGGCTCGGTGTCGGATGCCAAACATAACTCAACGGCATATGACAATGTCATTATTGAAAGGTGATTTAATTTTTACGCTAAAAACACACAAATTTGAGTGCAGGAGAAATAAGGCGATAAAATTATGGTGTACAGGTATGTACGAATATCTTGCAATTAAAGATGTAATAAACCAGCATTACATGCGTTATACGACTACATTTTCTTTTAATGATTTTACAAATTCAAATAAAAAATCCTATTTAGATTAACTTACATATCCAAACGCTGACATGCATAAAATGTTAAAGCACAATATATAGAGTGAAACCTTCAAAATAAACGTCCACTGACATGAAACAGTCGGAAATAGATCAACAAAAGGAACATGGAAATATAACTTTTGGGCCACGTTAGATGCGTTACTCTCAGCTACAATCGTAACAGTCCGAGTGACAGAGGTGATTTTCGTTAACAAATATTCTGTGAAAACAGAAATGAAACAATAAGCAAATTGTTCCCTTTCGACCATTGGTTGTTGTCATAGTAAAATTAACCTGCAGATATACGCTTTTCAACTACAAAAGTTTAATTTCAATGTTCATTGATTAAATATGTCATTCAAAAACTCATAAAATAAAGATTAAAGCGAAAAAGACTTTTAAATCCAAAAATGCTATATAATACAGGTAGACACACTGTACAACTAAAACAGTGGAGGGGCAGTGTACAGTAAGAACAGCGTAAAGAGAACAAAAAGCCCTGACGGGAGATACATCTTGAGTCCGGAAGTCCCAGACACAGCTGCCTTTTTCTCGGCAGCGGCTCGAGACACAGGGATGTTCGGATTTGGTTTTGCTGGATCGAAACTAAACTCCATGCAGGATTCGGTGTCTGGTACCACGTGATATCCGCCATCCCATATGGTGTTGCAGAAATCAGCAGCTGACGTGTACATCTCAGTGTATTTCCTACACACCGCGTCCTTTGGGCAAATGTTCATACCTGAAAAGCAACATCATGAAATAAAATATTTTTGAAGACAAGGTTTGTTATTTGAATAGGCTAGGGTAACTTGGGCCACCATTTTACACAATACGAAAATAACGTGTAAGACAGCGTTATAAAGGGGAGGGCTTAATCGTACCAGTTTTGATTTGCCTTGGTAATCATTACAAGTTAATTCACGCGAATTCGAACATTTTAACATCTACCATTTTCATGTTAAAAGTTCTGCCCGAGAATTGAAAAAAAAACAAAAACAAAAAAAAAAAAAAACAAAAAAAAAAAAAACAATATAGCTTCGGTGTTGATATCTTAAGCGGCAAAAGAACTGTAAATGTAATGAGCTTTACAGCGTGTGCGAAAGGAATAATTAAACCCAATTTTAAGCCAATTTACTAGGAAGCATTATCATTTGGTAGTTGGTTGCCATTTTGGTTTTATCAAATTGCATCAATATCATTACAACAAATGTTAAGTAATATTTCGTCTTCAGCCTGAAGTATAAATGGTCTATTTATTTTTACAATTTACATTCAACTAATTTTTTGTCTTATGCTGATAATATCAGTGATGTGTTCTCTACCTCTTACAAGCGTTAACATGCGTCACGTTGGCGCCACGTGGCTACATACATAAACCGCGTTGCTGCCATGTTTTAACGTCGCAACAGCGTGGAAATTAAGCCACGGGACCCCAACGTAGCGTGTTGGTTTGGAAAAGACGTCGCTCACCATTAGCGTCCCAGGCAGGGTCGGTTAACCAGTTTCTGTGACACGTGTATTCCTCCTTGCAAGCGTTCCACCATTTGTCACACTGGCTGGCACACAATGGGAGATTCTTCAAACGGTGACTATACGGGTATCCGTTCTGAAATGGATATTAAAAAAAAAATCTAGCAATAAGTGATGGGGGTAGACAAATGGATGTGAGCATGTGTGCTCGTCTGTGTCAGAGAGAGGAAGAGAAAGAGAGAAAGAGGGAGAATACCTGTATGTATGTGTTTGTGCCTGAATATTGAAATAGACAAGATAGATAGATTGATCATGTAGATAGCAATATACAGTGTGTGTGTGTGAGTGTGTGCGCGCGTGCTTGACCTACCCCTATCACAATCCATGGCCCGGAGTGGGGTGAACAAGCATAAAAGCACACTTCATCATGGTTCAATCTTTCACACTCCGGTGACAGACGCGGTTTCTGTGGACAGTGACCATAATCCGTCATGTTCATCCACTGATGGTCTTCTAGGAAACTTGTGGTCATATTTGGCCTGCAGCAGGAACTGTCTCGGTAACGAGTGCACTGCAACAATATGCAGATGCAATATTAAAGGGATAACAACTCTTCGTGTGAAATCTATATTGCACAATAAATACATTGTAAACAATTCATAGAAATATATATATATTCTATTTTACCGCAAAAACGGCAGTTATAGCAATCATTCTTAAATATGTGTTTGCAATCAGTCCATGTGACTTCCATTGATGACTATACTTCTTAATAATCTCTTAAGAAACCATTACAAATTATACCAATTTTTTAGAAAAAAAAACAGGGACTTACTTTAAAATGGATCCCTTAACCATTGGCAAGTATGGAAAAATTACTGTTTACCCCAGGAAAATTCATTTTTGGCCATAATGAACAGTTGTTATCCTTTTAACTAGACCGGACATTTATTGCAATGGTGGATACGGAATTTTTTGTGCTTTTTCTTGTTTCCCTTTTTTCCATCCCTATGCCCGATACGTCAATTCCCCATGGCCGCCTTACACTGTTTAATAAAGGGTTTGAGGGTGTTGTCCCTATTGGGAAAATATATTGTCCACAAGCAAATGAACAATAGCCTAATTTTTTTTCATTTTGTTTAGCCAGTAAAAAACCGGTTTGAATTATGCACATTAATGCTTGTCCGCAAAGTTACCGAAAAAAATAGCGAAAAATGACCCTCCTGTAGCCTCATCTAACAGTAGATCAACTGTCAGTGGTCCGACAGCGTCTTAGACTGTGTTCCCATACCTGGATCGATCGAACAGGATCAATCCATCTGTGAGGTGTTTCTCGCTTAATTGCTTTCAGCTTAAGCAGCTTAGATGTCTGACACGCCTACTGAAGCTGCTAAACGATAATTAATTACCCCCTAGCAGCTTCAGTACGGAATTAAAGCGCTTAAGTTGTTTGCAATTTCGCGAAAATCTCCTTGGAGATAGATCGATCCACAGTTAGTACGATAGGGTCTGGGCATGGCCCTTAAGATTTAGTCTCGCTCAGATATATCATTTCTGCTGAGATCGCGCTAAGAATTAAAAAAAAAAACTCAGATGATCCGTTTTGGCATAAATACAATATACAATGACTATCCAGTGGAAGTACAGTATGCAAACACTACACAGCTTTGTGTTTACAATGAACTCGGGTACAGTGTATTGTGCTTTTTACCTTTGTGTTTTTAGTGTAGTTATAGCATTGTTAACCGTTTTGGCGGTCTACGTTGTTTGTAATTGGGGGGCACCGATCAAACACTTGCGTGTTCATATATCCGAGAAGTTATAGAATTGCCGCTATACGGGGTAAACTGTGGTCCACCAAAGGTTGGGACATGTCAAAAATATGAATAGTTGCACGTCATCAAAACATCTATATTGTAGATTATACGCAATTAAAACGAACCAAATACATCTGAAAAGTTATCGATATGCCGCTATACTTCATGGACGGGGAAACTGTACCCCCTGGACCGCCAAAGGTTGGGAAATGTCAAAAATATAAATAGCTGTACGTCATCAAAACATCTGTATTGTAGATAATACTCAATTAAAACGAATCAAAGATATGTAATTACACAAAATGCACTGATAACCATTCAAATGAGAGGTGAATGTGGTTGCCCAGGGCCTAATAAATAACATTCTCTCTCTCTCTCTACTCTCTCTCTCTGTGATTTTTACCTCCAGACCCGGTTCAGGCGACGGCCTTGACTTGCTATACTCGTTTGGTACGCTAATACACATGTTCAAGTAATCGTCTGCTGACATGCGTATGTCTGCTTTAACCACCATCCCCAGATTCAGGAAGGCGAAGCAGAGGATTTTAGTCAGTGTTACCGCCATGGTGGTTGACCTCGAATGTGCAAACAAAGTAAACAAATCGTAACAAATAAACACACCTGTTTAACGTGACACAAGCCAACAGTTAGTAAAGCTTAAAGGGATAATAACTCTTCGTTTTGGCCAAAAAATGAATTTTCCTGGAGTAAACAACAATTTTTCCATACTTACCAATGGTTAATTTCAATTCAATTTCAATTTCAATTTATTTCTGTACTGGTACATAGATTGTCATGACCTTGTACAATTTGATATACTAATGATGATACAATACAGTTAGTGCATTACCATCTTTATATAATGGACATACGTATCAGTAAAATTACTCATAAAATATTCTATCTAAGCAATGCGATAAACCTTGGTGTGATTTTAAATTTACCATAAACATACTATAAACATGTTACACAAAAAGAATATGTTTAAACTTAAAACCAAGGTTACATAGCTGTTTAAGGCCAGTTTGATGACATGGATAATTACGACTAATGACAATTACATAAGATAGATAAGTAAATAAGTGACACAGATATAAATATTGTGCCATGTTCAGTCCCACTGCCGAGTCACTTCTCACAACAGTGGGACCATACACTGACATTTTAAGGGATATGCTAATGAATCCATTTTTACATTCAAAGTTAGTCCCTGTTTTTTTTCTAAAAAGTTTTTTTTTTGTTAAAATCTCTTAAGAGATTATAACAGAGTATATATGGCCATCAATGGAGGTCACGTGGTTTGAAGACATGCTCACATATCAGAATAATAGCTATAACTGCCGTTTTTCTTGTACATCAAATATATTATATTTCTATGAGTTGTTCACAATGTTTTTATTGTGTAATATAGACCTCATACGAAGAGTTATTAACCCTTTAAAACTTGTTTGACATGTTAATACGTCATACGTGTAATATGAAACTTCTAGTATTGTGTTATTCAATACATACCTTTTTCGATATACTGGTATGGTGGTTGTATTATGCATATTGTATATAGCGAACAGTAATTGGGGAGTTGAAAAATTTGACACACGTGCATACACATACATACAATGTACATCCTTTTTTTAGTCTTTCAAAAAATGATAATTTCCTTAGAGGAAATGGAAACATATCATCCCAGGTTTAACATATTTTTCTAATTTTTTTGTACCAGCACTGTAGTTGAAAATACAGATAAAAGTTTCAAAGGTATGTCTAGGTAGAAATATATTACTTATCAACAAATGTGTATTTCATCTAAAATAAGAGATTAGAAAAATGTGTAATCAGGTGTGTCAGTGACATTTAACTGACTGGAGATTTCAGTGAATTACAGAATAGATGACAAGATGACGTCATCCTGCTCGGTGGCAGCTACGTAACAGGTTGCGAAAGTTAACAAATTGTGATTTTTTATAATTAAAATTCTTTATGGCACATCATTGTATTCGGGTGGCATTAAAATTGTTTATCATTCTAACTCGTTATTAGGTAAAAGAACCAACAGTAATAATACCTGCACGACTGCCTTATGTGAACAACTGGTGTCGTCCGCATGATATTTTTTGTCTAAAATGCCCACTGTATACAGTATACTGACTCGATTTTTCTAGATTTTTGTTCTTGACCGTAAGAACCACATTTAGACTAAATAGACCTACTGCTTTGTAATTTTTCTTTTGTCGGTTTATTTTTGGCAGATTTTAAGTCCAGATTTTAAGTCCATATTTTACCAATATCACCAGAGATCACTGCACAATGAATTGCGAACCAACTGGACGATCATCATCCTTGTCTCTCGCTGAACAAATACTATGTCATCCAGAAACTCTAAATCTCGAGATATGCAGTACTGTGCATCCACACTTTACAGCTCAAACAATGCAGTAGTGACGCATCATAAGAATTGCGCATATCAAACTAAAATCATTGACGTGTGATTCATCTTTAATCCGGAATCCTCAGACACAGCAGCCTGTTTCTCGGCAGCTCTCGAGCAACGGGGATATTTGGATTTGGTTTTGCTGGGTCGAAACTAAACTCCATGCAAGGCTTAGTGTCAGATGCCAAAACATAAGTCAATGACATGAATATGTCAGTATTAATATTAATTGGCGCCCGCAGAACATTTTCCAGGGGGGGGGGGGGGGGGGCAGTCATAGAAGGGGGACGCCCATGTTAATATTGTAGACGATTTAGTTCTTACACTAAAAATACACCAACGCTACAAATTTGAGTACAGGAGAAATAAGGCGATAAAATCACCGTGTATGTCCGAATATCTTGCAATTTAAGATGTAATATACTGGTATTACAAGCGTTATACGAGTACGTTTTTTAATTGATAAGCAGAAGATAATTTTACAAATTCTAAGAAAAAAAGATCTTCTTCACATTTCATATTGATGAAGAAACATTGACCTGCAAAAAAAAAAATAATAATAATAGTAAAATAAAATAAAATAAAATAAAATAAGATAAAATAAAATAAATAAAATAAAAATGCTAAAGCACAATGTATAAAGCGAAACCTTCAAAATAAACGTCTACTTACATGAAACAGTCGGAAATACCCTGTAGATCAACAAAAGGAACATTGAAATATGCACTTTCGAGTCACATTAGATGCGTTACTCAGAGCTATCGGCTACAATATAAGAAGTCTGTGTGGCAGAGATGATAATTCTTATCAAATATTCCGTGAAAATGGAAATGAAACAATGAACAAATTGTCCACATCCAACCGTAGGTTGTCGTCAAAGTTGAAGGACCTCCACATGTACCTTTTTGAATTACAAAAGTTTAATTTCCTGGTTAATTGATTTAATATGTCATTCGGAAACTCATAAAATAAATATTAAAGCGGAAAAGGCTTTTAAATCCAAAAATGCTATACAATACCGGTAGATACACTGTACAACTAAAACAGTTTAAGGGCGGTGCAAAATAAGAACAGCGTAAAGAGAACAAAAACCCCTGACGGGGGATACATCTTCAATCCGGACGCCTCAGACACAGCGGCCTTTTTCTCGGCAGCGGCTCGAGCCACGGGGATGTTCGGATTTGGTTTTGTTGGATCGAAACTAAACTCCATGCAAGGCTCGGTGTCCGGTACCACGTGATATCCGCCATCCCAAATGGTGTTGCAGAAATCAGCAGCTGATGTGTACATCTCAGTGTATTTCTTACACACCGCGTCCTTTGGGCAAATGTTCACACCTAAAATGAAATATCATGAAATAAAATATCTTAGAAGACAAGGTTTGTTTTTTAATAGGCTAGGGTGACTTGGACAACCATTAGGCCCTATACACAATACAAGAATAATAGCTGGTTTGACAGCGCTACATACAATGTATAAAAGAGAGGGCTAAATTGTACCAGTTCTTCATTTGGATCTTACTTATAATAGAGTCAAACAATTTTAGTAAGAGTGTACCTTTACATTCAGAGTAATTTTAGGTGAAAATGATTTTTATCTGCCTGATGAGTGTCATTTTTTATTTATGAAATGGTCCTAAACAACTGCCTATGGTAAATAAAACCCTATCAAAATGTCTGTTTTGTAAAGAGAAGCATATGTAGTGACATGACCCACCGCTACAGGTCTGCTGCTCGGGAGTGTATAAATTGGAATGGCACCGCAGATTGGAGTCCATCTTGTGAAAATAACGATTGCCTTGATTATGAAGACAAGTTAATACACGATGTTTAAACATTTTAACATGTGCCATTTTCAGATGGCATCAATATCATTACATGTATAAATAGTAAAGAAGTATATAAAGACAAATGTAAAGTGTTTTTGTGCCGAAATAGAAGCACGAGGCAAATTTATATTTGGTCTTCAGCCTGGACTATAAATGGTCTATTTATATTTACAATTTCAACCAGATCGGTCTTTGCTGATGATACAGTGATGTGTTTTCTACCTATAACAAAGCGTTCGTGTCACGTTGGCACCACGTGACTGCATACACATGCCGCGATGCTGCCACTGGGCTTCAGCGTAGCATGTTGGTTTGGAAATGACGTCACTCACCGTTAGCGTCCCAGGCAGGGTCGGTTAACCAGTTTCTGTGACACGTGTATTCCTCCTTGCAAGCGTTCCACCATTTGTCACACTGGCTGGCGCACAATGGGAGATGCTTCAAACGGTGATTAAACGGGCTTTCGGTCTGAAATGGTCATTTTTATTAGACAATCTAGCAATAAGTCATGTGGGCAGACAAATGGATGCGTGCATGTGTGTTCGTCTGTGTGTCAGAGAGAGAGAGAGAGAGAGAGAGAGAGAGAGAGAGAGAGAGAGAGAGAGAGAGAGAGAGAGAGCACCTGTGCGTATGTGAAAATAGAAAAAATGGTCTAATGGATATATATGGATCATGTAGATAGAAATACACAGCTTTTGTGTGTCTGTGTACTTGTATTTGACCTACCCCTATCACAATCCAAGGGCCGGAGTTTGGCGAACAAGCAAAGAAGCATACTTCGTCGTGGTTCAATCTTTCACACTCCGGTGACAGACGCGGTTTCTGTGGACAGTGACCATAATCCGTCATGTTCATCCACCGGTGGTCTTCTAGGAAACTCGTGGTCATATTTGGCCTGCAGCAGGAACTGTCTCGGTAACGAGTGCACTGCAACAATATGCAGATGCAATATAAATACATACACAATAAATACATTGTAAACAATTAATAGAAATATATATTTTCTATTTTACCACAAAAACGGCAGTTATAGCAATCATTCTTAAATCTGTGTTTGCAATCAGACCATGTGACTTCCATTGATGACTTTACTTCTTAATAATCTCTTAAGAGACCATTACAAATTATACCAATTTTTTTAGAAAAAAAAAACAATGAATGCACTGAAACAATATGGGGATACAATATTAACAAAACTGGACATTCACTGGAATGGTGGATATGGAGATTTTTTGGCATTTTCTTGTTTCCCCTCTGCAAATAAAGGTAAAAGTATAAATGACAAATCGAAAGACAACACAAAACGATTTTCCATTCTTATGTCCGATACATCAAAGTTGCATAGCCACCTTTCACTGTTTATTAGAGGTTAAGGGTGTTGACCCTATTAGCAAAATATATTGTCAATAAGTGAATGAGCAAGAGCCTAATATTTCATTATGCTTAGCCATTAATAGACCGGTTTGAAACATGCACATTATGCTTGCCGTGCCCCTGCAGAGTAATATTACTCATATGACTCTCCTGTAGCCCCATCTAAGATGCTTATGACCAAAGACAAATGACTAAATCTTAAGGCGGTCAGTGTCAGTGGTCCGACAACGCCTTAAGATTTAGTCTCGCTCAATTTTTTTTCAGATCTGCTGCAATCGTCCTTAGAGTCAAATAAACTCAGATAGTGAGCTTGCACGAAGATACCATAACTGTCCAGAGGACGAACAGCATGCACGCATTACAAAGCTTTGCATTGGCGTTGAACTCAGGTACGGTACATTGGACCTTTTTTACCCTAGTGTAAATGTTACATTGATGGAAGTTTTGAAGGTCTACTTAGGTAAAATTTCTTACAGGTACATACCAGCAAACACGTCACGTTCGGATCAAGTGTCTAACTTGCTCCTACCACATTAGAACGTGATCTGAACGTCACGTGCTTGCTGGGATTAACTGGGCAATTTTCGTTATACCGCCATATATCAGAGCTAGGTAACTGTGTTCTTTTGGTCCACCAGTGGTTGGGAAATGTAAAGAAAAAAGAAAAAAAAACTATATAAATATAGTTACATCATCCAAAGCATCTACATTCTAGATTATACGCATTTGAAACCAATCAATATATGCAATTATACGAAATACACTGATAAGCATTCAATTGGGAGGTGACAGCCTTCAATACTGTGGTTACCCAAGGCTTTCTCTATTTTTTTGTGTGTGTGCTTTTTACCTCTAGATCAGGTTCAGGCGACGGCCTTGACTTGCTATACTCGTTTGGTACACTAATACACATGTTCAAGTAATCGTCTGCTGACAGTCGTGTGTCTGCTTTTACCACCAGCCTCAGATTCAGGAAGGCGAAGCAGAGAATTTTAGCCAGTGTTGACGCCATGACTGTTTATCTCGAATGTGCGAACAAAGCGAAAAATAGTAACAAAAAACACACCTGTTTAACATGGCAAAAGCCAACAGTTCATTAAACCTAAAACTTGTTCGACGGGTTAATACGTAATACTTGTAAAAATGAAAACTTGTAGTATTGTGTTATTCAATACATACTTTTTTTCGATATACTGGTATGGTGGTTGTATTATGCATATTATATTTAACGAACAGTCATTGGGGGATGGGAAGATTTGACACAAGTGTATACACACAGGAATCTACAATGCACATTATTTTATTTGAGTCATTGAAAAAAATATAATTTCCTTAAAGGAAATGAAAACGTATTCTCCCAGGTCTAACATAATTTTCTCATTTGATTGCACCAGAACTGTAGCTGAAAATACAGACTTATTTATCACGGAATATTTAATTTCAAATGTAGGTCTAGGTAAAATTATATCATTTATTACCAAAACGCGCATTGTGGATTATAAGGTTCACTGAGAATAAAATCGGAGTCTCCACACTTGGAGTCCAGCATGGTGCCTAAAATAACTCCCAATTGGAGTCAAGTTGACTCCAGACCCCACAGGAGGGGTCCATTTACACATCCCATGACCCCATAATAAGGAATTTTGATATAAATTAATTAACAACCCTTTTTACCTAGTCTGTATGCTGAAAATAAAATCTGGCTCAGGTCACGACACGAAAAAGGACGAAAAATCAGACCGACCGTGACATTATTATTTATGTGTCTTCTCCGAAAGGAACAGAAAACACTGAAAATGACACGACACATGTACAATTTACAATTTAATTGACGAATGTCTATTATTTTTGTATGGACTCCATGTTTCTAACCAACATCCGGAAATAGACACAAAATCGTTGAACCAGCATAAAATCAGAAATTGTGTTCACAAGTTTTTACAAACACCTATGAAATAACTATACTGTATTTTTGCACAGCTTTAGCATTTCATGCGACCTTCTGAACAAGCAGTCGGCAGAAAATACGTAAGTTTAACTTTTGTTTTATCACAATACGCGTGACCATTCATAACAAGATTAACCATAAATATTCGTAGCAGGATTTACAGTTAGAGTAGTGGTATATTACCTCAATGCTTTTGCTTTGCATGTGAAATACAGGTTTTTAATTAACCGAACCCCTTTCAAAGCGTCCTTGGATTGTATAATGTGATTACTGTAAGACCTGTGCCATATTGGATTTAAATCAATTTTGATAAGTGTTTTGTTTTTCTTTGAAAGATAATCAGTAGGGGAATAGAAAAAGATGGACCTGTGTCATGTGCCTGAAGATATCAAGACAAGTCAGTTTTGGCAACAATTGCAGGAAGGACTGAGTCACTTCAACCTGCCGGAAACTGAGGACAGAACTCGGGTAAAGTTATGAAATGAAATACTTTTAAAATAAAAATTCATACATTAGAAGTTATTATACCGCTAAATATAGAATTATAGTGACATTTGTTATTTTTAAACTATATCCCATTCAGAAACAGCTTCATCCAGCATTTGAATACAATGTTAGAAGGAACCGCTACCAATGATGTCGCTCACCCTCGATTGCCCAGTTCATATCAGTAAACCGGTTCCTGGGACAAGTGCACTCCCCTTTGCAGGCATTTAAACAATCCAAGCAATTTAAATAAAACGACAATGGTACTGTACTTTGACCTTATAATCTTTAGGCCCAGGGCACGCACCACACTGGGAGACAGATGATGTTAAAAAGCCTGCAAATGACACACACGGCAGAGTCGTAGAGAAACATGAAAGTGTATGGTCTTACTCGGTTCGGTCACAGTGCCTGTACCAATGTGCGTGCTATTGTTTTCCTTTAAGTGTGCATAGCCTGCAATTTAAATGGTTCTTCCTGTGTCTAAATATGTGTGAAGACAAGCTTTATATTGCATTAATTTAGTTTTGAATTGTCAGACACGTCTTCACCTTACAAAAACTGGAAAGTCGAATAAATTGTACACACAACAAGTTTAATGCAGAAAAATATATTATGGCGGATACAGAAATTCAAGAAGGGGCTTTTTTTTTCAGATGCATGGTTCTTTTCACATATTAGCATCCCACGTATTTGCTCATTTCAAATTTGCCTTCAGCACCAAAAACGGTAGGGAATGTTAACAAAATGTGTGCTCTTTGCAACTCCGTGTGGAAGGAATGGCAGACCTTAGTGAGAAGTCTGGGGTCCCGTATGATAATTACAGGTTGGGGTTAGTCGCAAATTTGGGTTAGAATATGGGACAAATGTCAGCTGCACACACTGATGGGGAAAGTTACGGTTCCTAGTGGACTACCATTCCTGTCACACCGGCCGCTCTGATATTAGAATTAGATTTTACGACGGTTGAGTTGAGTACTTACGAAGTTACACTTACCGATCAATACATGTTTATTTTCTTTTATCAAAACTGCGTGTTCGTTTATTTTAATTCAGCAAAAAGACGCCACAACATAACATCAAAAGCACAGGATGAACTTTTTAAACTGCAAAAGGTTTTCGAACTATCAACCAAGTTAACCCCGACCCTCACGCAAGCTGGTACATACAACATGACTCAAATTTGAGATGCGTTGACATTATTTTTGTTGTCATTCCTTGGCATCCCTGTTTTACGCCTACCACCTCATACCACATCTCCAGCGAGTACGACGATCAATCTTCATGTCAGTCCTATTCACCCACTGACAGGTCAAGTCGTCGAGGCCTCTTTGAGTCAAGCAAATTCACTCGTTTCCCTCGGGGAAGATAGCGCGATGAAGACTCAGTTATATATGACTCAACAATTCCTATAAGCACGCGATTACAATGTCGACACTTATTCGTTATTTCTTCACAAAGTATAAATTACGTGCGCACAATAGAGCGGTGAGAAACGTTAACTGAGCTGAAATCCTTTGGAGTAAAATAAGGTGAGTGCGCTTCGTTGCGCAAAAATATCAATATACCTGTATATTATTTTTATTTTTTAGAAAATATCAAACAAAAAGGTACATTTACTTGGGCGACTGTTTCTATAGCAATACAACCGCGAGAAGTCTGTTCAAAACGGAACTACCAGGGGAATTATAATACAATTTAAAAGTATTAACTAAAGCCTCGGTCACAACCGGACGCACGTGCACGACTTTCATGATCGTATGTCCCCTGCGGTTTTTGGGTATTGCGGGGGCCGTGGAGTTCGTTGAGGTAGAGGAAAGCCTGCCTTGCGAGTAGCAAAAGCCACATGAGATGTCCTTTTAAGCAGGGACGCTAATTGCAAGGAGCGATGGCCGTGGAAATTGTAATCATTTCTTGAGTTTGTCTTGCTTCCTGTGTACGTGGAACACACTCACCAATTACGAAGGGAATGCAACGCACGGCGAAGGTAGTGCTATTTTCCATCAGTTTTGCTTTACACTTGCCTCACGCGTTTGTGGTGACGTACTGACGGCGTACTTCAGTTTTGCATCCTGTTCTCCTCTTCTTATTTCTTCATTTTCCCTTTTTTCTACTATGTAAGCTTCTTTCTCTTGCCTTTTAAAGGCATATTAGAAAATAAATCGAGCAAAAATTTGAAAACTTTGAAAATTGTTGTACACGTAACAAAGTCGACGTTCATTGTAAAGACACGAGCGTGCGTCATGAGCAAGCCTTTTATACACCAGGCGTCGGGGTGACGCACGTGCGATGCATTTCCGGTGTGTTCTCGACTTTGTTCGTTAAGCCTAGGTCCCAACTACGTTTTGGAAGCACGGTTTTTAGGTTCCTTGCCTCCGGCTAGGACGTGTCTAGAGCTCTGTTGATCATGTCGAAAAGTTTTATACGTGCTGTTTGCGTCCTCCAAAAGTAGCACGATGGACGTGCTCCTCAAGCACGAACCCCTTCCCGATTTCTTCCCTGCGATCTAG
Organism: Lingula anatina; assembly: GCF_001039355.2. Next base: position 259,829 of record NW_019775451.1, on the reverse strand, counting down.
CTACGTTCTAGCCGGACGCAAGGAACCTTAAAACCGTGCGTCCAAAACGTAGTTGGGACCTAGGCTTTAGTTGTGAGGACCTGCGCCTTACTCAACACGCAAAGGGCACTTGCTTCTTCATTGCTTGCGACGTGCGTCTTGCACAGCGCGGGTCTCTCCTGCCAACTCCGTGCAAGAGGAGCAAGTTACGCCTGCGGTCTCGCTGTTCGCAGGCTATTCGTAGAATCTTTTGGACATGTCCAACATCCTCCGTACATGCTTACGGGCTGTCTGCGAACGCGATATTTCGTAAGAAGGACTTGCGTGGGACGTAAGATTCTGCGTAAATTTTGGACGCAAACAGCCCGTAACAGCCCGTACGGCCGGTTGTGCCCTAGGCTTTAATCGGAAAGTAAAATAAACAGCTTTACATGCAAGGGATGAAAAAATAAACCATTTCAATGATGTTTCAAAAACATCACCTATATCAAGTATGACACATGTAAATCAAGCAAAGTGTAAAATATATCTTGGCTCTCAGAGTGTGTGTGGTTAGCGGAGCAAAGCGCTTTTTTCTTAATCTTGGATTGCAATTATTTTTAGAGGTGTTTTTTTTTCTTTTTGCAAGAAATCAGTTGGAAAATAGAAAAAGATGGACCAGTGTGACGTGCCCGAAAATATCATGACAAGTCAGTTTTGGCAACAGTTGCAGAAAGGACTGAGTCACTTAAACTTGCCGAAAACTGAGGACAGAACTCGGGTAAAGCTATAAAAGGAGATATTATTATTTGTACACATTATTCGTGTAGATGGACAGACAGATGTAAAAAAACAACAACAATAAATCAATTCTATAAATGATTGAAATGCCACGTACAAGGTCCTGCATGCCACGATTGGTAACATACCTGTAAGAACAATTCTAAAAACATAACAAAATGCATATTACAAACTATGGGTCCTTTAAATGCCTTATTAGGGCGTTTTGCCTGCCATTTTGAAAAATCGTCATTTTACCAACATAGATGGCTGTTGTAAAAAAATTACTTTTACATGTATGTTTAGCATCATTTGCCGTCATATAAAACACTATCAAAAACCCCAACTCTATTCAATACAGGTATATACATGCATATAGTTACATATACTAATCTATATGTAGTACACATGCTTGTATGCGTTTCCAAAATAGTAAAATTGCCGACGTAAAGAATGGTCATAGCTCAAATTTCTCATCAGAAATGAACTTTTTCGCCCATTTTATCTCTTGAATCAGCTGTTCCTCAGGAGATATAAAAAAGTTGAAACTTACCCTACCATACTGTTAAATTCATTTGTCAGACACGTCGTCTTCAGGCACAGGCAATTCCAATGTGTTGTGTGCCCTGGTGCATTTGTTCATTTTACCTCCGAAAATTGAGAGCGAATCCAGCGAGTACATGCACCCATTTTGCTGCCACTCCTATGTAAGTGCAAAATTGAGATACCTACCAATTTATTTCATATGATTTGTATTCAGAATCCGCGTCCTAATCTCACGGTTGAAGAAATCACGATGGTGGTACTGGGAGAACCTCTGACCTGTCTGAACCTGTGTTTAGAGGGTGGGAAGCAGTGTCCTGGTGGTATGTTACTGGTACCCTCTTTAACATGGCTTCAGAAAGAATCCGCCAATGAAGGAGATCTGCAAACCTTACGAGTATACACGGCTGTCACATTTGACTCTTGTGGTAGGACATTTTTGGACACCTTCACCCCACCTCGCCGTATCACTTACTGGATGAACATCCGCACACATACAGGTAATACATATACCAGTAATATCATGATGTTTCAATTTTATTTCATTTCATTATCCAATTGGCACCTATAGTTATATACGCATGAATGGACTAGAAAATTCCTCAATCAATGTATTTATAAATAAATCAAAACATTCTTCACGATTTCTATGACATACCCGTAATTCATTCAATTGTCATATAGATAATATTAATGAAAAAAAATTCCAGGCGGTGGCTTGTCTGGAAGTTTTAAGCCCAATATTGAAATCCAGGAAATTGAAGAAAAGTGCGTGGAATGCCCAAAGGGAGTTTCAGAAGGTTCCGAGCGACGATTAGAAGACCGTCTTCTCATGCGCACCATCGTGGCAGACGCGGGTGTCGGCTATCCACAGACGCTGGTGTTTCAATACAAACCGACCCTTCCCTATAGCCCCGGAAAGCACGATATTTATGTTGTCTCTCTTAGGAGTAAAGAAGATGAAAATGAGGCAATCAGAAAAACGCTAGATCTGTTCATTGGTTCTTTGGCAAAGAAAGGAATTAAAAAGGTACATATCTGTCTGTCTGCCTGTCTTTCTTTGTGAGACAATTGGGAAAAGGAGATATTACAAAATAAGCCAAACTGAAATTCCTAAACAAAGAATATTCTCGGCTATATGTTTTTTGCCATACTGATGCATTTCTTTTTACAGGGTCTGTTTCTTCTTGTAGGTTGTGGTCAAACCACCTAGGCACACATCACTAAAAGTGTCCTACCACACCACCAATGACGTACAGGACGTCTACACTGTCGTTTGTCGGGCATTGATCGCCCTAGTAGAGGGTGAGAGCATCATTGTGGAGGCATTCTGTGGGACCCTCAACCCATTACCTGTTCCTTCTCGTGACCACGAAGAACGTGCAGGTTGGTTATTTGAAGTTAAAGAATGAAAAATCGTTTATTTTTCATTAATGTTCTTTTTATTACAATTTTAAATACCTTTTGATCGTATAGAATTAAATTTGGTGTGGAAATCCCGGATAAATTTTTTAAAGAACTATTTCCATTTAAAGATTTTAATCGAGACGTAATTTTTCTTTAAATCTTGAAATCAGCAGGCAAAAACGATCTTACAAATATGTTTAAAATTTCTTGAACTTGGTTAATAACATGTTGCCGTTTTCTGCACATACAATTTATTCTAGTTGGCATCAAGATTAAGCCACTGTGCTGTGCTATTCGGGCTGTCATCTGCTGCACTCCTGACGGAAATCAGCTTGTGTCAGACATCGTCTGCGGTGTAGGTGACGCTGACATCACTCTCCATAGCAACAATACCTTGCCTGTGTCACTGGAGAGCTTCCTAATTCAGTGGGGGTTACAAAACAGATTAGATATTGAAAAGGTACCCGTAAATGGCCAAGAATATTTGTCTATCTTTCACAGTATTCACTACCACTTGATCTCTTTCTTGGTTATCTCAATTTGATTGACTCTCCTAGATATTGTTTTTGACAACCTCTTAATTATTTCTATACTAACTTCAATACTCCGATTAACTTTATTTATTTCTTAAAGATCTATACGCTGATTTGATATAAATCTTTACCGGTAGAGGTTGACATGCAATAAGTCACAAGGACTTTTACTCGCTTTCACAATTTGGCTGCCTGTTTTTTAAACTAGAGTTGGTAAATTGGCCATGCTGTACACGCGAATCCCGTTTACATTTATTGTACTTGTCTACACTTTAATTTAATGAACTCTCATAGTGTTAAGTAACGTCTGTTTATATACAGCTGATTGTGAAAAGGGCACAGGGTACTTAATAAGATCCTTGTGTATTGGATAGCTAGATACCGATTATTGTAAAGCGATCCACTTAATTTCCATTTCTAAGACATTCTTTATATAACATTTAGATACACCAGGTCATCAAGCGGAAGGCGGAGGCCATAATGGAAACTTTGGTGAGCCACGAGGAAGGCCAGAACTGGGATGAACCAAGCAAATTATTACCGAGACCAAATGTAATAGGTACACAAAGGGTTTAACATTAATTCCAATACACGTGTTCATGCTGCCTACAATCGAAACTTTGTGATATTAGAGCGTTATTATGAATGAGAGTAGTAGTTATGAATCAATGGCGCCATAAAATGTGTGAATTGTCGACAAAGCTGTTTTAAAGTACTTGCACCAAGAGAAGGATCAAACGCATATGCTAATGGTGAAAACGACATTTACGTTTTTATTCTATATAACGTGCAAAGGTATAGCGACGACTGATAAAATGTTTATATATTCCTGCACCATTGCATCTCTGTTAACCACAGCCCGTTTTCTGTTTAGGTGTCAATTTTGTCCTAACCCAGCAAAAGGGTGGAGACTACGATGCTGTAGCTATTAGCATTAATAACAGTGGAAAAACCATCGCAAACACGCAGATCTACGATTTTCAACATTCCTGCAATCTTGGAAAGAGTTTACGCCCCCTAGTGGCAACCATGGTCAACCGTAGTCAGCGGTTCCTTCTTCAAGGGAAACGGATTCTTTTAATTGGAGGTGGCGTCGGGATGCGCAAAAAGCATGCTTGGGAAGCCGCTAAGGAATACGGTGTGAAGGTAACTGTACACAATGCCAATCTGTTCCATCCCATAAATCTGAAAATTTATTTTTTCTGCCGTTTGTGACATTTCCTGAAAACCCATCTCTGTAACATTTTGTATAATGTTGTGAACATACAAAAAAAAAAAAAAAAAAAAAAAAAAAACCTACGAGACCGAAATCAAGTTATAAGTTATGATACTGATATTGTATATTTGTTTTGAACAGTCCTGTCCAATTCCCGTCTAGCTCTTCACAAAGCATACAAATGTGCTAAAGTTTACATACCTTTAAATCTGTCAGTTTGTTTCGTTTTGCAGATGATTTTAGTTGATCCCGATCCAAATCACAGTGCGGTTAAAAGCGTTCACAAGTTTATTCAATGCGATATTAATGATCACAGCCAAGATGACATCAATGCAGACAAAATTATCCAAATACTGCGTAAGCAAAATCTGTCCATAGACGGATGTATGACTGTCGAAGAAGGTCATATCCCTTTAATGTCACTGGTATGCACATCACTGCACCTTATCGGAATTACTCCCGATGTTGCAAGGAAGGTTAAGAAGAAAAGCCTCACCCAAAAATCCCTGAAAGAATCTTCGGCAAACATCTCTCTGTCGCCCGACCAATCACTGTTCGCAGTCAAAACGCACGAAGTCGTCCGACCCGATGATGTTGTGGGATCGTCCAACACCATCCATTACCCAGCCGTTTTGAAACTGGAGTACGGATCGGGCTGTGCTGGAGTTATTCTAGTCAAAGATGAGGCAGAATGCTTGGCACGCTATGACAACATCCAGAAAATCCTTAAAACCACAGACGACACAATTTTTGGGACGCGGCACGGGAACGACATGCACTTGGCCGAATATGCGCTGGGATCGAAACATAACGTCGATATCATCATGTTTCAAGGGAAGATATTAGCGGCATTGATCTCCGACGGTGGTCCAACACGCGTTCCAAATTTACTTTCGATGGCAGCGTGCACGCCTTCCTGTTTACCACCTGAGAAACAGAGACAGCTTGTGACAGCAACATTCCAATGTGTTAGGGCGGTTGGACTCACCGACGGCGTATTTAACGTGGAGTTAAAAATGACTCCTACGGGCCCTAAACTTATTGAGATAAATGGACGCATGACTGGATTGGCCAATAGGGAATTCCTTCGTATCGTCTATGAAACAGACATTCTCTTCTTAAATTACCTGATCGTGTGTGGGATTCAGCCGAACGTCCAGCCCATGGAACCTCGTTGCCAGCTCATGTGGGTAACATGTACATCAGCAGCCCACGCCAAGGCACTGTCCCGGTCGGGGACTGCCACGCCAGAGGTCCTTGCCGAGGCTCACAGCCGTGGAGAAATATTATACCATCAAAGGGAAACTGTACCTGAGGCAGATCCAGCCTACGAGAAGATATTTTGCCAAATAGGTGTAAAGGGGGAATCTGTAAGCGATGCAAAGAGAAAGTTGTTGGATGTTTGCAAGAAATATGGCGTCAATTGCGCCGAATTCCCTGTAGATTATTTTCTCTCCACCTTTGTGTAGTCACAGTTGATTTTAGACATCATCCCCAAGGACACCACCCTTCTACTAAGATCGATCAAACTCCACCGAATGCAATCGAATTAACAGACTATAACGCATTTTCTTTTTTTTATGAACTTGTATAATCACCAGTTTTTCACTATTTTATTCAACACCAGATCGATAGGTTCATTGGGAATGAGCCCGTAGATGAAATACACTGATAAAACAGTGTGTGGTTGCGGTAGGTGGGACGTATTTTTCATGTATTATAGGCCCACCCAGAATTCTGCTTCTGTTGTAAGTAACTAATGTGCCGTAGACTTGAACACGTACTTTCGGTAGAAAATTGCAAAAAAAGGAGGTGTTACTTTCATTTTTTGTTTATATATCTGAATATTGCCATTATGGGTTAAGCTTCGAGGGATCAAAACTGAACACCATGAAGAATCTTCCACTTTGAATCCTCGCTGCCACATATGGTACTGCCGTAATCGGTAAACATCCGGGTTCTTCTTAACAGGCCCCTCCAATATGTAGCCAATTCTTCTAAATTTACCCATTCAATATAGAGTCCAGTATAGAATGACACCTAGATGATACTGTAAACCAATCATCAACTTCTTTATTCGCACTGTAGCAGTACATTTGTGCATATATGGTGCGTATACGTTGCTTTGTGCGTATACGTTGCTTGGAATTATACTCCCGCTTACGTAACCCTTGGTATTAAATATTGATATCTTCACCGCCATTTTGTATTTTCTGTATCACTAATCACGAAAGTTATGGAATCTGGAATGAAAATCGCTTTTTATAACAATCTTCACCTGCGGTGTGATCTTTTATGAATAAAAGCACATGATACTGAAGGTGGGACAACCTTTTTGACCAGTGTAATATATATATATATATATATATATATATATATATATATATATATATATATATATATATCGTTTATCATGCATGTCAACGAAGTAAAAACATCCTATTTTGCAGTGTTTTATCTGATTATAATTGATTCTGCAAGCGCACAATTCGACTCAATTCAAAATTTAGTCACAAAGCGGTTTTATGCGGCAGCCTTTTCTTCGGCAGCAGCTTGAGCCACAGCTGTATTTGGGTTTGGTTTGGAGGGATCGAATGTGAACACCATGCAGGGTTCGGAGTCTGGGACCACCTTGTAGGCATCGTGCCATATGGCGGTGCAAAAGTCGGCGGCGGAGCTGTAAAATTCTTTGTACTTTTTACACACCGAGCCCTCTTTGCAGCTGTTAATTTCTAGGGAAAAAAACACAATTTAATTTTAGCATGATAATGTTTCTGGTGCTTGTGTCTACCTGATGGTCAGTGCCTCACTATAGACAACTGGTGTTTTGGGATCGCTGTTTTTGTAGCAAACGCCACTTTATTATTTCATTAAAATGTAGAAGAATATACGTTGTCGGGAGATATTCATTATTTACAATGGCGCCATCTGTGTCCATACAGGCCTACGTCGTTTAAAAGGCACATCTATATAAATTAAACAAAATTCGACATTTTTCCTATGTGACTTATTTTAGGAGTTTAGGGTGAATCAAATGGCATCACTCACCGCCCCAGTCCATGTCAGTGATCCAGTTCCTATGACAAGTGTATTCCTCTTTGCAGGCATCCCACCATTCTTCACACAGGCTGGCACAAAGCGGTACCTGATCAAGGTGGTCGAAATCCGGATATTCATACTGTAATGAAATGGTTAAGATTGGGAGAGAGAGAAAGATATTTCAGGTAGCTTGCTCATAACTTCTCTTCATATATACATTAAAATGTTGCGTTTCTTTTTTTCCTTCCAAGGAAAAAAGAGACGCAACATTTTAATTTTCGAAAATTCCCATGAAATATGGGTGCATTTGGAAAAATGACTTAGCATCATGGTTTCACTCTAAATTAGGCTGAAGACACGTTAACAGATTTCTTGGTTATGCTTGTATATATGACTGTAGAGGGAGAGAGAGAGAGATGGCTTCAGTGATCTTGCTCATGACTTTTCCACTTAATTTTCACTTAATACATGATATATGTTTTCCCATCCTTAAAATACGTACACAATATTCCCCTTTGCAACTGCAAACAAAATAACGCGATTTATTTTTGGTTCGGAGCGCATGTCAGATACACAGTATTTTTTATTTCAAAAAACTATATTTAACAACGCGGCTAAATGCAGCTTATCACTTCTTTACATCCCCACGCATACAAACAAACACACACACACACACACACACAGAGAGAGAGAGAGAGAGAGAGAGAGCAGATACACACAGACGATCCAACAGACATCAGATAATTGTACGTCATCATTCCTCTTCGTCCCGTGTGGGACATAAGGCCACATATAATTTGTACGTACTGCCTTGATAATCCACGGACCAAGGTTGGGAGAACAGGAATAGAAGCATATATCTTGGTACATTAGTCTCGCACATTCCGGTGACAGACGCGGTTTTTCTGGACAGTGGACGTAATCTATCATTGAATCCCACACATGGTTCTCCAGAAAATCTGCAGTTGCGTTCGTGTTGCAACAGGACCTTTCTCGGAAACTTGGACACTAGAAAAAACAACACTTAGGTTGAAATAAACGCCATGCATTCGACGCGATTTGACAAGGTCATTTACACTTTACGTTTCAGTAATACGAGTCAGTCCAACATTTTGCTTGTCATAAAGAAGTATACGCCACCTTATTCCTTTTGAGCAGAAACTGTGGCTTCTTATGTTATGATAGGTTTGAACAATTGTACATTTAAGTTAAGGCACATTGTTAAATTCTATCGAGATATCAAAAACAGGAGAAACGTGCGATTTATTATTTTCCTACATCATTGTTCAACATAAAGGAGAGTTTAACAGGTGCTTTAAATCATACACTTTGTAACATAGAACGTGATTAAAATAACCCGCAATAAAATGAATACTATCTCATCAGTTTATCGTAACTGTAAGCAAAAAGTTCATTCCTTTTTTTTTTTTTACATTTTTCGCTCTCTATTTTGTGGATCTTGCGTGAAAACAGGGGTGTCTGGCGTCCCTGTTTTAATTATCCTTGAATAACAACATGTAAGTTATTTATAGAGGTTTCTTTCATTTTTGTCTATGTCTGAACAAAGGATAATTACCAATGTCTGGAACTGGTGTTATAAAACAGTTCACTGTACCAGCATAGCTGCATTAGTCTCTGATCAATTATTTAAAAAAAAACATAAAATATGACCTGCTTTTTTCAACTGTTAGTCTTTTCACTAAAATTGGCAAACGTGGCTGTTCATTTTAATCAGTCATGTAATTTTTTTTCACTTTAAGGTTCCAGACCTTCAATGCACAAGAGATAACAGGTAGGCCAAAATGTTGCTCGTTCTAATCATATATATTGGTGTTTAAATATTTTTGGGGGGAATGACATAAAATATTGCTGCATTTAATGACAGCAGCTTTACATTGACAGTGCATTGTAGGAGTTTATCTAGTTTACTGCTAAAGTGGTGACTAAGGTCCTGTCGTTATGGGCAAATATTATCCATTGACTGATTGACTGCTTACAACTCATATACTGTGTCTCTATGAAATTAAATCTCACAGACAAATAAAAATTCAATATTAGATGGTCTTCTAACAGTTAAGCCAGTCTGAAGGAGAGCGATATAAGGCTAAGAAATTCAATTAAAACAATTTAATGTTCTCCAGAGAATCGAAGACACGTAACAAAGAAGTTAAAAGCTATTCTAGGAATTTAACAATGTTCACCTTAGCAACAGGTATGGCATGGCTACAAGAAATACTTTTCTACTATTGTCAAGCTTGTGTCAATCTTAACAATACTTGACTATCTTATATTTATAGATCTACATGTGCCATAATTGTCACAATTACACACCATACACATGATGTATTCAACGAAACAAATGTCAGCAAAACCTCTCTCTCTCTTCCTCTCTTTTAGTCACACAAACCATTTATGCGTTTTGACTATTTTTTTCATTCATTCTCTCTCTCTTTCTCTTTCTCTCTCACACACACACAACATGCGCACAAAAACATTCATAAATATACATACATACATACACACATATATATACATACAATCTCGCACCTCTAAATCTGGCTCGGGTGATGCAGTTGTCTTGCTGGCTCCTTCTATTGGCAAGGTAATACACATGTTCATATAGTCATCTGCAGTCTTCGGTTCACCAGCCCGAACTAAGATTTGGATGCTCAGTAAAACGAGACTGAAGATCAGAATTGTCTTCATTATCATACGTGTGGAGTTGAACAAAATGATGAGGAGTCCTCTTTCCATTGCTATATTGACTCTAACTTGTCTGACGTAGTATTTGAATCATTGCTGTCAGAGCCAATCAAATTGAACTTATACCGGTGACAATATTACCATCTAAACAACGGTGCACAATACGTAATAGTAGGCCGTCAGATGTATGTCTTTAGATAGAAGACTGTTTTGAAAAATATAATTTTCAAAACAATTAAATATACTTGAGAAGCCTCATACTGAGAATGACGAGTCATATTTCATTGGCGGTATTTGTACATAACCATGAAGATATATGACTGCATTGTCTGGAAAAAATCACCACAAAACAGAATACAGGTTGAAATGAACACATTATTTCATATTATTTTGTTTCCTACCCATTAAAATCAAAGTACAGTAAACCAAAGTCATGCATATTGTTAAACAATTGCCTTTATATTTTTCTGCATCTTATGCAGATACGTATTTTCTGTATCCTGCAGCCCTTTTTCGACTAACATTACTAACATAACCATTATGTTTCCTCTTTAAAATTAAAAAGTAACCACCTGAAATATGATTAGTTATATATGTTCATTAAACTAAGTCGCGTAATTAATTCTGGCATTTATTGGTGTGTTAACTGGTACAAGATATTAGATTATTTTAAGAACATTTACCTGGGCAAAGCTTCTTTCATCTCTCTCTCTCTCTCTCTCTCTCTCTCTCTCTCTCTCTATATATATACCACAAATATACCAGTGAGTTAGCATACCTCCCCAGTGACACATAGGTCAAACCTACAACCTGGAAACAAAACCTGCTGACCTATATACCATCATATCACATAAAGGGTGAGGGCAACTGAAAGCCCGGGTCAGTAATAAGTGCACGAGTTCTGCATGCAAAAACACACAGAAAACCACTTGTTCATGCATAAAACCAACTATGACCAATATAGTAATGTTTATACTGACAAAGGATGATGAAAATTGTTCTCCACGCCGTCTGCTCACTGCCATCACAAGTACTGGAACGAGGCTTACTGTCCTGCGAGCGAAAAAGTCGGTGAAAGGAGTCAGCCAGACACTGGCCCCTGGTAATTTGACTCTGATTAAAGGACTACATGAGAGCCAGGGGTTGATTGACTCTGATAAGAAAGTCTAAAGACTCTGGTAGTGGGGTAATTTGACACTTATATAGGAGTCAAATTAACTCTATGAGGGTCAAGGGGTGCTGGACTCTGACTAGAGAGTCAAATGGCTCCAATTTATTCTAAGTGCAGTTGTGTGAAAATGAAAAGAGACATGCTAACAGTTCAGTGAATTAATCGTTTTGAATTCGTTCTCTCCCTGGAGACTAAATTCGTGGACAGCAGTTGGGTCGGGGCTGTAAAGGAGGATGCAGTGCTATGTTCTGGATCTCAGCTGGGTTCTGGTCCGAGCTCTGCTTCTGATTTGACTCTGGCTTTTGATCCGGGTTGTGTACCCGAACTGGTTCTGTTCTGGGCTCTGGTACCAAAATGGGTACGGGTTCTGGTCTGGTCTCTGGTTCTGGTACTGGTTCTTTTCTGGGCTATGGTCCTGAACTGGGTACCGGTTCTGGTCCATGATCTGGCTTTGTTAATCTTCAGAATTTGAAATTCATAGTTTGAAAAAGGATATTTTTCAACTTCCTTGTGATAAATACAGTCATTTATGTCGCTATCACCNACCTGTCCATAGACGGATGTATGACTGTCGAAGAAGGTCATATCCCTTTAATGTCACTGGTATGCACATCACTGCACCTTATCGGAATTACTCCCGATGTTGCAAGGAAGGTTAAGAAGAAAAGCCTCACCCAAAAATCCCTGAAAGAATCTTCGGCAAACATCTCTCTGTCGCCCGACCCATCACTGTTCGCAGTCAAGACACACGAAGTCGTCCGATCCGATGATGTTGTGGGATCGTCGAACACCATCCAGTACCCAGCCGTTTTGAAACTGGAGTACGGATCGGGCTGTGCTGGAGTTATTCTAGTCAAAGATGAGGCAGAATGCTTGGCACGCTATGACAATATCCAGAAAATCCTTAAAACCACAGACGACACAATTTTTGGGACGCGGCACGGGAACGACATGCACTTGGCCGAATATGCGCTGGGATCGAAACATAACGTCGATATCATCATGTTTCAAGGGAAGATATTGGCGGCATTGATCTCCGACGGTGGTCCAACACGCGTTCCAAATTTACTTTCGATGGCAGCGTGCACGCCTTCCTGTTTGCCACCAGAGAAACAGAGACAGCTTGTGACAGCAACATTCCAATGTGTTAGGGCGGTTGGACTCACCGACGGAGTATTTAACGTGGAGTTAAAAATGACTCCTACGGGCCCTAAACTTATTGAGATCAACGGACGCATGACTGGATTGGCCAATAGGGACTTCCTTCGTATCGTCTATGAAACGGACATTCTCTTCTTAAATTACCTGATCGTGTGTGGGATTCAGCCGAACGTCCAGCCCATGGAACCTCGTTGCCAGCTCATGTGGGTAACATGTACATCAGCAGCCCACGCCAAGGCACTGTCCCGGTCGGGGACTGCCACGCCAGAGGTCCTTGCCGAGGCTCACAGCCGTGGAGAAATATTATACCATCAAAGGGAAACTGTACCTGAGGCAGATCCAGCCTACGAGAAGATATTTTGTCAAATAGGTGTAAAGGGGGAATCTGTAAGCGATGCAAAGAGAAAGTTGTTGGATGTTTGCAAGAAATATGGCGTCGATTGCGCAGAATTCCCTGTAGATTATTTTCTCTCCACATTTGTGTAGTCACAGTTGAATTTAGACATCGTCCCCAAGGACACCACCGATCTACTTAGCTCGGTCCAACTCCGCAGAATACAATCGGATTAACCAATTATCACGCATACTCTTTTTTCCCAACGAACATGTATAATCACCAGCTTTTCTATTTTTCATGCAACGCCAGATCGGTAGTTCCATTGGAAATGAGCCCGTAGACGAAATATCCTGATAAAACATTGTGTGATTGCGGTAGGTGGGACATATTTTTCATATTTTTTAGCCCCACCCAGAAGTCTGCTTCTGTTGTAAGTAACTAATGTGCTGTGGTCTTGAACATGTACTTTCAGTAGAAAATTGCAAAAAAGGAGGTGTAACTTTCATTTTTTGTTTATATATCTGAATATTGCTGGTATGAGGATGTAATGTTCTCTGGACTGCTTAATTTTCTGCTGCAGACTTCTTCCCTGCAGCATCTATAGCAACAGGAACATTTGGGTTTAGCTTCGAGGGATCAAAACTGAACACCATGAAGATTCCCCCACTTTGAATCCTCGCTGCATATGAGGATTGAATTAACTAATGACTTATGAATATACACTGTACGTTAGATTAAATATAATGCATGACCATGCACGTGTTACGAATGCGGGAGTTTTAATTCCAAGCAACGTATGCACAAATGTACTGCTACAGACGAATAAAGAAGTTGATGATTGATTTACAGTATCATCTAGGTACCATTCTATACTGGGCTACATATTGGTTGGGTAGATTAAATTGTTTTTTGTGTAAGAGAACCAAACTCCTAATAATCTGGACTAATTCCCCCAAGCTCTTTAGGAAGAATGGGACAATATCCCACAAAACAGAGGTGTGTAAATTTGGTGACATTTGGTAGTGTCATTTCAATTAAAGGGACATTTCTTTACCTTTGTGAGAACCACCGTGAAACGCCGGATTTGAGGGGGTATATGTTATAAATGTGAATAAATGGTATTAAATATTGATATCTTCACCGCTAGTTTGTATTTTTGTATCACTTATCATGATAGTTATGGTATCTGGAATGAAAATCACTTTCTATAACAATCTTCACCTGCGATGTGATCATTTATAAATATAAGCAAATGATACTGAAGGTGTGACAACCTTTTTGACGTTTGTCATGCATGTCAACGAGGTAAAACATCCTTATTGCAGAGTTTTATCTAAATATAATGGGAGATTCTGCAAGCGCACAATTTGACTCAATTCAAAATTTAGTCACAAAAGCGGTTTTATGCGGCAGCCTTTTTCTCGGCAGCAGCTTGAGCCACAACTGTATTTGGGTTTGGTTTGGAGGGATCGAATGTGAACACCATGCAGGGTTCGGAGTCTGGGACCACCTTGTAGACATTGTGCCATGCTGTGGTGCAAAAGTCGGCGGCGGAGCTGTAAAACTCTTTGTACTTTTTACACACCGAGCCCTCCTTGCAGCTGTTAATTTCTAGGGAAAAAAACACAATTTAATATTATTGAGCATGATAATTTTTCTGGTGCATGTGTCTACCTGATGGGCAGTGTCTCACTTTAGACAATAAGTGTTCTGGGATCGCTTTGTAGTAAACGTCACTTTATAACTTCATTAAAATGTAGTAGAATATACGTTCTCAGGAAAAAGTCATTATTTACATGGCGCCCGTTGAAAAAGCATATCTGTATAAATCAACCAAAATTCGACATTTGTCCTATGTGACTTATTTTAGGAGATCAGCATGAATCAGATGGCATCACTCACCGCCCCAGTCCATGTCAGCGATCCAGTCCCTATGACAAGTGTATTCCTCTTTGCATGCATTCCACCATTCTTCACACAAGCTGGCACAAAGTGGTACCTGGTCAAGGAGCTCGATATCCGGTTGTTCATACTGTAATGGAATGGTTAAATTTATATTCAAATATATATTCAAGGAAAAAAAAGAAAAGCAATATTTTAATTTTCAAAAATTCCCATGAAAAATGGGTGCATTAGGAAAAATATCTTGGCATCATGGTTACACTCTAAATTAGGCTGAAGACGGGGTAACAGATTTCTTGGTTCCGCTTGTATACATATGACTGGAGAGAGAGAGAGCGAGAGAGAGATGGCTTTAGGGATCTTGCTCATGACTTTTTCACTAAATTTTCACTTTGTACATGATGTTTACCCATCCTTAAAATACATACACAATATTCCCCTGTGCAACTGCTAGCAAAATTACGCGATTTTTTTTGTTCGGAGCGCATGTAAGATGGGCAGTATTTTTTACTTCAAAAAAAGTATATTTAGCAACGCGACTAAATTCAACTTATCTCTTCTTTACATCCCCACGCATACAAACACAAACACACATGCGTACACAGAGAGAGAGAGAGAGAGAGAGAGAGAGAGAGAGCAGGGACACACGATTCCACAGACATCAGTAAATGCACAACATCAGTAATTGCCTTGACAATCCACGGACCAAGGTTGGGGGAACAGGCATAGAAGCATATATCTTGGTGCATCAGTCTCGCACATTCTGGTGACAGACGCGGTTTCTCTGGACAGTGGACGTAATCAAACATTGAATCCCACACATGGTTCTCCAGAAAATCTGCAGTTGCGTTCGTGTTGCAACAGGACCTTTCTCGGAAACTTGGACACTAGAAAAAAAAACACTTAGGTCGAAATAAACGCCATGCATTCGACGCAGTTTGACAAGGTCATTTACACTTTACATTTCAGTAATACGAGTAAGTCCAACATCTTGCTTGTCATAAAGAAGTACACGCCACCTTTTTCCTTTTGAGCAGAAACTGTGGCTTCTTATGTTATGATAGGTTTGAACAATTGTACATTTAAGTTAAGGCACATTGTTAAATTCTATCGAGATATCAAAAACAGGAGAAACGTGCGATTTATTATTTTCCAACATCATTGTTCAACATAAAGGAGAGCTTAACAGGTGCTTTAAATCATACACTTTGTAACATAGAACGTGATTACTATCTCATCAGTTTATCGTAACTGTAAGCAAAAAGTTCATTCTTTTTTTTTTTTTTTTTACATTTTTCGCTCTCTATTTTGTGGATCTTGTGTGAAAACAGGGGTGTCTGGCGTCCCTGTTTTAATTATCCTTGAATAACAACATGTAAGTTATTTATAGAGGTTTCTTTCATTTTTGTCTATGTCTGAACAAAGGATAATTACCAATGTCTGGAACTGGTGTTATAAAACAGTTCACTGTACCAGCTTAGCTGCATTAGTCTCTGATCAATTATTTTAAAAAAGCATAAAATATAACCTGCTTTTTTAATGTCAGTCTTTTCATTAAAATTGGCAAACGTGGCTGTACATTTTAATCAGTCTTGTAATGTATTTTTTTTTCACTTTAAGATGCAAAACTTTCAATGCACAACAGATAACAGGTGGGCCAAAATGTTGCTCGTTCTAATCATATATGTTGCTGTTTAAATATTTTTTGAGGGAAATGACAAAATATTGCTGCATTTAATTACAGCAGCTTTACATTGACAGTGCATTGTAGGACTTTATCTAGTTCACTGCTAAAGTGGTGACTAAGGTTCTGTCGTTATGGGCAAATGTTATCTATTGACTGCTTACAACTCACATACTGTGTCTCTATGAAATTAATCTCACATACAAATAACGATTCAATTTTAGATGGTCTTCTAACAGTTCAGCCAGTCTGAAGGAGACCGATATAAGGCTAAGAAATTTAATTTAAACAATTTAATGTTCTCCAGAGAATCGAAGACACGTAACAAACAAGTTAAAAGCTATTCTAGGGATTTATCAATGTTCACAATTAGCAACAGGTATGGCATGGCTACAAGAAATACTTTTCTACTATTCTCAAGCTTGTGTCAATCTTAACAATACTTGACTATCTTATATTTATAGATCTACATGTGCCATAATTGTCACAATTACACACCATACACATGATGTAGTCAACGAAACAAATGTCAGCAAAACCTCTCTTTCTCTCTTCCTCTCTTTTAGTCACACAAACCATTTATGCGTTTTGACTATTTTTTTCACTCCCTCTCTCTCTCTCTCTCTCTCTCTCTCTCACACACACACACATGCGCGCAAAAACATTCATAAATATACATACATACACATATATATACATACAATCTCGCACCTCTAAATCTGGCTCGGGTGATGCAGCTGTCTTGCTAGCCCCTTCTATTGGCAAGGTAATACACATGTTCATATAGTCATCTGCAGTCTTCGGTTCACCAGCCCGAACTAAGTTTTGGATGTTCAGTAAAACGAGACTGAAGATCAGAATTGTCTTCATTATCATACGTGTGGAGTTGAACAAAATGATGAGGAGTCCTCTTTCCATTGCTATATTGACTCTAACTTGTCTGACGTTGCATTTGAATCATTGCTGTCAGAGCCAATCAAATTGAACTTATACCGGTGACTAATTACCATCTAAACAACGGTGCACAATACGTAATAGTAGGCCGTCAGATGTATGTCTTTAGATAGAAGACTGTTTTGAAACATACAACTTTCAAAACAATTAAATATACTTGAGAAGCCTCATACTGAGAATGACGAGTCATATTTCATTGGCGGTATTTGTACATAACCATGAAGATATATGACTGTATTGTCTAGAAAAAATCACCACAAAACAGAATACAGGTTGAAATGAACACATTATTTCATATGTATTTTGTTTCCTACCCATTAAAATCAAAGTACAGTAAACCAAAGTCATGCATATTGTTAAACAATTGCCTTTATATTTTCCTGCATCTTATGCAGATACGTATTTTCTGTATCCTGTAACCCTTTTTCGACTAACATTACTAACATAAACATTATGTTTCCTCTTTAAAATTAAAAAGTAACCACCTGAAATATGATTAGTTATATATGTTCATAAAACTAAGTCGCGTAATTAATTCTGGCATTTACTGGTGTGTTAACTGGTACAGGATATTAGATTAATTTAAGAACATTTACCTGGGCAAAGCTTCTTTCATCTCTCTCTCTCTCTCTCTCTCTCTCTCTCTCTCTCTCTCTATATATATATATATATATATATCACAAATATACCAGTGAGTTAGCATACCTCCCCAGTGACACACAGGTCAAACCTACAACCTGGAAACAAAACCTGCTGACCTAGATACCATCATATCACATAAAGGGTGTGGGCAACTGAAAGCCCGGGTCAGTAATAAGTGCACGAGTTCTGCATGCAGAAACACACAGAAAACCACTTGTTCATGCATAAAACCAACTATGACCAATAAAGTAATGTTTATACTGCCAACCATGATGAAAATTGCTCTCCACGCCGTCTGCTCACTGCCATCACAAGTACTGGAACGAGGCTTACTGTCCTGCGAGCGAAAAAGTCGGTGATTAAAGGACTACTTGAGAGCCAGGGGTTGATTGACTCTGATAAGAAAGTCTAAAGACTCTGGTAGTGGGGTAATTTGACCCTTATATAGGAGTCAAATTAACTCCATGAGGGTCAAGGGGTACTGGACTCTGACTAGAGAGTCAAATGGCTCCAATTTATTCTACTGTAAGTGCAGATGTGTGAAATGGAAAAGAGCCATGCTAACAGTTCAGTGAATTTATCGTTTTGAATTCGTTCTCTCTTGGGAGACTGTGAATTCGTGGACAGCAGTTGGGTCGGGGCTGTAAAGGAGGATGCAGTGCTATGTTCTGGATCTCAGCTGGGTTCTGGTCCGAGCTCTGCGTCTGATTTGACTCTGGCTTTTGATCCGGGTTGTGTACCCGAACTGGTTCTGTTCTGGGCTCTGGTACCAAAATGGGTACGGGATCTGGTCTGGTCTCTGGTTCTAAACTGGGTACTGGTTCTTTTCTGGGCTCTGGTTTTGAACTGGATACGGGTTCTGGTCTGGGCTCTGGTCCTGAACTGGGTACCGGTTCTGGTCCGTGATCTGGCTTTGGTAATCTTCAGAATTTGAAATTCATAGTTTGAAAAAGGATATTTTTCAACTCCCTTGTGATAAATACAGTCATTTACGTCGCTATCACCTAGGTATAGGACCATTATGTATTGGTACAAAGAAATTTAGTCAAAGTAATTTAGTTTAGCCATAATTTGGGACATAAACTCGATCAATTTGATCTAAATGGTGTCACGATCAGTGGCACTATGGAAGAAATACCAAAGATAAGACGATTGCATTCCAACATTTGCCTCCAGGTATTGCGTGTGGAGTTTACAGTAGGGTTCTGATTGGCGAAAAGCATTAATAGTTGCAGTTGTGGAGGATAAAAATAGTTGGATATTCAGCAAGACTACAGTAACTGAATTAAAAATTAAAAATTGTTTTGTTGTATATTATATCATATTCTTTTGTCACATTTATCATGTTAAAAAGCATGATAAGGAAGTAAAAACACCTAATTTTGCAGAGTGGGCTTTATCTGAATATCAGGGTGATTCTACAAGCGCACAATTCGACTAAATTCAAGGTTTAGCCACAAAGCAGTTTTATGCGGTCGCCTTTTTCTCGGCAGCAGCTTGAGCCACGGCTGTATTTGGATTTGGTTTCGAGGGGTCGAAGGTGAATACCAAGCAGGGTTCAGAGTCTGGAACCACCTTATAGGCATCGTGCCAAATGGCGGTGCAGAAGTCAGCAGCGGAGCTGTAAAACTCTTTGTACTTTTTACACACCGAGCCCTCCTTGCAGCTGTTAATTTCTAGGGAAAAACACAATTTAAATTTATTGAGCATAAGTATATGCCTTGTGCACGTGGCTACGTTATGATTAGTGACACACTTTATATAATTGATGCATCGATATTGGAGCAAACTTAAAGTTTCGGCAACCAGTGTGCAGGGGTTTGAATCGTATGTTGATGATTTCG
This sequence comes from Lingula anatina, assembly GCF_001039355.2. The sequence goes on along the minus strand of NW_019775451.1, from coordinate 239,955 downwards.
TAGTAAATTTGCAAAAAAGAAAAAAAAAAAAAAAAAAAAAAACCAAGTTTGCAGCAGGTTTGTAGGAAAGTCGTTGTCTTCTAGCAGTTTCGCAGAAAATTAGCGGTTAATTAGCAAGAACAACTTTGTAAGTTTACAAGATGGTCTTCATTTTCTTGCAAATTTGAAGCAAATTTGATGCAAATTCGCGGCAAATTAGCAGCAAATTTGTAATAAGTTTGCAGAAAATTTGCGAGAGAGTTTGCCGAAGGACTAATATTTTACCAAGGGATGTCACTTAATTATTTAATATAAATGCAGTAGAATATACGTCGGCGGGAAATACACATACATCTGCATCGATTTTAACCAATCCCTGTCTGACTTATTTTAGGAGATCAGCTTGAATCAGATGGCATCACTCACCGTTCCAGTCCATGTCAGTGATCCAGTCCCTATGACAAGTGTATTCCTCTTTACAGGCATTCCACCATTCTTCACACTGGCTGGCACAAAGTGGTGCCTGAACAATAAGGTCGAAATACGGATGTTCATCCTGTAATGAAATGGATTAGTTTGTGAGAGAGGGAGGGGGTTAGGTATCTTCCACACAGTATCTCTTGATATATATATATATATATATATATATATATATATATATATATATATATATATATATATATATAACTTTAATATTAATGTCAAATACACAGTATTTTAATTTCAAAAATGTATATTTTAACAACGCGACTAAATACATAATGCATGTCATCACTTCTTTACATCTCTGCGCATACAAACACACACACATACACACGTGCAGAGAGAGAGAGAGAGAGAGAGAGAGAGAGAGGGAGAGAGCAGGGTAACACAGATGGCCCAATAGACATCATTACATGTACGTACTACCTTGACAATCCATGGGCCCAGGTTGGGAGAACAGGAATAGAAGCATATATCTTGGTGCGTTAGTCTCTCACACTCTGGGGAAAGACGCGGTTTATCTGGACAGTGGAGGTAATCTACCATTGAATTCCACACATGGTTCTCCAGAAAATCTGCAGTTGCGTTCGTGTTGCAACAGGACCTTTCTCGGAAACTTGGACACTAGAAAAGAAAAAATACTTAGGTTGAAATAAACGTGATGCATTCGACGCGATTTGGAAATATCCTTTACACTTTATGTTTTAGTAATACGAATAAGTGCAACATCTTGCTTGTCATAAAGAAGTAAACGCCATTTGAGTCCTTTTGAGCAGAAGCTGTGGCTTCTTAATCTTATGTTTTGAGAGGTACATTGTTAAATTTCATTGAGATATCAAAAACAGTATTGTTCAACATTAAGGAATGCTTTACATGCGTTTTAAATCGTACACCTCTTAACTTTAAAGTGATTAAAATAACCCTTTATGTTTTGAATACTATCTCATCAGGTTATCAAAAAATTCCTCTTTTTACATTTTACATTGTGTCTGTTTGGCAGATCTGTAACAGCTTTATTCGTCCTTGAATGACAACATTAGATATTTATAGAGGTTTACCTCAAGTAACGTTTTTGTTTATGTTTTAACAAAGGATGATTACCAATCATTGGAACTGATGTAATAAAACAGTTCATTGCACCAGCACAGCTGTTTTAGTCGTTCAACAATTATTTTAAAAAGCACAACATATGAAATGCTTTTTTGACCTGTCAGTCTTTTCATTAAAATTGGCAAACGTGGCTGTTTATTTTTATCAGTCCTCTTATGTATGTTTTTTCACTTTTAGGCTACCATTATGTATATCATACATAAAAGTCCTGAAATAATTGTACAATAGATATCAGGTTGGACCAAAAATGTTGCTTGTTCTAATTATATACTGTCGTTTAAGTATTTATTTTCTGCAAACGCTGTAAGGTTTCCCTAGGGTTTCCCCAAAGAGGGACATTTCCCCTCAATATCCAGTTAAGCCAGTCTGAAGGAGACCGACATTAGGCAAAGAAATTAAATCGAAGACACATAACAAACAAGTTAAAAGCTATTCTAGGAATTTATCAATGTTAACAAGAAATACTTTTCTATTAATCTCAGGTTTTCTTACCAATACTTGACCATCTTATATTTATAGATCTACATGTACAATTTTGTCTCTATTATACACCATACACATGGTGTATACAATAAAACGAATGTTAGCAAAACCTCTCTCTCTCCCTCTCTTTTAGGCACACAAACCATTTATGCGTTTTGACTATTTTTCATTCTCTCTCTCTCTCTCTCACACACACACACACACACACACACACAAACGCACACCCGCACCTCTAAATCTGGCTCGGGTGATGCAGTTGTCTTGCTGGCCCCTTCTATTGGCAAGCTAATACACATGTTCATATAGTCATCTGCAGTCTTCGGTTCACCAGCCTCAACTAAGACTTGTATGTTCAATAATACAATACTGAAGATCAGAATTGTCTTCATTATCATACGTGTGGAGTTGAACAAAATGACGTGGAGCCCTCTTTCAATTGCATATTGACGATAACTTGTCTGACGTAGCATTTGGATCATTGCTGTCATAGCCAATCAAATTGAAGTTATGTCGGTGACAGTATTACCATCAAAATAACGGTGCACAAAGCGTAATTGAGGACCGTCAGATCGCCGAGAGAAGACCATTACAAACATATTATTAGATTCTAGATCTGCATGTACTGTATCTTTTGCAGACTCATACCTCCCAGTCCCTGCTAAAATTCCTCAATTCTAGGACGCAATGGCATGAAATATACAAATAAAAGTGTATTTGTAACTCTTTCTACCGACTAATATTTTTATATACTGTATGTTAACTTATTAATTTTTTTTACAGTCGACACCTTGATAAAGTTTTGAAAAAAAATCAAACATAATCAATTCCGGTATCAAATGGTTTGTGTAACAGGTACAAGTATAGCTCGTTTCAGTTTTATTGTATTGACTTTTATATAGACCATATTCCAAAATCTTAGTGAAGCTTTACAGAAATGACATTACCTCAACCCCATCATCTCAACAGTGGGAGTAGCCATGCTAACAGTCGAGTGGAATAGTCGTTTGGGGTTTGTTCTTTTTTGATGGACTGTGTATTTGTGGTAAACAGCAGGGCCGGAGCTGTAAAGTAGAACTTGGTGCTTTGTTTTGGCTTCGAGCGTGGCACGGGTTCTGGTCTAAGTTCTGGATTAGAACTGGTTACGGGTTCTGGTCCATGGTCTAGTTCTGAACTGGATACGGGTTCTATCTGGGCTCTGGTTCTGAACTGGGTACGGGTTCTGGTCTGGGCTCTGAACTGGGTAAGGGTTCTGGTTCGGGCTCTGGTTCCAAACTGGGTACGGGTTATGGTCTGGGCTCTGGTTCTGAACTGGCTACGGGTTCTGGTCTGAGCTCTGGTTCTGAACTGGGTAAGGGTTCTGGTTCGGGCTCTGGTTCCAAACTGGGTACGGGTTCTGATCTGGGCTCTGGTTCTGAGCTGGGTAGGGTTCTGGTCTGGGCTCTGGTTCTGAACTGGGAACGGGTTCTGGTTCGGGCTCTGGTTCCAAACTGGGTACGGGTTATGGTATGGGCTCTGGTTCTGAACTGGATACGGGTTCTGGTCTGGGCTCTGGTTCTAAACTGGGTAAGGGTTCTGGTCCATGATCTGGTTCTGAACTGGATTCAGGTTCTGGTTCATGATCTGGTTCTGAACTGGATGCAGGTTCTGGTCCATGATCTGGTTCTGAACTGGATGCAGATTATGGTCCATGATCTGGTTCTGAACTGGATACATGTTCTGGTCTATGATCTGGTTTTGAACTGGATACAGGTTCTGGTCTGGGCTCTGGTTCTGAACTGGGTACGGGTTCTGGTCTGGGCTCTGGTTCTGAAATGGGTACGGTTTTTGGTTTTGGGCTCTAGTTCTGAACTGGGTACGGGTTTTGGTTTGGGCTCTAGTTCGTCACCGGGTACAGGTTCTTGTGTGGGTTTTGGATATGAAATGGATACGGGTACTGATGTGGGTTCTGGTAGAGAACATGGTACAGGTACTGGTGTGGGTTCTGGTTCTGAACTGGGTACGGTTTCTGATCTGGGCTGTGGAATGAACTTGGTCTGGGTTTTGGTCCCGTTGCTGGTTCTGTAGTCGATACGGGTTCTGTTCTGGGTTTTGGTTCTGAACTGGACACGGCATTGGGTCCCGGCCCTGGTTTTGAACTAAGTACAGATGGTAGAGAAGGTTGAAGAGACTCATTAGTTTGTGTCAGCGCCTCAATATCTGCATGATGGCTTACAAGCACGACGATAAAAACCAATATCTGAAAATAAAATTACTTTACCTTTCTAATTACTAAGCTAACATAAAAGTGATAAACGGCTTTAATATTTCTGACCTATTTCTGAAAATTTTCATCAAAACCCATCCATTAGTTTTTGAGTTAGGCTGGTGTCAAACAAACAAACGGAGGTTTGATTGGCGGAATGAAGACCTGTTAACAACATTTGTCCGTTTTTGGACTATCTAGTCACTCGAATTAGGGAGATATATATCTACGCCAAAGTGGGTCTGCCTTAATGTTAACATTTATGTAATTACCTACTTTTATTCACAATTCATAGTGACCATTCCCACAGATTTTGGATCGATCTTTCTCCCTGGGGAGTCTCGCTAAATTGCGATCAACTTAACCGGCTTAAATGTCTGTCATGCCTAGTAAAGCTGTATTTACCCTAGCTGATTCGGTAGGCATGACAGACATTTAAGCATCTTGGGTTGATAGCAATTAAGCGTGAACCCCTCAGGGAGTAATGCCGATCCAGATGGATCAATCTAAGTATGAGAACCCAGTCATAGAGTAGATTGATTTATATCTAGGTCTGATGCAGCATTTAGTTTCACGTGCTGTCAGCTTTATGATGCAGGTATTGCAACGAAAACGTAAACAACGGTCCAAAATAATGAATGGTAGGCTGCCAAATGAATGATAAGGGAAGCCTTAGAAAGGCATTTGTTATTTTGTTATACAAAGTCAATAAATACATTTTTCATAATGTACAGATTGTTCAAATATTATTTTTCGGTTTCATATTTAAGACGGCGGTTATTGCCAAATACCAGACGATTGCACCCCAAGATTTGCTTCCAATATTGCATGTTGAGTTTTCAGTAGGGTCGTCATTGGCCAAATAAATTCTTGTCGTAGCAGATAAAAAAACTCATATTTAGCAAGATTAACTGAACTCAAAAGTAAGAGAACTTGGTTTTGCTCGTGGTATTATGTTATATTCTATTATCATGGTAACGAAATAATAACACCCTATTTTGTAGAGCTTTATCTGATTATGCAGAGAATCTACAAGCGCACAATTCGACTAAATTCTAACTTTAGCCACAAAGCGGTTTCATGCAGTCGCCTTTTCCTCGGCAGCAGCTTGAGCCACGGCTGTATTTGGATTTGGTTTCGATGTGTCGAAGGCAAATACCATGCAGGGTTCCGAGTCTGGCACCACCTTGTAGGCACCGTGCCATATGGTGTTGCAAAAGTCGGTCGCAGAGCTGTAGAACTCTTTGTATTTCCTACACACCGAGCCCTCCTTGCAGCTGTTTATCTCTAGAATATAACCCACAGAATTCAATATTATTTACCGTGATTATGTTTATAGTGCATGTGGCTATCTGAAGGACAGTGATTCAATTTAGATAACTAATGTGGTGGGATAATTGTTTTTAAAGTAAATTTCACTTTATTTTTTCATTAAAATGTACATGAAGTAGAATATCTGTTTGGATGAAATATACATAATTTGCCAAGGCGCCGCACGTCCGCATCTTTAGGGGCTAAGGTCGTCTAACATCACATCAGTTTAAATCAAATCCCTGTACCTGTAATCAGATGACGTCACTCACCTGGAACGTTCCAGTCCATGTCAGCGATCCAGTCCTTGTGGCAAGTGTATTCCTCTTTGCAGGCATTCCACCATTTTTTACATTGGCTGGCACAAATTGGTGCCTGATCAAGGTGGTTGATATCCGGATATTTATACTGTAATGAAATAAGAGTGACAGGTAAAAAACGACAGGGAGAGAGAGGGAGGGAGAGTTTGCTTTTAGGTATTTTACTCATGACTTTTTTCGTGATTACTTTTATCATGATTCCCCATCTTTTGTATGCACAATGTTCACTTTACCAATTGCATACAAAATAACACCAATTCGTTTTATTCGGAGAAGAGCTCGTCAGCTTAAACTTAGGATATTAGTCAACCCGGCTAATTGCAAAGCACATTTTGTTTGCGCACACACACACACACACACGCACAGAGAGAGAGAGAGAGAGAGAGAGAGAGAGAGCAGGGAAACACAGACGACTCAACAGACAACATTAAATGTACGTACTGGCTTGGCAATCCACGGGCCGAGATTTGGTGAACAGGCAAAGAAGCACATTTCTTGGTGCGTCAGTCTCTCGCACTTTGGGGAAAGACGCGGTTTCTCTGGACAGTGGACGTAGTTTACCACTGTTCCCCACACGTGGTTCTCCAGGAAATCTGCAGTTACGTTCGTGTTGCAGCAAGACTTTTCTCGGAAACTGGGACACTATAGAAAAATAAACACTTAGGCTGAAATGAACATAATGTAATTGCCGCGACTCAGCAAAATCAGTTACACTTAAGTAAAATATATATTACCTAAAAGTATGGCTTGTCATAAAGAAATAAACGGCACTTCATTCCTTATGTGTAGAAACTGTGCTAGTAGGTTCACATAGAATAAAAGCTTTATTGAGATATCAAAACATTTGCAACATTATTGCTTAACATAAAGTGCTTAGTGCGTTTTACTTGTGTTTTAAATCGCACACTTTATCTCTTTAAATGCATTAAAATAACCCTTAATGATTTGGATACGTTCATATTAGCTTACATATACATGTATAGAGCGTGTGTGTAGTAAGCAGTGCTCAATTATGCGGAGCATTCATAGACAATTACAAATAAATAAATAAATAAACATGAGACATGTGTGAACGCCAACCATGAGTTTCTCCGATCAACAGGAGGTTGTTTATTTTAAAATCTTTAAAAAAAATCTTGAAACTTTTTTGCTTCCGTTTGGCAGATCTTGTGTGAAAACAGGGGCGTCTGACGTCACAGTTTTAATCGTTCTTGAATGAGAACATGTCTGACATTTATGGTATCATGACAGTTTTCCCCAGGACAATCCCTCCAGAACACCCCCCCCCCCCTCAAGAAACACACACACACACACACACACACACACACACACACACACACACACACACAGAGAGAGAGAGAGAGAGAGAGAGAGAGTAGAGTGTAAAGTTCAAAACATTTCACCTATTTTTAATGTTTTAAGTTTGATAATGCAACTCCATCTTTAATCAAAATGTCTCAGATTTGACATATATGGTGGCGTGTTTATATCATTTATGTTACATTTATGTAACATTTATATTTATAATGTTTGAAAAAAGGATGATCACCAACGTCTGGAAATGGCGTCATAAAAACAGTTCACTATACCAGCATTGCTTTAGTCTTTCATCTATGATTTAAGTGACAAGCCTATTTTGAACTGTCAGTATTTTCATTAAAGTTGGCAAACCTGTCTGTTAATTTTTATCAGTCATCTAATATATATATATATATATATATATATATATATATATATATATATATATATATATATATTTTTTTTTTTTTTTTTTTTTTTTTGCGTTGCATAAGTTACAGTTCTGGAATATTTGTATGAGAGATTGCAGGTTGAACCAAAATGTTGATCGTTTTGTTTTTTTTATGCTGTCGTTTTGCTATTTATTTCCCTAAACAAGTCAAATATTACGCTAACGTTTCCCGACCGATATTTCTTTGCATGGAAATAGCCTTATTTCTCATCATAATGGCAGTACTTGATTTTTTCCCAACAAATTTCTTTATTATGGATTTCTGAAAAAATGGCTGCATCCACAATCAACAAAGAATAGAGACTGTGTAAGCAAACATTCGTCAAGAAATTTGTTGGATTTTAGAGCACTTATAGTGAATTGTAAATTAATGTCATCACAGATCTCAAGTATAAGTATGTGAGAATACATAATAAACTGCTGCATTTAATGGCAACAACGTTAGAATTACCATTGTTATTTGGAGGCGTTTGTCTAGCTCACTGCTAAAGTCGAAACTATGGTCATGTCGTTATGGGTAAATATATCCATTGATTGCTTACAGCACAGATAATGTACCTCTATAAAATTTAACCTTGCAAATGACTAGTCAGTTTAAGATGAAGGTCTTCCAACAGATAAGCCAGTCTGAAGGAGACCTCGACCGACATTAGGAAAAGAAATTACAATGAAACCAACTCAATGGGTGAGGTCATAATGCCAGGTTTGTTAAGTGTTAGTGTTACAGATATGTTACATTAATCAACAATTCTGACCGTTTACTAAACACCTGTGTAACACCTATGTTAGTGTAGCAGATCTGTTGAAAACTACAGTTCCTGTAACAGACGGTGTTACACCAAACATCTCTGTTACATAAAATGTTAAATTAATCAGAGCAAACTAAAAGTGTAAAGTTTAAATTTTCAATTGCTTATCAGTTTCTGAATGGATAAATGAGGGGTTATCACAGAATTATTTTATCTTATCTGCTTTCGATATTTAGCACGTCAGAAATAAAACATTTGAATTCCTCTTAACTTTAGAAAGTTTAACCACCAAGTGGTTAAGCTGGTGTTACATCTTCAAGAGGTCAAGACTGAATATGTTAGTGTTAGCAGAGATATTTAGTTTTGGCCTAATTTCTAGTAGCCTCCTCAGTGAAGATTATAGTTGAGCCTGATTTGCAGGCTATTACACTCGAGAGAGCCCAAATTACAATCGTACAACTGCTGTTAATTGAGAGCCTGTGTAACACACCAGGAAGTGGGTCGACATGGGGCTATCAGCCTGTTAACAACATGCTGCAGCCGAATAGCAGGATGGTGACCACATGTCAACAGACTGTTTACCTGAACTCCATGTTTTCTTACCTGGGTTAACAGGAATGTTAACAGATATGTAACACTAACACCTAACACATAACATACCTGGAATTCTGACCTCACTCAATGTCTTCTAGAGGATCAAGTACACATAACAAACGAGTTATTACAGGAATTTATCAATGTTCACTTGATAGCAAGATGTATGACGTGTCTTAAAGAATCATCTATCTCCTATGCTTAATTTCGTGGTGTTATTTCCAGTATTCGACCATCTTATATTTTTAAATCTACATGCACTATATTGTCACTAAATATTGCACGTCACCATACACGTTATGCATTCAACGAAACGAATGTCAGCAAAACCTCTCTCTCTCTCGTTATCACACAATCATAGGCCCTATACGTGTACGCGTTTTCACTTACTTTCTCATTCCTACTTTCTCTCTTACACACACACACACACACACACACACACATGCACACATAAATAAACTTATTATATATACATACATGCAAACATAAACAAACTCACACCTCCAAATCTGGCTCGGGCGATGGAGCTGTCTTGCTGGCCCCTTCCATTGGCAATATAACACACATGTTCATGTAGTCATCTGCAGTCTTCGGTTTACCAGCCTGAACTAAGACTTGTATGTTAAATAATACAAGACTGAAGATCAGAATTGTCTTCATTATCATACGCGTGGAGTTGAACAAAATGATGTGTGATCCTCTTAACCCTCTTATCTGTGTTATATTGACAGTACCTTGTCTGACGTAGCATTTGGATCATTGCTGTCAGGGCCAATCAAACTGAAGTCATGCCGGTGACAACATTACTAACAAAACAACAGTGCACAATACGCAATAGTAGGCCGTTAGACGTATGCCGAGAGAAGACTTTTTACAAACATATTTTCAAAATAATCCAATACGTGAGACGAGAGGCTTAATCCTGAGAACGACATGGCTGAAAATATACACAGAGTCAACATACTTTAGAGGGTAGAATTAACGAACATTTTATTTGATTTTAGTTGTTTTGGTTCTAAAGTGGGTCTGGGTTCTGTCTTTGGACTGTGTAAGGGTTCTGATTCGGGCTTTGAAGAATAATATTTTTTAATTCACTGGCGATAAATACAGCCATATACATCATTATGACCTAGATATAGGACCAATATATAATGATATGAAGAATGGAGGACATAACCTCACCTTGATCTAAGCGGGGTGTCGGTCAGTGTCGGCAATGTCAAAGAAATGAGACCATTGCATAACAACATTTGCTTCCAGTATTGCTTGTTAAGTTTTTGGTAGGGTTCATGCCGTATAGGATAAAAATAGCTTCATATTTAGCAAGATTAACTGAACTCAATAGTAAGAGAACTTGGTTTTGTTTAGGATATTATGTCATAATTTGTTATTATGTTCATCATGTAAAAAGCATGGTAATGGAGTAAAAAAAACATTTTGCAGAGTGGGTTTTATCTGATTATGCAAGGAGATTCTACAAGCGCACAATTACATTCAATTCAAAATTTAGCCACAAAGCGGTTTTATGCGGCAGCCTTTTCCTCGGCAGCAGCTTGAGCCACGGCTGTATTTGGGTTTGGTTTGGAGGGATCGAATGTGAACACCATGCAGGGTTCAGAGTCTGGGACCACCTTGTAGACATCGTGCCATACGGTGGTGCAAAAGTCGGCGGCGGAGCTGTAAAACTCTTTGTACTTTTTACACACCGAGCCCTCCTTGCAGCTGTTGATTTCTAGGGATAAACACAATTTAATATTATTGAGCATGGTTATGTTTCTGGTGTATGTGTCTACCTGCTGGGCAGTGACTCATTAAGACAATTTTTCTGGCATCGCTGTTTTTGTTGCAAGCTTCACTTTATTATTTCTTTTAAATGTAGTAGAATATACGATGTCAGGAAAAAGTCATAATTTACAAAGGCGCCATCTGTATCAATACAGGCCAGCCGTTTAAAAAGCACATCTGTATAAATCAACCAAAATTCGACATTTTTCCTATTGATTTATTTTAGGAGATCAGCATGAATCAGATGGCATCACTCACCGCCCCAGTCCATGTCAGTGATCCAGTCCCTATGACAAGTGTATTCCTCTTTACAGGCATTCCACCATTCTTCACACAGGCTGGCACAAAGTGGTACCTGATCAAGGAGCTCGAAATCCGGCTGTTCATACTGTAATGGAATGGTTAAATTTGGGAGAGAGAGATATGTATTTCAGGTAGCTTGCTCATAACTTCTCTTGATATATATATATATATATATATATATAAACTCAAGGAAAAAAGAAACGCAACATTTTAATTTTCTAAAATTCCCATGAAATATGAGTATTTGGAAAAATGACTTAGCATCATGGTTTCACTCTAAATAAGGCTGAAAGATTTCTTGGCTCCGCTTCTATATATGACTGGAGAGAGAGAGAGAGAGAGAGAGAGAGAGAGAGATGGTTTCAGGGATCTTGCTCATGACTTTTCCACTTAATTTTCACTTTATACATGATGTTTACCCATCCTTAAAATACTTACACAATATTCCCCTTTGCAACTGCAAACATAAATACACGATTTTTTTGTTCGGAGCACATGTCAGATACACAGTATTTTTATTTAAAAAAAGTATATTTAGCAACGCGGCTAAGTGCAACTTATCTCTTCTTTACATCCCGACGCATACAAACAGAGAGAGAGAGAGAGAGAGAGAGAGAGAGAGCAGGGACACACAGACGATCCAACAGACATCAGTAATTGTACGTACTGCCTTGATAATCCAAGGACCAAGGTTTGGTGAACAGGCATAGAAGCATATATCTTGGTGCATTAGTCTCTCACATTCCGGTGACAGACGTGGTTTCTCTGGACAGTGGACGTAATTAAACATTGAATTCCACACATGATTCTCCAGAAAATCTGCAGTTGCGTTCGTGTTGCAACAGGACCTTTCTCGGAAACTTGGACACTAGAAAAAAAAAACACTTAGGTCGAAATAAACGCCATGCATTTGACGCAGTTTGACAAGGCCATTTACGCTTTACATTTCAGTAATACGAGTAAGTCCAACATCTTGCTTGTCGTATCGAAGTACACGCCACCTGATTCTTTTGAGCAGAAACTGTGGCTTCTTATGTTATTATATATGATAGGTTTGAACGATTGTACATTTAAGATAAGGCACGTTGTTAAATTCTATAGAGATATCAAAAACAGGAGAAACGTGCAATTTAAGGAGAGCTTAACAGGTGCTTTAAATCATACACTTTGTAACATAGAATGTGATTAAAATAACCCGCAATAAATTGAATACTATCTAATCAGTTTATAGAAACTGTAAGCACAAAGTTCATTCCTTTTTTTTTTTTTTGCATTTTTCGCTCTCTAATTTGCAAATCTTGTGTGAAAACAGGGGTGTCTGGCGTCACTGTTTTAATCATCCTTGAATAACAACATGTAAGGTATTTATAGAGGTTTCTCTCATATTCATGTACCATTTTTGTCTACGTCTGAACAAAGGATAATTACCAATGTCTGGAACTGATGTTATAAAACAGTTCACTGTACCAGCATAGCTGCTTTAGTCTCTGATCAATTATTTAAAAAAGCATAAAATATGACGTGCTTTTTTCAACTGTCAGTCTTTTCATTTAAATGGGTAAACTTGGCTGTTCATTTTAATCAGTCCTGTAATGTATTTTTTCACTTTAAGGTACCCGACTTTCAATGCACAACAGATAACAGGTGGGCCAAAATGTTGCTCGTTCTATAATCATAAATATATCAGGTAGGCCAAAATGTTGCTCGTTCTAATCATATATATTGCAGTTTAAATATTTTTTGGTGGAATGACATAAAATATTGCTGCATTTAATGACAGCAGCGTTACAATGACATTGCTTTGGAGCAGTTTATCTAGTTTACTGCTAAAGTGGTGACTAAGGTCCTGTCGTTATGGGTAAATAGTATCCATTGACTGCTAACAGCTCACATGCTGTACCTCTATAAATTTAATCTCACAAAACAATTCAATTCTAGATGGTCTTCTAACAGTTAAGCCAGTCTGAAGGAGACCGACATTAGGCTAAGAAATTAAATTAAATCAAATTTTATGTTCTCCAGAGAATCGAAGACACATAACAATGTTCACCTTATATCATCCCTACAAGAAATGTTTTTTCAACTATTCTCAGTCTCTTGTGGTTTTCTTACCAATACTTGACCATCTTATATTTGTAGATCTACATGTGCCATTATTGTCACTATTACACACCATCCACATAATGTATTCAACGAAACGAATGTCAGCAAAACCTCTCTCTCCCTCTCTTTTAGTCACAGAAACACACGCGCACGTGTTTTGACTATTTTCTCTCTCTCTCTTTCTCTCTCTCTCTCTCTCTCTCACACACACACACACACACACACACACAAGCACACACAAGCACACACAAACATACAAACACACACATGCACGCATAAACATACATACATAAACAAACTCTCACCTCCAAATCTGGCTCGGGTGATGCAACTGCCTTGCTAGCCCCTTCTATTGGCAAGGTAATACACATGTTCATGTAGTCATCTGCAGTCTTCGGTTCACCAGCCTGAACTAAGACTTGGATGTTCAGTAAAACGAGACTGAAGATCAGATTTGTTTTCATTATCATACGTGTGGAATTGAACAAAATGATGCGGAGTCCTATTTTCATTGCTATATTGATGGTCACTTGTATGACGTAGCATTTGGATCATTGCTGCCAGGGCCAATCAAATTGCAGTTGTGCCAGTGACAGTATTACCAACAAAATGGTGCACAACACGTAATAGTAGACGGTCAGACGCATGCTGAGAGAAGACGTTTACAAATGTATTTTCAAAACAATTTAATACGAGAGACGAGAGGCCTAATACTGGGAATTATTGACATGTCATATTTCAATGGTGTATTAGTCACCATAAAGGTGAATTACCACTGTCACGTATTATGTATGGAAGGATATATCATCACAAGACAGAAGGCAATATGAACTGAATAACAATGTATATATTAATACTTTCACACGAAATTAATGATTACACAAACAACAATTCTTTTTGTTGAACTTGAATAACAAACAACTGTTTTAAATATTTCTGTTTATCCGCCATCGTGTTACGATTTATACATCATTGTGCTACGATTTGAACGATTTGAATTTACTTTCACAAAGTTCAAGCTTAACAAGGTACAGATTATTGTGCCAATCCCTAGACGCGATGGTATGGAATAAAAACATATAAGTGTATTATTTAATCTTTTTTTCCGGCTGACATTGCTTTTGTATATACTATGTGCTACCTCTTATTACAAGAACCACCATTGGTTCTGAACTGGGTACGGGTTATGGTCTGGGCTCTGGTTCTGAATTGGGTACGGGTTCTGGTCCGGGCTCTGGTTCTGAATTGGGTACGGGTTCTGGTCCGGGCTCTGGTTCTGAATTGGGTACGGGTTCTGGTCTGTGATCTGGTTCTGCATTGGGTACGGGTTCTGGTCTGGGCTCTGGTTTTGAACTGGGTACGGGTTCTGGTCCCGTTGCCGGTTCTGAAGTCGATGCGGGTTCAGTTCTGGGTTCTGGCACTGGTTCTGCTCTAGGTACAGAGGGTAGAGAAGGTTGGAGAGACTCACTAGTTTGTATCAGTGCATCAATATCTGTATGATGGCTTACAAGCATGACGATAAAAACCCATTTTTGTTCGAAATCATAGAAATGCTGTCTGCCTCTTATATCCGAAAATAAACACATTTGTTTGTAAAACCAATTGGAAAATTCCGAAGAACATTTTATGTAAGGTAAATTTGATATATCCGTAAATTACTTCATCTTTCTAATTTAATTTACTTTACCTTTCTAATAAATAAGCTAACATAAAAGTGATAAACGGCTTTAATATTTCTAAAATTTTCATCAGAATTCATCCATTAGTTTTAGAGTTTGGCTGGCGTCAAACAAGCAGACAAACGGAGTTGAAAAGATAACACCATTGCGAAGGAATAAAATCAGTTCGTGACCTCAAATAACTTGTGGAATGAAGAGCAGTAAACAACATTTGCCTGTTGTTGGACCGTCTAGTCACTCAAATTAGGCAGATACATATCTACGCTAAAGAATAATAAGGGAAGCCTTACAAAGGCATCTGCTATTTTGTTATGCATAGTCAATAAAATGGGCTTAAATATTTCATAATGTACAGATTGTTCAAATATTATTTTTCGGTTTCATATTTTAGACGGCGGACATTGCCAAATACCAGACGATTGCACCCCAGTATTTGCTTCCAGATATTGCATGTTGAGTTTTCAGCAGTGTCCTCATTGGCCAAAAAAATTCTTGTCGTAGCAGATAAAAATAGCTTCATAGTTAACACGATTAACTGAACTCAAAATTTAGAGAACTTGGTTTTGCTCGAGATGTTATGTTATATTCTGTTATCATGTGTATCATGTAAAAAGCATGGTAACGAAATAAAAACACCCTATTTTGTAGAGCTTTATCTGATCATGCAGGGAGAATCTACAAGCGCACAATTCGACTAAATTCAAACTTAGCCACAAAGCGATTTTATGCAGTCGCCTTTTCCTCGGCAGCAGCTTGAGCCACAGCTGTATTTGGGTTGGGTTTCGAGGTATCGAAGGCGAATACCATGCAGGGTTCCGAGTCTGACACCACCTTGTAGGCACCGTGCCATATGGTGTTGCAGAAGTCGGCCGCAGAGCTGTAGAACTCTTTGTATTTCCTACACACCGAGCCCTCCTTGCAGCTGTTTATCTCTAGAATATAATCCACAGAATTCAATATTATTTACCTTGATTATGTTTATAGTACACGTGGCTATCTGAAGGACAGTGACGCACTTTAGATAATTGATGTGCTGGGATAATTGTTTTTGAAGTAAATTCACTTAATTATTTCATTAAAATGTACATGTACAAGAATATCACTTTGGATATACATAATTTACAAAGGCCCGTCCGCATCTATAGGGGCTATTGTCGTCCAAAATCACATCAGTTTAAATCAACCAAACATTTATGGCCATTTTAAAGTTATGGGTATTTTCACCAATCCCTGTACCTATAATCAGATGACGACATTTACCTTGGACGTTCTAGTCCAATCAGGTGGAACAACTTACCGTCCCAGTCCATGTCAGTGACCCAGTTCCTGTGGCAAGTGTATTCCTCTTTGCAGGCATTCCACCATTTTTTACATTGGCTGGCACAAATTGGTACCTGATCAAGAATCTCGAAATCCGGTTGTTCATACTGTAATGAAATAAGACTGAAAGATTAAAAACGACAAGGAGCGACAGGGAGAGAGATTGTTTTTAGGTATTTTACCCATGACTTTTGTCCTGATTACTTTGATCATGATTCCCCATCTTTTGTATGTACAAGATTCACTTTAGCAACTGTATACAAAATGGCGCCAATTCGTTTTAAGAAAAGCATGTCATCTTAAACATAGGATATAAGTCGATCCGGCTTATTGCAAAATATATTTTCTTTGCACACCCACTCTCTCCCCCCTCTCTCTCTCTCTCTCACTCACACACACACACAGAGAGAGAGAGAGAGAGAGAGAGAGAGCAGGAAAATATAGACGATCCAGCAGAGGTCATTGTGCGTACTGCTTTGACAGTCCATGGGCCGAGGTTTGGTGAACAGGCAAAGAAGCAAATTTCTTGGTGCGTTAGTCTCTCACACTTTGGGGAAAGACGCGGTTTCTCTGGACAGTGGAGGTAATCTACCATTGAATCCCACACGTGGTTTTCCAGGAAGTCTGCAGTTGCGTTCGTGTTGCAACAGGACCTTTCTCGGAAACTTGGACACTAGAAAAAAATCACAGAGGTTGAAATAAACGTGATGCATTCGACGCGATTTGACAAGACCATTTACACTTTATGTTTAATACGAATAGGAAGTGTGGCTTCTTATGTTTGAGAGGTTTGAACGATAGTACGTATAAGTTCAGGTAAATTATAAAATGCTATTGAGATATCAAAAAGTAGGAGAATCGTTTGATTTATTATTTTGCGACATCATTGTTCAACATTAAGGTGTGCTTTACAGGCGTTTTAAATCGTACACCTCTTAACGTAAAGGGATAATAACTCTTCGTATGAGATCTATATTTCACAATAAAAACATTGTGTGAACTCATAGAAATATAATATATTCTGTTTTACCACAAAAACGGCAGTTATAGCTATTATTCTGATATCTGAGCTTGTCTTTAGACCACGTGACCTCCATTGAAAGCTATGCTCTGTTAAAATCTCTTAAGATATTTTAACAAAAAACCAAACTTTTAAGAACAAAACCAGAGACTAACTTTGAATGTAAAAATGGATTCATTAACCATTGGTCAGTATGGAAAAATTGTTGTTTACTCCAGGAAAATTCATTTTTTGGCTGAAACGAAGAGTTATTATCCCTTTATATGTGATTCAAATAACCCTTTATGATTCAAACACTATCTCATCAGCTGATCAAAAAAGTTGCTTCCTCTTTTTACATTTTACATTCTGTCTGTTTGGCAGATCTGTGAAAACAGGGGCCTCTGACGTCGCAGCTTTATTCGTACTTCAATGACAACACGTTAGATATTTATAGAGGTTTACCTCATATTCGAGTAACGTTTTTGTCTACGTTTGAACAAAGGATCATTACCATTGCCTGGAACTGATGTAATAAAACAGTTCACTTCACCAGCATAGCTGCTTTAGTCGTCGAACAATTATTTTAAAAAGCACAAAATATGACATGCTTTTTTTAACTTTTAACTGTCAGCCTTTTAATTAAAATTGGCAAACGTGGCTGTTCATGTTTATCAGTCCTCTTATGTTGGTTGTTTCACCTTTAGGCTACCAGCCTTTCAAATGCACTGTAATTCGTGCGTGACAGTTCTGAAATGATTGTACAATAGATAACAGGTTGGACCAAATATGTTGCTCGCTCTAATCACTCAAACGTTTCCCTAGAGTTTCCCAAATGAGGGCGATTTTCCCTCAAGAGAAAAAAATTCCCCTCCATGGGCATGGGTTTATCTTTCATCAAAATCTCAATTCTTATACAGCACACTCCCCTGATTTCCCCATATACTTGTTTTTGGATTTCTGAAAAAAATCTGCAACCACAGTCAACAAGCAATAGAAGCTGTGCAAGCAAATATTCGTCAGGAAATACGGAGAATTCCAGTAAATATGTGTGCACTCGTTGTCACAATCTTTAAGGTACGCCTATCAGTTATAATTCAGAGAAGGGGTGTACGGATTTTGCATGTCATTTATTAAGTAACCTTGTTACTGGAATAGTGCCATTATGGGAGGTTATTAGCATCCCCCAAAAATAATTATCATTCTGTGAGTTTTGCAGCACAATTATTGAACCCTTAACATTAAAACTTGTGTACAATCAATCATTATTTGGCCCGGTCATCTCGCTATGTGGTTCGCCTACATTAAAATAGGTAAAATGCTTACCTTTTATGATACTTTATAGTGAAAACCTCTCTCTCCTCTTTTACTCACACAAAGACATGTACGCGTCTTGACTATTTTTTCATGATCTCTCTTACACACACAAACACACACACACACACATACACACATAAACATACATACTATACAAACATACATACATACATGCACAAAGTCGCACCTCCAAACCTGGCTCGGGTGATGGAGCTGCCTTACTGGCCCCTTCTACTGGCAAGGTAATGCATATGTTCATATAGTCATCTGCAGTCTTCGGTTTACCAGCCTGAACTAAGACTTGTATGTTCAATAATACAAGACTGAAGATCAGAATTGTCCTCATTGTCCTGCGTGTGGATTTGAACAAATGCGGATTCCTCTTTCCATTGCTATATTGATGGTAAATTGTCTGACGTAGCATTTGGATCATTGCTGTCAGGGCCAATCAAATTGAAGTTGTGCCAGTGACAGTATTACCAACAAAATGGTGCACAATAGGTAATAGTACATGTAGACGGTCAGACGTATGCTGAGTACCCTAGGTTCTAGATTTCAGTTTTGCCAGCTCAATCTTGATTTCATATATAACCCATATCAGCAAAACTGACCCTATGACTACCGTCAACTTGGAAGCGTTCTTCGGCAAAATTCTGCCTGGGGCGCTTCCATATTTGGAAGTCACAACTCTCGTACGTCACAGCTCTGTGCCGACTGGAGCTCCCGCCCTGCGCTGACGTTATCTCATGTAGACGAGACAAGAACTAAAGTGGCTGACGCGGAGCTTGAAGTTTAAACTAAGAATATCTTGCAGTCGAAGGTCAGTACCACAATACAAGCAACATTCTGCTTTAAAAACTGATTTTGGTCTAGCCTTCGCGCAGCCCTTACAGTGGTATCGGGCATACAGTGTATCTGTCAAACTTGGCACAGTGCAAGCACATGTATTGTGTTTATATATTCTGGAGCAAATGTTCTTTGATTAGCAAATAATACAAAAACATTGAATATATATTTTTCTTTTCGAAACAAATTATTTATTTTTTCACTTTACATCTTAAATACAGTAAATGAAATTAAATAAAGCAGAATTAAATATGTTTTACATTTCATTTTGGTGTAATGACAGTCAACTGCAGATTCACTATGGAGCAGTTCTTTTTTATTGACGGAAATCGTACACTGTCGCTGTTCCTCAGGGTCACTGTTGAAGCCCAATTCACAGTGACCCTGACACTCAGGGCAATGCTGAGAGAAGACTTTTAAAAATAAATGTTCAAAACAATTCAATACGTGAGACGAGAGGCTTGATACTGAGAATTATTGATATGTCATATTTCAAAGGTGTATTAGTCGCCATAAAGGTGAATTACCACTGTCACGAATTATGTATGGAACGACATACCATCACAACACAGAAGGCAATATGAACTGAATTACAATGTACATATTAATACTTTCCTAAGAAATTTGTTTGATGAACGATAATTCTGTTTATTAAACAATTGTTTTAATATTTCTGTTTATACACTATCGTGTTACAATTTATACATCATTGTGCTACGATTTGAACTTTACATTATTTACTATCAAAAAGTCCAAGCTTAACAAGGTACCGACCTATTCAGATTATTGTGCCCCATCTTTTGCAGACTAATACCTGTCGGTATTTGCTTAAAATCATCGTAATTCAAACTTTGCTCCATTAGATGCAAGGGTTTGGAATAAGTACATATAAGTGTATTCTTTATTTTTTTCTGGCTGACTTTGCTTTTGTATATACTATGTGCTACCTCTTTAATATTATTACAGGAACCACCCAAATAAAGCTTTATTGAGGTTTCATAAAAAATTAAGCAAATGATTAATTATGGTATCTCCTTGTTCGTGTAACAGGCACAAGTGTAGCTTGCTTTAGTTTATTTTGTATGGAGTTTTAACTAGACCATACCCCAAAATGTAAATAAAACTTTACAAAAACGCCATTTTCTCAATCCCATCGTCTCAACAGGGAGATGAGCCATGCTAACAGTCGAGTGGAAAAGTCGTTTGGGGTTTGTTCCTTTTTGGGAGGCTGAGTATTTCTGGCAAGCAGTGGAATGGGGGCTGTAAAGTAGAATGTTATGCTTTGTTTGGCTTCAAGCTGGGCTTTAGTTCTGAAGTGGGTACAGATTCTGGTCTGGGCTCTCATTCTGAATTTGGTACAGGTTCTGGTCTGGGCTCTGATTTTGAACTGGGTACAGTTTATGGTCTGGGCTCTGGTTCTGAACTGGGTACGGGTTCTGGTCCCGTTGCCGGTTGTGAAGTCGATACGGGTTCTGTACCGGGTTCTGGCTCTGAACTGGGCACGGCATTGGGTCCCAGCTCTGGTTATGAACTAGTTACAGAGGGTAGAGAAGGTTGGAGAGACTCGCTTGTTTTTATCTGCGCCTCAAAATCTGTATGATGGCTAACAAGCACGACGATATTTTTTTGGTTCGAAATCATAGCCATGTTAAATCCGAAAATAAAATACACATTTGTTTGTAAAACCAATCGGGAAATTTCAAAGAGCATTTTTTGCAAGGTATATTTAATATATATGTAAATTACGNGTTTGTCAACGATCGCAGGCGACCTGTTTGCAACCTAATGCGACCACTTTAAAACCTAGGGCAACCTCCTTGCGACTGAGGTTGCAAAGAGGTTGCCAAAAGGTTGCAAGCGCAGTGTGACCCAGCCTTTAAGTAACCTTGTTACTGGAATAGTGCCATTATGGGAGGTTATTAGCATC
Organism: Lingula anatina; assembly: GCF_001039355.2. Next base: position 218,654 of record NW_019775451.1, on the reverse strand, counting down.
CCCCCAAAAATAATTATCATTCTGTGAGTTTTGCAGAACAATTATTGAACCCTTAACATTAAAACTTGTGTACAATCAATCATTATTTGGCCCGGTCATCTCGCTATGTGGTTCGCCTACATTAAAATAGGTAAAATGCTTACCTTTTATGATACTTTATAGTGAAAACCTCTCTCTCCTCTTTTACTCACACAAACACATGTACGCGTCTTGACTATTTTTTCATGTTCTCTCTTACACACACAAACACACACACACACGCAAACACACATACACACATAAACATACATACTATACAAACATACATACATACATGCACAAAGTCGCACCTCCAAACCTGGCTCGGGTGATGGAGCTGCCTTACTGGCCCCTTCTACTGGCAAGGTAATGCACATGTTCATATAGTCATCTGCAGTCTTCGGTTCACCAGCCTGAACTAAGACTTGAATGTTCATTAATACAAGACTGAAGATCAGAATTGTCCTCATTGTCCTGCGTGTGGATTTGAACAAATGCGGATTCCTCTTTCCATTGCTATATTGATGGTAAATTGTCTGACGTAGCATTTGGATCATTGCTGTTAGGGCCAATCAAATTGAAGTTGTGCCAGTGACAGTATTACCAACAAAATGGTGCACAATAGGTAATAGTAGACGGTCAGACGTATGCTGAGTACCCTAGGTTGTAGATTAAAGTTTTGCCAGCTCAATCTTGATTTCATATATAACCCATATCAGCAAAACTGACCCTATGACTACCGTCAACTTGGAAGCGTTCTTCGGCAAAATTCTGCCTGGGGCGATTCCATATTTGGAAGTCACAACTCTCGTACGTCACAGCTCTGTGCCGACTGGAGCTCCCTTTCCCGCCCTGCGCTGACGTTATCTCATGTAGACGAGACAAGAACTAAAGTGGCTGACGCGGAGCTTGAAGTTTAAACTAAGAATATCTTGCAGTCGAAGGTCAGTACCACAATACAAGCAACATTCTGCTTTAAAAACTGATTTTGGTGTAGCCACTGCGCAGCCCTTGTAGTGGTATCGGGCATACAGTGTAGCTGTCAAACTTGGCACACGGCAAGCACATGTATTGTGTTTATATATTCTGGAGCAAATGTTCTTTGATTAGCAAATAATACAAAAACATTGAATATATATTTTTCTTTTCGAAACAAATTATTTATTTTTTCACTTTACATCTTAAATACAGTAAATGAAATTAAATAAAGCAGAATTAAATATGTTTTACATTTCATTTTGGTGTAATGACAGTCAACTGCAGATTCACTATGGAGCAGTTTTTATTGACGGAAATCGTACACTGTCGCTGTCCCTCAGGGTCACTGTTGAAGCCCAATTCACAGTGACCCTGACACTCAGGGCAATGCTGAGAGAAGACGTTTACAAATAAATGTTCAAAACAATTCAATACGTGAGACGAGAGGCTTGATACTGAGAATTATTGATATGTCATATTTCAAAGGTGTATTAGTCGCCATAAAGGTGAATTACCACTGTCACGTATTATGTATGGAACGACATACCATCACAACACAGAAGGCAATATGAACTGAATTACAATGTACATATTAATACTTTCCTAAGAAATTTGTTTGATGAACGATAATTCTGTTTATTAAACAATTGTTTTAATATTTCTGTTTATACACTGTCGTGTTACGATTTATACATCATTGTGCTACGATTTGAACTTTACATTATTTACTATCAAAAAGTCCAAGCTTAACAAGGTACCGACCTATTCAGATTATTGTGCCCCATCTTTTGCAGACTAATACCTGTCGGTATTTGCTTAAAATCATCATAATTCAAACTTTGCTCCATTAGATGCAATGGTTTGGAATAAGTACATATAAGTGTATTCTTTATTTTTTTCTGGCTGACTTTGCTTTTGTATATACTATGTGCTACCTCTTTAATATTATTACAGGAACCACCCGAATAAAGCTTTATTGAGGTTTCATAAAAAATTAAGCAAATGATTAATTATGGTATCTCATGGTTCGTGTAACAGGCACAAGTGTAGCTTGCTTTAGTTTATTTTGTATGGAGTTTTAACTAGACCATACCCCAAAATGTAAATAAAACTTTACAAAAACGCCATTTTCTCAATCCCATCGTCTCAACAGGGAGATGAGCCATGCTAACAGTCGAGTGGAAAAGTTGTTGGGGTTTGTTCCTTTTTGGGAGGCTGAGTATTTCTGGCAAGCAGTGGAATGGGGGCTGTAAAGTAGAATGTTATGCTTTGTTTGGCTTCAAGCTGGGCTTTAGTTCTGAACTGGGTACAGATTCTGGTCTGGGCTCTCATTCTGAATTTGGTACAGGTTCTGGTCTGGGCTCTGATTTTGAACTGGGTACAGTTTATGGTCTGGGCTCTGGTTCTGAACTGGGTACGGGTTCTGGTCCCGTTGCCGGTTGTGAAGTCGATACGGGTTCTGTACCGGGTTCTGGCTCTGAACTGGGCACGGCATTGGGTCCCAGCTCTGGTTATGAACTAGTTACAGAGGGTAGAGAAGGTTAGAGAGACTCACTTGTTTTTATCTGCGCCTCAAAATCTGTATGATGGCTAACAAGCACGACGATAATTTTTTTGTTCGAAATCATAGCCATGTTAAATCCGAAAATAAAATACACATTTGTTTGTAAAACCAATCGGGAAATTTCAAAGAGCATTTTATGCAAGGTATATTTAATATATATGTAAATTACGTTACCTTTCTAATTACTAAACTAACTTGGAAGTGATGAACGGCTTTAATATTTTATTAAAATCCATCCATTAGTTTTATAGTTAGACTGGTGTCAAACAAGCAGACAAACAGAGCTGAAAAGGTAACACCTTTGCTAAGGAATAAAATCAGTTCCCGCCATCAAAGTACAGACGGAATGAAGACCAGTTAACAACATTTACCTGTTATTGAACCATCTAGTTACTTAAATTAGGCAGATACATATCTGCGCTAAAGTAGGTCTGCCTTAATGGCAACGTTTATGTTATGACCTGCTTTTATTCACAATTCATAGAGTACATTGATTAACATCTACATCTGATGTAGCATTTAATGTCACGTGCTGTCAACGTAAGAGGCAGGCATTGCAACGAACTAAGACTTGAACTAAGACTTGTATGTTCAATAATACAAGACTGAAGGTAAACAACGGTGCAAAATGAATGAATGGTAGACTGCCAAATGAATTATAAGGGAAGCCTTACAAAGGCATTTGTTATTTTGTTATGCATAGTCAATATAATGGGCTTAAATATTTCATAATGTAAAGATTATTCAAATATTATTTTTCGGTTTCATATTTTAGGCGGCGGATATTGTCAAATACCAGACGATTGCACCCCAGCATTTGCTTCCAGATATTGCATGCTGAGTTTTCAGCAGTGTCCTCATTGGCCAAAAAAAAAAAAAAAATTCGTGTCGTAGCAGATAAAAATAGCTTCATATTTAGCAAGATTAACTGAACTCAAAAGTTAGAGAACTTGGTTTTGCTCGAGATATTATGTTAAATTCTGTTATCATGTTTTATCATGTAAAAATACATGGTAACGAAGTAAAAACACCCTATTTTGCAGAGTTTTATCTGATCATGCAGGGAGAATCTATAACCGCACAATTCGACTAAATTCAAACGTTAACCACAAAGCGATTTTATGCAGTCGCCTTTTCCTCGGCAGCAGCTTGAGCCACAGCTGTATTTGGGTTGGGTTTCGAGGTATCGAATGTGAACACCATGCAGGGTTTGGAGTCTGGCAACACCTTGTAGATATCGTGCCATATGGTGCTGCCAAAGTCGGCAGCGGAGCTGTAAAACTTTTTGTACTTTTTACACACCGAGTCCTCCTTGCAGCTGTTAATTCTTAGAAAACACACACAATTCAATATTATTTACCTTGATTATGTTTCTGGTGCATGTGGTTACATGTACTTGATGGTCAATGACTTTAGATAATTGATGTTCTGATCACTTTGTTTCATTAAAATGCAGTAGAATAAAAAATGAACATTTTTAATGGCACCATCTGCATATGTAGGGTCCTAGGTTGTTTAAATCACACTAATTTAATTCAACCAAAAATTTCAAGTTGTCGCCATTTTCACCAATCCCTATAATCAGATGGCGGCACTCACCGTTCCAGTCCATATCAGTGACCCAGTTCCTGTGACAAGTGTATTCCTCTTTGCAGGCATTCCACCATTCTTCACACTGGCTGGCACAAAGTGGTACCTGATCAAGGATTTCGAAATCCGGTTGTTCATACTGTAATGAAATGGTTAAGTTTGAGAAACACAGAAATGGTTTCAGGTATCTTGCTCATGACTTCTTATCTCAATTTTCACTTCATACATGATGAATTTTCCCAATCATTTCAACTGTATGCATAACATTCACCTTTGCAACTGCATACAAAATGACGGGATTTCTTTTTATCAAAATCATAATAATAATAATAATAAAAACGCAGGTTAGCTCCACGGTGTTTTAATTTAAAAAGGGTGCAACATAATAATGCAATATACCTATTCTTTGCATCCTGACGAATGTACAGAGAGAGAAAGAGAGAGAGAGAGAGAGAGAGAGCAGAGATCATTACATATACGTACTGCTTTGATAATCCATGGACCAAGGTTGGGAGAACAGGAATAGAAGCATATATCTTGGTACATTAGTCTCTCACATTCCGGTGACAGACGCGGTTTCTCTGGACAGTGGACGTAATCTATTATTGATTGCCACACATGGTTCTCCAGGAAATCTGCAGTTGCGTTCGTGTTGCAGCAGGATTTTTCTCGGAAACTTGGACACTAGAAAAAAATTACGCTTGGGTTGAAATAAACGTTATGCAGACGCGATATGACAAGATCATTTACACTTGATGTTTAAGTAATACGAGTAAGTCAAGCATCTTGCTTGTCATAAAGAAATAAACGCCACTTGATTCATTTTGAGCAGAAGCTGCGGCTTCTTAATCTTATGTTAAGAGAGGATTGAACGATAGTACGTATAAGTTCAGGTAAATTATTAAATGTTATTGAGATATCAAAAAGTAGGAGAATCGGTTATTTTATTAATTTGTAACATCATTGTTTAACATTAAGGAGTGCTTTACAGGCGTCTTAAATTGTACTCTTCTTAACTTAAATGTGATTAAAATAACACTTTATGATTTGAATACTCATAAGCTTATCAAAAAGTTCCTTCCTCTTTTTACATTTTACATTATGTCTGTTTGGCAGATCTGTGAAAACAGGGGCGTCTGGCGTCACAGCTTTATTCGTACTTGAATGAAAACATATTAGATATTTATAGAGGTTAACCTCATATTCAAGTTACGTTTATGTCTACGTTTGAACAAAGGATGATTACCATTGCCTGGAAATGATGTTATAAAACAGTTCACTGCACCAGCATAGCTGCTTTAGTAGTTGAACAATTATTTTAAAAAGCACAACATATGCTTTTTTGACCTGTCAGTCTTTTCTTTAAAATTGGCAAACGTGGCTGTTTATTTTTATCAGTCCTCGTAGGTATGTTTTTTCACTTTTAGGTTACCAGCCTTTCAAATGCAGTGTATTTCGCACATGACAGTTCTGAAATTATTGTACAATACAGTGGTAGTAATAATTTTGTTTCCGTTGTACACACGTTCGAAATGTTTTAATCCCTATCTTGTGAATAGAAGGGGGCGGACAAACAATGGAGGGCCGTATAAATCCCTTCAAAATTCGAACGCACAATAGCTTAGGTGGAATACCACAATACTTAAGACGAGTGAACCCCATGACGCCGGTTTCTGTGGTCCAGGGATTAGGCTAGTTACTATATGCCGTCAACAATCGTTTAGCGACCCTATCATTATACACTCCCTCTATTGTATTTTCCACCGCATTAATCGCAGGGTAATCTTCAAATGGTCCACGGGGTAAATATACACATTCTTAATACTAGTACGGTATATAACAGGTTGGCCAAAAACGTTGCTTGTTCTAAGCATATACTGTCGTTTAAGTATATTTTTTTCTGCAAACACTCAAAATAGGGATATTTTCCCTCAATAGAAAAAAAAAATCCCCTGCATGGACATGTGTTTATCTCTCATCAAAATCTCAATTCTTGTACAGCACACTTCCCTGATTTCCCCACATACTTAATTTTGGATTTCTGAAAAAAATCTGCAACCACAATCAACAAGCAATAGAAGCTGTGCAAGCAAACATTCGTCAGGAAATTCTGAGAATTCCACTAAATATGTGTACACTTGTTTTCACAAACTTCAAAGTACGCGTATTAATTTATAATTTATAATTTAGAGAAGGGGTGTACGGATTGTGCATATAATTTATTAATTAATCGTGTTTTTGGAATAGTGACATTGTAGGAGGCTTTTGAAATCCAATAAAAATGTCATGGTTCTATGATTTTTGCAGAAAAATATTGAAATATTCACCTTAAAAATAGTGTACAATCAATCAGAATGGGTAACATTAATTTGCCCGGCCATAAAAATATATAAAAATAGGTAAAATGCTTAACTTTATGGTACTTTATAGTGAATTTTAATAAATATTCCAGATCTCTCCTGTGATAACGAAACATGTGGGAATGATATAAAATACTGCTGCATTTTATGACAGCATGCAGCGTTATATTGACAGTGCTTTGGGGGAGTTTATCTATTTTAAGGTGATGACGATTGTCCTGTTGTTCTGGGTAAATATTATCCATTGACTGCTTACAGCTCACATGCTGTACCTCTATGAAATTTAATCTCACATACAAATAACCATTCAATTCTAGATGGTCTTCTAACAGTTAAGCCAGTCTGAAAGCAACCGACATAAGGCTAAGAAATTAAATTAAATAAAATTTAATGTTCTCCAGAAAATCGAAGACACAACATACAAGTTAAAAGCTATTCTAGGAATTTATTAATGTTCACCTTAACATCAGGTATGGCATCCCTACAAGAAGTACTTTTCTACTATTCTCCGTCTCTTGGGGTTTTTCTTATTAATACTTGACCATCTTATATTTTTAGATCTACATACACCGTATTGTCACTATTACACATGACGTTTTCAATAAAACGAATTTCAGCAAAACCTACCATTCTCTCACTTTTTGTCACAAAAACGCGAATTGACTATTTATTTTATTCTCTCTCACGCTCTCTCTCTCTCATACACACACATAAACACACACACACGCACACACTTGCGCACATATACATACATACAGATACATACAACAAACTCCCACCTCCAAACCTGTCTCGGTTGATGGAGCTGTCTTGCTGGCCCCTTCTATTGGCAAGGTAACACACATGTTCATGTAGTCTTCTGCAGTCTTTGATTCACCAGCCTGAACTAAGACTTGTATGTTCAATAATACGAGACTGGAGATCAGAATTGTCTTCATTATCATACGTGTGGAGTTGAACAAAATGATGCGGAGTCCTCTTTCCATTGCCATATTGATGGTAACTTGTATGACGTAGCATTTGGATCATTGCTGCCAGGTCTAATCAAATTGAAGTTGTACCGGTGACAGTATTACCAACAAAATGGTGCACAATACGTAATAGTAGACAGTTAGACGTATGCTGAGAGAAGACGTTTACAAATATATTTTCAAAACAATTCAATACGTGAGACGAGAGGCCTAATACTGAGAATAATTGACATATCATATTTCAAAGGTGTATTAGTCACCATAAAGGTGAATTACCACTGTCACGTATTATGTATGGAAGGATATATCATCACAACACAGAAGGCAATAAGAACTGAATAACAATGTATATATTAATACTTTCACACAAAATTAATGTTTGATAAACGATAATTCTGTTTATTGAAATTGAATAACAAACAATTGTTTTCATATTTCTGTTTATACACTATCGTGTTACGATTTATACATCATTGTGCTACGATTTGAACTTTACATTTTACGCGAATTTACTATCAAAAGTCCAAGCTTTACAAGGCACCGACCTATTCAGATTATTGTGCCCCATCTTTTGCAGACTAATGCCTGTCAGTATTTGGTAGAATTCATCGTCTTTTCAAATTTTACGCCAAATCCTCAGACCCGATGGTTTGGAATAAGTACATATAAGTGTAATCTTCATTTTTTCCGGCTGACACTGCTTTTGTATATATATGTTTATATGTGTTTCCTCTTTAATATAATTACAGGAACCACTCGAATAAAGCTTCATTGTGGTTTCATAAAAAATTAAGCAAAATGATTAATTATGGTATCTCCTGGTTCGTGTAACAGGCACAGGTGTAGCTTCCTCTAGTTTACTTTGTATGGACTTTTAACTAGACTTTACAAAAACGCCATTATCTCAATCCCATCATCTCAACAGGGAGAGGAGCCATGCTAACAGTCGAGCGGAAAAGTCGTTTGGGGTTTGTTTCTTTTTGGAAGACTGGGTATTTTTGGCAAGCAGTGGAGTGGGCGCTGTAAAGTAGAATGTAGTGATTTGTGTTGGCTTTGAGCTTAGCGCAGGTTCTGGCCTGGGCTCTGGTCTGGGTTCTGGTTCTGAACTGGGTACGGATTCTGGTCTCATCTCTGCTTCTGAACTGGGTACAGGGCTCTGGTTCTGGGCTCTGGTTCTGAACTTGGTGCAGGTTCGAGTCCCGGCTCTGGTTCTGAACTGGGTACAGGTTATGGTCTGAGCTTTGGTTCTGAACTGGGTACAGGTTCTGGTCTGGGTTCTGGTTCTGAACTGGGTACGAATTCTGGTCTGGGCTCTGGTTCTGAACTGGCTAGGGTCTCTGGTCTGGGCTCTGGTTCTGAACTGAGTAGGGGTTCTGGTCTGGGTTCTGGTTCTGAACTGGGTACGGATTCTGGTGTCAGCTCTAGTTCTGAACTGGGTACGGGTTCTGGTCTGGGCTCTGGTTCTGAACTGGGTCTGGACAGCTATTAATGCTGTCTGCCTCTTATATAAAAAAATAAAGTACACATTTGTTTGTAAAACAAATTTCATAATATCCAGACTGTTCAAATATTATTTATCGGTGCATGTTTTAGACGGCGGATATTGCCAAATATCAGACGATTGCATCCTAGCATCTGCTTCCAATATTGTATGTTGAGTTTTCAGTAGGGTCATCATTGGCAAAAAAAATATTCTTGTTGTAGCTGATAAAAATAGCTTCATAGTTAGCAAGATTAACTGAACTCAAAAGTTAGAGAACTTGTTTTGCTTGGGATATTATGTTATATTCTGTCATTATGTAAAAAGCATGGTAACGAAGTAAAAACGCCCTGTTTTGCAGATTTTTTATCTGAATATGCAGGGAGAATCAACAAGTGCACAATTCGACTAAATTCAAACTTTAGCCGCAAAGCGATTTTATGCAGTCGCCTTTTCCTCGGCAGCAGCTTGAGCCACGGCTGTATTTGGGTTGGGTTTCGAGGTATCGAATGTGAACACCATGCAGGGTTCTGAGTCTGGGACTACCTTGTAGGCATCGTGCCATATGGTGCTGCAAAAGTCGGCCGCGGAGCTGTAAAACTCTTTGTACTTTTTACATACCGATCCCTCCTTGCAGCTGTTGATTTCTAGAAAAAGTCACACAATTCAATTTTATTTACCTTGATTATATTTCTGGCGCATGTGGTTACTTGATGGTCAATGACTCACTTAAGATAATTGATGTGCTGATGTTTTTTTTTTTTCATTAAAATGTAGCAGAATTTACGATTGAATAAAATAAACAATTTTTAAAGGTGTCATCTGCATCTATAGGGGCCTAGGTTGTTTAAAAATCACATCAATTTAAATCAACCAAAAATTTCATCAAGTTGTTGACATTTTCACCAATCACTATAATCAGAAGGCGGCACCCACCGTTCCAGTCCATATCAGTGACCCAGTTCCTATGACAAGTGTATTCCTCTTTGCAGGCATTCCACCATTCTTCACACTGGCTGGCACAAATTGGTGCCTGATCAAGGATCTCGAAATCCGGATTTCCATACTGTAAGGGAATCGTTAAGTTTGAGAAACACAGAGTGACATAGAGAGATGGTTTCAGGTATCTTCCTCATGACTTCTCTTCTTAAAGTTCACTGCATACGTGATGTATGTTTCCCAATCCTTTCAACTGTATGCACAACTTTCACCTATGCAAATGCATACAAAATGACGGAATATCTTTTTATTCGGAAAAACGGATGTTAGCTCCACTGTATTTTCATTTAAAAAAGGGTGTTTATCAACACGGCTAAAGGCAACATACATATTCTTCGCATCCCCCCCCCCCCACACACACACACACAGAGAGAGAGAGAGCAACAGAGCACTGAAACATAGACGATCCAACAGAGATCATTACATATACGTACTGATTGGAGAATCCACGGACCAAGGTTTGGTGAACAGGAATAGAAGCACATTTCTTGGTGCATTAGTCTCTCACATTCCGGTGACAGACGTGGTTTCTCTGGACAGTGGACGTAATCTATTATTGATTGCCACACATGGTTCTCCAGAAAATCTGCAGTTGTGTTCGTGTTGCAGCAGGACCTCTCTCGGAAACTTGGACACTAAAAAAAAAACACTTATGTTGAAATAAACTTATATATATAACTTCTAACTTATATGAAATAAACTTGTATTCACCGCGACTTGACAAGATCATTTACACTTTATGTTCAAGTAACACGTGTAAGTCCATCATCTTGCTTGCCATAAAGAAGTAAACGCCACTTGATTCCTTTTGAGCTTCAAATGTTATGAGAGGATTGAACAATTGTACATATAAATTCAGGTAAATTATTAAATGTTATTGAGATATCAAAAAGGAGAAGAATCATCAGATGTATTGTTTTGTGACATTATTGTTCAACATTAATGAGTGTTTTACAGGTGCTTTAAATCATACTGTTTTTGTCCACATTTGAACAAAGGAAGATTACCAATGCCTGAAACTGATGTTATAAAACACTTCACTGTACCAGCATAGCTGCGTTAGTCTCTGATAAATTATTTTAAAAAGAATCAAATATGACGTTTTTTTAACTGTAAGTCTTTTCATTGAAATTGACAAACGTAACTGTTCATTTCCATCAGTCCTCTAATGTATGTTTTTTACTTTTAGGCCATCAGCTTTTCAAATGCAATATTTATTTATTAAATTTGGCAAACGTGGCTGTTCATTTAAATGAGTCCTGTAATGTATGTATTTTTTTCACTTTTCGGTTACAGACTTTCAAATGCATATCATACATAAGAATTCTGAAGTTATTGTACAACAGTTTGGACCAAATATGTTGCTCGTTCTAATCATATACTTGTCTTTTTAAAATGATTTTTTTCGGAGAATTCTACCAGTTATGTGTGTCACAAACTTCAAGGTACGCGTATCAGTTATAATTCTGAGAAGGGGTGTACGGATTGTGCATACCATTTACATATTAACCATGTTTCTGGAATAGTGACATTGTAGGAGGTTATAAGCATCCAATGAAAACTTCTGTGAGATTTTGCAACAAAATTATTAATTGACTCATTCACCTTAACAACAATCAATCACAATGGGTAACATAATTTGGCCCGGCCACCTCGTTCTTTGGTTCACGTACATTAAAATACGTAAAATGTTTAACTTTATGGTACTTTGTAGTGAATTTTAAATAAATGTCATCACAGATCTCTCCTGTGATAACGAAACGTGGGAATGGCATAAAATATTGCTGCATTTAATGACAGCAGCATTACATTGACAGTGCTTTGGAGGAGTTTGTCTAGTTTACTGCTAAAGTGGTGACTAAGGTCCTGTCGTTATGGGTAAATATTATCCATTGACTGCTAACAGCTCACATGCTGTACCTCTATGAAATTAAATCTCACAAAACAATTCAATTCTAGATGGTCTTCTAACAGTTAAGCCTGTCTGAATGAGACCGTCATAAGGCTAAGAAATTTAATGTTCTCCAGAAAATCGAAGACAAATAACAAACAAGTTAAAATATGTTCTAAGAATTTTTCAATGTTCACCCTAGCAACAAGTATGACATGCTTCTATCCTCAGTCTCTTGTGAATTCTTACCAATACTTGACCATCTTCTATTTATAGATCTACATGTTCCATTATTGTCACTATTACACAGCATACACACGATGTATTCAACGAAACGAATGTCAGCAAAAGCTCTCTCTCTCTCTCTTCCTCTCTTTTAGTCACACAAACACATGTACCCTTTTTGACCATTTTTTTTCATTCTCTCTCTTTCTCTCTCTCTCTCACACACACACACACACGCACACACATGCGCACAGAAACATACATACTATACATACATACATAAACCAACTCTCACCTCCAAATCTGGCTCGGGTGATGCAGTTGTCTTGCTGGCCCCTTCTATTGGCAAGGTAATGCACATGTTCATATAGTCATCTGCAGTCTTCGGTTCACCAGCCTGAACTAAGACTTGGATGTTCAGTAAAACGAGACAGAAGATCAAAAATGTTTTCATTATCATACGTGTGGAGTTGAACAAACTGACGTGGAACCAGCTTGCCTTTGCTATATTGACGGTAACTTGTCTGACGTACCATTTAGATCATTGCTGTCAGGGCCAATCAAATTGTAGTTATGCCGGTGACATCATTACCAACAAAACAGCGGTGCACTATACGTAATAATACGCCGTCAGAAGTGTGCCGAGAGACTTTTTTTACAAACATATTCAATACGTGAGACGAGAGACCTAATCCAGAGAATGACCTGTCATATTTCAAAGGTGTATTATCCACCATAAATTACCACTGTCACATCTGGTAATATTATGTATGGAAGGACATAACATCACAAGATAGAAGGAACTATAAACTAAATTGCAATGTATATATTTAAACTGTCCTACTATATTAATGATTAAAGAAACGATAATACTGTTTATTGAACTTGCATAATAAACGTTCGTTTTTTCTCTTTAAACATGATTGTGCTACGATTTATCTATTATTGTGCAATAATTTTGGACTTTTATATGAAATCACTATCACAAAGTTTAACCTTAAGTAGGCATTAGCCTTATATCTGATTATTGTAACTCTGGATTTGTATGCATGTACAGTATCTTTTGCTGACTAATACCTGTTGATCTCTGCTATAGTTCCTCAACTTTTTCAGATTGCGCCGAATTCTAGGACGCAATAGGATGTATACACATATAATTGTATTCGTTACTCTTTCTAACGACTAAAATTGTTTTTATACAGTGAATATTGTATGTTATTTCTTTAAAACTATTCCAGTAACCGCCCTTATAAAGGTGTATTCGGAGTTAAATAAAAAAAATCAAACATAACAAGAGGGTCCTCAGGATTAAGTACCACCAGCTGGAGTAAGTGCATTCGTATAGAAAACAAAAAAAGAGTACCACCTCCACTGTTGTGCATCACAAGCACTTCCAAATGCAGTTAACAATTTTTTGTTGAAAATTACAATCAATAACTGAATCATAGGGGGAAGTAAAAGGTAAAATCCAAATTTGTGAAGTGCGGTTCATGACGAAAAGTAGCTAACTAGGGCTCCTGAATTGATCTTAATGTGCAATTTGAGACCGGAACTGAACTGACGTGGTCTTAAAGATTTAGTAAGCAGTCTTAATTTAACCTTTAGACTAAATACGAACTGAAACTCCAGTGAGTAACACTATAATTATTATGACTTCAACTGAAGTGGTAAAGCAATTATCTCCCTTCACACATTCAGTCCAAAATTGGACTGACTTTCCAGCTATCCAGGTGAAGAAGAGGGCCATTGTGTGAGTAGCAGAGCGTGGTCCCTTGTCAAGTGCTAATTAAGAAAGATCATATTAAGAATGCTTACTTAATCTTTAAGACCACGTCAGTTTAGTTCTGGTCTTAAATTGCACTTTAAGACCAAATCAGGCGCACACATGTCAATTTCAAGGTCACAGGAAGACTTCAATATAGGAGTTCCTATTCAAGTTTAATGGTTTCTATGGGTATATCTGTGCCTGTTTTGAAGATATAAGGGACAGAAAACTTGCAAAGTTCAGTTCATGGTGAAAGGTAGGTCAAAGGTCAAATTCAAGGTCACAGTTAGATTGCCAGTATATGACTCACTGTTCAAGTTCAACAGTAACTACGGGCGTGTCTCTGCCGGTTTTGGATGCTTAAGCGTCAGAAAATTTGCAAAGTTTAGTGTATTTTGAAAAGTAGGTGAAAGGTAATTGCAAGGTCACAATTAGATTGCCATTATATGACTTCCTATTCATGTTCAATAGTAACTATGGGCGTATCTCTGCCATTTTTGGAGTTATTTCACATTTTATTTTCACCACTGAATATTGCAATGTTATACCCTTTGATATAGTGCAACTCGTAAACCATATGGAAAACAACAAAAAAATACGGACACCACTTCAAGTGTTGCACTTGACAAGCTCTTCAAAATGCAAGAAACGAGAGGTCCTTAGCATTTACGGTTTCAGAATTATAGAGAGTTTTTAGTTTCGGCATCTAATGGTTGCTTTTCCCGTGGAAACGCATCGATTGACCCCAAATTCATGAAGAAGAAAGATGACTCACTGTCCATTATGTTATAGGTAAGATCTGTGTAGTTTGTGAAAATCGGCATATATATGTGTGTGTGTGTAGAGACCCATGCTGTAATAGACCTCTACACATAAGGGTGGCTTGACTCAACCCCCTCTAATGGGCATGAAAGTACATTTTGTACAACCAAAAGTGTTGTGTAAATGTCCCCTTTTATGTCTATTTTGCATAAAAAGTAAAATAAAAGGCTCCATTCCACACACCCTAGTTTTGTTACTTATGACCTAATCTTCCACACCAGCACTATTCATAATAGCTTTGCAGAGTTTTTTTTTCTTTTATTTTCACCAAAATGCACCCTGAGCTTCAGAGATAACTTGACACTAACCTCTTCACAATAGCCTATCTTCATCGTGTCAAGTTACTTGACCACGATGAAGATAGGCTATAGTGAAGAGGTTAGTGTAAGTAACTTGACACCACCCTGAGCTTCAGAGATAACTTGACACTAACCTCTTCACAATAGCCTATCTTCATCGTGTCAAGTTACTTGACCACGATGAAGATAGGCTATAGTGAAGAGGTTAGTATCAAGTTATCTCTGAAGCTCAGGGTGGTGTCAAGTTACTTGACCACGATGAAGATAGGCTATAGTGAAGAGGTTAGTGTCAAGTTATCTCTGAAGCTCAGGGTGCCAAAAATGCTATTTTATATAGCTTAATTTGTCAAGGAAATCTGTGAAAATCTATTGACTTGGTAAATAGTCCAAACAAGAGACACCAGCCTATAATAATTACCAGATGTTTACCAGATAAAAGAAGCTAGCCAATATACTGATGAGCATCTGCTAGATGGCCAGTTTGATATCAGTGTATGCAAGGATGCACCTGATTTAATCAGAGCCTAAATAGTTAATTAAGGCACACATCTATTGCCACCAGTACACCTTATGGGTTCAGACCTCCCATAGCAAAACTAGACCCATCAGTGTCTGGTACTGACAGTGTAAAGCTGGTTCCAAGACAGTTGGAAGTTGTGCATATATCACTTCAGTCCTGTGGTATATGGGGTTTGCTATGAAGCAGGGATACAATCGAAAATTATGTTGTGGAGAAGGCTGTTTGGATACCTCACATTTACCAACATCAAGTGGTGACAGTATTAGTGAGACAAAAAGCGTTTTGGACAGCACATCTGATTAATTATCTTTTGTTTCTTTATACATTTTTTATACTCATATTTGTATATTTTGTATAAAATAACTCTTGCATTGCATTCTATACAAGCTCTTTATCACATACATAATCATAAATGAAGTACTTTTTAGGTGATTTAATTTCATTGTCATACAGATTATTGGCCATAACTGTTATTATGTGTTATATATTTTCATTTAGTTTTTAGTTATACCTTATTATTATTTTGGTACAATTTAAACCTTGTTTATTTTATGGTCAATGGAAACATTCCAAATAGCTGTTTAGAGTGCTTTTACACATGATTTTTTTTGTTGTTACTGTAACAGCCTTTTGCTTTTAGCATTTTTTACTATTCCTTAGAGCCTTGTACAAAGTGTGTATTGGTTAAAAATACAATTATTTAGACCAACAAATGCTGGTCTGTGAGAAAAGTTATATAAGATTAATAAATACACTGAAACACGTTTTTCTAGTTACAAGCTTTTAGCAGTTTAGTGAAATCTTCTGTGAGAAAATACCGTAATATGCCACCCTCCCTCTCTTCTGTAGGATTAAAAAAACATAATTACTTTCCCATTTACTTGTGCCAAACCACAATTATTTAACATATAACTCTTTTACATCACAAGACAAGTTTCATTAGACAAAAAATCATTTTTGTAATATATATGCTGAAACAAGTTGCTCTGATTCATTAGACTGCATACAACAGGTAAATCAGGCTAACCCCCCCCCCCCCCCCACACACACACACACATATAACTCATTAAAAATACTAAGTTACGATGCCTCAAACCAAATAATATTTTATCACACAACCAATATATGTATAAACATTATAATAGCAAATTTTAAAAAAAATTTGCCGATGGGCACTTTGCCAATGGTTATTCGCACTCATCCTTTCCACATGTGACATTTTGGTCAGCCAGCTGTAGAAAAACTCCTTTTGTTTGGGAGATATTCAGCATTTAAATTTGCAAATTTTGGACATGGGAGCATTGCGATGAGCGCCACAACTAGACTCGCCAAGAGATAGGTATACAGGCCCTTGCAGTCTAGGTGGTGAAGCGGTAACGGTGAAATGGCGGCGGATACGGCGTAGCCGGTGGACAAAACGGGTCGGGACTAAAATCATGGGCACCGCCAGCGCTCAAACATTAAGAGAACTTGGTTTTACTCGGGATATTATTATCATGTTTATCATGTAAAAAGCATGGTAAGGAAGATTAAAACAAGCCATTCTGCATACTGCGTTTTTTATTATTATTATGCAGGGAGATTTTACAAGCGCACAGTTAGACTCAAATCAAATTTAAGTCAAAGCGCTATTTTATTTGGTCGCCTTTTCCTCGGCAGCAGCTTGAGCCACGGCTGTATTTGGGTTTGGTTTCGAGGTGTCGAAGGTGAACACCATGCAGGGTTCGGAGTCTGGGACCACCTTGTAGGCATTGTGCCATATGGTGTTGCAAAAGTCGGCAGCAGAGCTGTAAAACTCCTTGTACTTTTTACACACCGAGCCCTCCTTGCAGCTGTTAATTTCTAGAAAAAGTCACACAATTCAATACTATTTAGCATGATTATTATTTCTGGTGCATGTGGCTACCTGAAGGACAGTGACTCACTTTAAATTATTGTTGTGCTAGTTGTTTTTGAAGTAAATTTCACTTTATTATTTTATTAAAATGTAGTAGATTATCCGTTTGGATGAAATATACATAATTTACAAAGACGCCATCTGCATCTAAAGGGGATAAGGTCGTCTGAATGTCACACTTGTTTAAATCAACCAAAAGTATTGACATATTCACCAATCCCTGTCCCTATAATCTGATAACGTCACTCACCCTCACCGCCCCAGTCCATGTCAGTGATCCAGTTCCTATGGCAAGTGTATTCCTCTTTGCAGGCATCCCACCATTCTTCACATTGGCTGGCACAAATTGGCGCCTGATCAAGGTGATCGAAATCCGGATGTTCATACTGAAATGAAATCAGCGTGACAGATAAAAAACACGAGTGATAGACAGAGAGAGGTTGCTTTTCAGGTATCTTAGGGCGCATTCCCAGAGATTTAGATCGATCCAGAGATTTAGATTTAGATCGACCTAACTCCCTGGGGGTTCACGCTAAATTGCAGTCAGCCGAGCGAGCACCATAGTTAATTACCCCTTTACAGCTTTTAGTAGGCGGGACAGACGCTTAAGCCGGCTAAGCTGACAGTAATCTAGTGAGACTCCCCACAGGGATAGATCGATCTAAAATCTATGGGAATGGGGTCTTACTCATGGGGTATCTTCTCTTCATTACTTCTACCATGATTCCCCATCCTTTATATACGCAATATTTACCTTAGCAACTGTATACAAAATGACGCGAATTATTTTTATTTGGAGAAACGCATTCCAGAAAGAGAGAGAGATAGAGCAGGGAAACACAGACAGCATTAGATGTACGTACTGCTTTTACAATCCACGGGCCAAGGTTTGGTGAACAGGTATAGAAACATATTTCTTGGTGAGTTAGTCTCTCGCACTCTGGGGAAAGACGCGGTTTCTCTGGACAGTGGACAAAATTTACCATTAACTCCCACACGTGGTTCTCCAGGAAGTCTGCAGTTGAGTTCGTGTTGCAGCAAGACTTCTCTCGGAAACTTGGACACTGTAGAAAAAAAATACACAGACGTTGAAATGAACTTCATGTATTCACTGCGACTTGGCAAGATCTGTTACACTGTTAACTAAAAGCATAGCTTGTCATAAAGATGTAACGCTAATTGATTCCTAATTAGCAGATACTGTAATAGCAGCTTCGTATGTTATTAGATGTTTCAGAGATTTTGCATATAGTTTAAGATCAATTATTAATTTTTCATTGAAAAATCAAAACATTTGCAACATTATTGCTTAACATAAAATTGTTCGTGATTTTTATGTGTCTTTTATATTGCACATGTTGTCCCTCAAATGTATTTAAAAAAATCCTTAATAATTTGGATATTTTCTTATTGGCTTATTATAACTGTAAGTTAAATTTTCTTCACTCTTTTTTTTTTTTTTACATTTTTTGCTTTGTGTCTGTTTGGAAGATCTTGTGTGAAAACTTGGACGTTTGGCATCACAGTTTAAATTGTCCTTGAAAGAAAACATGTCTGACATTTATGGTATCATGACAATTTTCCTCAGACAATATCCCCCGGGCAACCCCCAGGACAATCCAAACAAGGAATATATGTTTATTTACACATATAAAGAAAAGAGTGTAAAGTTCAAAACATTTCATCCATTTTATTAATATTATAGTGTGATAATGCAACTCCATCATTAAACACAAATTGCTTCAACACATATATAGTGGCTCGTTCATTTTCATTTATGTTACATTCACATAACATTTATATCTATGGTGTTTGAACAAAGGATGATTATAAATGTCTGGAGCTGGTGTTATAAAACAATTCACCGTACCAGCATTGCTGCTTTAGTTTTTGATCATTATTATACTGACAGGGCTTTTTTACCTGTTAGTCTTTTCATTAAAATTGGCAAGATTTTAAGTCATCCAGCGTATTTATTTTTCATAGGTTTACAGGTCTTTCATATTCACTGTATTTCATAAGTTAAATGTCTGCAATATTTATACCACAGATTAAAGGTTGGCCTAAAATGATGCTCGTGTTTATTGTATGCTTTCGTTTTACTATTTATTTCCCGCAACTCCACAAATATTTCGCTACAGTTTCCCCAACGACATTTGTGGCATTATTTGGCCCCGTCACCTCGTATGTACGGCGCAGTCGCGAATTTAGAGAAGGGGTCATGGGGTCCTGAACCCCTCTTCGATTTCTGGTCCCCTCTTGAAATTAAAATTAGACTAGAATTAGACTAGCTGAATAATATTTCTAAACCGTATCAAATGGCACCGTCCGTCTTCTAAAATACCAAACATTTTCGGGGCACTTCATAGGGGCCCTAACCCCACGTCAAGTGTGTGTGTGTGTGTGTGGGGGGGGGGGGGTCGGCTTTGCATCCGCGGACCCCCATTCAAATGATCCTGGTTCCGCCCCTGTGGAGGGCATAAACATCCCCAATATCTGGTTTTTCTACATTTGAATACGTAAATTGCTTAACTTTGTAGTACTTTATAGTGAATCTTACATAAATGGCATCAGAGATCTTTCCTGTGCTAATGGGGCATGTGGGAATGACTTAAAATACTGCTGCATTTAATGACAGCTGCGTTACATTGACAGTGCTTCGGAGGAGTTTATCTAGTTCACTGCTTAAGTGGTGACTAACGTCTTGTCATTATGGGTAAATATTATCCATTGACTGCTTACAACTCACATACTGTACCTCTATGAAATTTAACTAGTCGATTACGGCAGTCTGAAGGAGACCAACATCAGGCAAAGAAATGTTAATTATGATTAAAAATAAAACAAATTCAATGATCTCTAGAGAATCGAAGATAAATAGTAAACGAGTTGAAAGCTATTTTAGGAATTTACCAAAGTTCACCTTATACATTGTACCAACAGGTACGGCGTCCTTAAAACATATTTTTCTACGTTTCTCAATCTCTTGTGGTTTTGGTATTAATAATTGACCATCTTATATTAAAAGATATACATATTGTCACTATTATACACCATGCACATAATGTATTCAACGAAACAAATGTCAGCGAACCTCCCTCTCCCCTTTTTTAGTCAAACAAATACATATACTTTTGACTTTTTTCTCACCCTCTCTCTCTCACACACAGACACATGCACGCATAAATATACATACATACATAAACAAGCTCTCACCTCCAAATCTGGCTCGGGTGATGCAACTGTCTTACTGGCCCCTTCTATTGGCAAGGTAATGCACATGCTCATATAGTCATCTGCGGTCATCGGTTCACCAGCCTGAATTAAGACTTGTATGCTAAATAACACGAGACTGAAGATCAGAATTGTCTTCATTATCATACGTGTAGAGTTTAACAGACTGAGGCTAGAGACTCTTCTCTTTGCTATATTAACGGTAACTTTTCTGACGTAGCATAGCGTTCATTGTTGTCGGTGTTATTCAACGCATTGAACTATGTGTGACGATTTCAAGCAATATAATTGGTCCTTATCAAAAGAGCCAATCAAATTGAAGTTACAGGCATACCGGTGACAATATTACCATCTAAACAACGGTGCACAATACGTAATAGTAGGCCGTCAGATGTATGTCTTTAGATAGAAGATTGTTTTGAAACATATAATTTTCAAAAAAATGTAATACTTGAGAAGCCTCAAACTGAAAATAACGAGTCGTATTTCATTGGCGGTATTTGTACATAACCATGAAGATATATGACCCGCCACTGCATGGCCTGGACATATCATCATAAAATATAATACAGCTTGAACTGAACACATATTATTTATTATGTATTTTTGTTTCCTTCCCATTAAAATCAAAGAATAGAAAACCAAAGTTTACATCCCTACGTTTGCTTCCAGACATTGCAGTTTTCAGTTGTGTTCTCAATGGCGAAAACATTCATGTCATAAAGGACAAAAATAGCTTCATATTTAGCAAGATTAACTGAACTCAAAAGTTGGAAAATTTGGTTTTGCTCGGGATAATAAGTTATATTCTATCATTTGTTTGTCATGTAAAGCATGTTAACGAAGATAAAAACACGCTTTTTCTGCATAGTGCATTTATTATAATTATGCAGGGAGATTTTACTAGTGCACAATTCGACTCAATTCAAGATTTAGCCACAACGTCGTTTTATTCGGTAGCCTTTTTTTCAGCAGCAGCCTGAGCCACGGCGGTATTTGGATTTGATTTCGAGGTGTCAAATGTGAATACTAAGCAAGGTTCCGAGTCTGGGACTACCTTATAGTCGCCGTGCCATATGGTGCTGCAAAAGTCGGCGGCAGAGCTGTAGAACTCTTTGTATTTCTTACACACCGCGTCCTTCTTGCAGCTGTGAAGTTCTAGAAAAAAGGCCACACAATTAGTATTATTCAGCATGATTATGTTTCTGGTGCATGTGACTACCTGAAGGGCAATGACTCACTTTAGATAATTGTTCTGCTAGGATAGCTGTTTTTGTAACGAATATGGCATTATTACTTTATTAAAATGTAGTAGAATAAACCTTGGCAGGACATATACATAATTTACAAAAGTGCCATCTGAATCTAAAGTGGGCTAGGTCATTTAAAAAATCACAACAGTTTAAGTCTGCCATATGACATTATTTATTCATGATTATCTTAATAATTAATCTAAAAGAAAAGCAATATGGACTCTTAGCAATCATATTTCAGAACCAATTTTTTCATCACGTTTTTGTCATTTTTACCAATCCCTCCCCGTATAAAGATGAGGTCACTCACTGCCCCAGACCATGTCAGTGATCCAGTCCTTATGACAGGTGTATTCTTCTTTGCAAGCATTCCACCATTCTTCACACTGGCTGGCACAAAGAGGTGCATGATTAAGGTGGTCCAAATCCGGATGTGCATACTGTAATGAAATAAGTGCGAAAGACGAAAAACGAGCAAGACACACACATACAGAGAGAGAGAATAAGAGAGAAATTGCTTTTAGGTACCTTACTCATGACTTCTTTTTATACGAGAAACGCATGTCATCTCAAACATAGGTATTAATCAACTCGGCTAATTGCAAAGTACCTATTCTTTGCATCCCGGCATACACATTCACACCCCCCCACACACACACACACACACGTACAAAGAGAGAGAGAGAGAGCAGGGAAACACAGACGGTCCAACAGACATCATTACATGAACATACTGCCTTGACAATCCACGGGCCGAGATTTGGGGAACAGGCATAGAAGCACATTTCCTGGTGCATTAGTCTCGCACAGTCCGGTGACAGGCGTGGTTTTCCTGGACAGTGGTCGAAATTTATCACTGACTCCCACACATGGGTCTTCAGGAAATCTGCAGTTGCGTTGGTGTTGCAGCAAGACTTTTCTCTGAAACTCGGGCACTGTAAAAAAAAAAAAAACACTTAAGTTGAAATGAACCTTATGTAATTGCCGCGAATTGGCAAGATCAAATACATTTAAGTAATATGTGTTACCTTAACGTATTGCTTGTTATAAAGAAGTAAACGCCACTTGAGATTCCTAAAGAGCAGAAACTGTACAAGTAGATACTTATGCTATTAGAGGTTCCAGAGATCGTACATATAGGTCAAGATCAATTATTAATTTTTCATTGAGACGTCAAAACATTTGCAACATTATTGCTTAACATGAAGTGGTACGTGTGCTTTAAATCAGACCCTTTGTCACCTAAAATGTGTTTAAAATAACCATTAATAATTTGGATGCTTTCTTAGTAGCTTTTTAAAACTGTAAGTGAAAATTCCGTCACTCTTTTGCCATTTTTTGTTTTGTTTCTGTTTGAAAAATCTTGTGTGAAAACTGAGACGTCTGATCTTGCAATTTTAATCGATAATGAATGAGATCATATCTGACATATGTACTGTCTATATCATTTTTATTTATGTAACATTAATGTCTATGGGCGGTGCCTAGAAGAGGGGAATTCAGCATGGAGGAAATGCAGAATGATCTGAAGTACTTGGCAAGTGATAGAGCACTTGGTCTCGGTGCTATCCCTTCAGAAATTCTGAAAAATGGTTGAGTAAAGTTACATGAAGCTATTTGAGAGTTACTCAACAAATGCCTGTTCTTTGTAGCTGTGCCCCAAGATTTTTGAAATGCTTTTATCATCACCATCTAAAGGAGAAAGGGTGACCGAGAAGAATTTGGTAACCATTTAGGAATATCTTTGCCAAGTTTTTGCTAAGATTGTGCTGAACAGATTGAAAATTATCGCAGAAGAAAAAACCTCCAGAGTCTCAGTGTGGATTCCGTTATGATCTTCACTCTACGACAACTCCATGACCAGGCAGCAGAACAGCACCAACCACTGTACATAGTTTATTTTAACTATTTAACATTATTTAATGCTATATAATATCTAACACCATTCTTTAATAGAGGGACCTTTCAATAAAAGCGGCCGCTACCGGCCAAATTTCGAACACTATTTATCTGTGTTTGTCATTTACTTATCCTTAGGCTTGGATTAATATTTAAGTTTAGTTTAGTTTATCTCACTGTAACATATGAAAATGAAAATGAAAATATGAATATAATTTTTGTGAATATGATATTAATGAGGAGACATAAAGTTTATGTTGCCTTCTTAAAACATTTGAGACTGTTTACCGAGAGACCTTGTGGAAGGTCCTGGAAACCCAAGGATGCCCTGACAAGCTTGTTAACACCTTAAAACAATTCCATGATAGAATGAAGGCACAAGTCTTCAGCCGTTGTGAAAACATAGAGGCATTTGCTGTCAATCATGGTGTGAAGCAGGGATGCGTTCCTGCAAGATACCTGGGGGCAGAGGCTGTCCAGAGAGAGCGTTGGCATGCCTTACTTAAAACGACCTTGTCAGTCACTGAACACCAGCCCCAGGAAGAATATCAATCTGCACACGACGGTTGATATCCAGCAACTAGTTAGAGCAATTTCCAATGCAACAGATGTAAGCATTTCTGCAAATCCCTAGCTAGTCTCAAAGCCCACATGAGAACCTGCCATAGATAGGCCTCTAGCTCAACTCAGTCAGTCATCTTCGGTTACGGAGGAGAGCCTTTTGATGCTGATGTCTGATGAACAAAGGATGATTACATAAGATGATCGGGGATGGAACTGATGTTGTAAAACAGTTCAAAGCACCAGCATTGCTGCTTTAGTCTTTGATCAATTATTCTACTGACAGGCCTTTTTTACCTGTCAGTCTTTTCATTAAAATTGGCAAGCGCGCACATTGTCAATGTTCACCTGCCTACGAGAAATACTTTTCCACTATTCTCAATCCTTTGTGGTTTTCTTACCAATAATTGACCTTCTTATATTTATAGATATCCATGTACCATAATTATTGTCACTATTACACACCATACACATAATGTATTCAACGAAACAAATGTCAGCAAAACCTCTCTCTCCCTCTTTTAGTCACACAAACACATGTAAGCGTTTTGACTATTTTTTCATTCTCTCTTTTTTTTTACACAAACACACACACACACACACACGCACACACACACATGTAGGCATAAACATACATTCCATATACACATGTATAAACAAACACTCGCCTCCAAATCTGGCTCAGGTGACGCTTCCGTCTTGCTGGCCCCTTCTACTGGTAAGGTAATACACATGTTCATATAGTCATCTGCAGTCTTCGGCTCATCAGCCTCAACTAAGACTTGTATGTTCAATAATACAAGACTTAAGATCAGAATTGTCTTCATTATCATACGTGTGGAGTTGAAAATATGATGTGGAATCCTCTTTTCTTTGCTAAATTAATGGTAACTTGTCTGACGCAGCTTATCGTTCTTTGCAGTTGGTGCCATTCAACGCAATGGACTATGTGGATGGAAACGAACGGGTTGGGCGTGACGATTTCAAGCAATATCATTGGTCCTTATCAAAAGAGAACTGATAACAAAAGAACCCTAAATGTGTTAAGGCCACGTGATTTAATAGAGACGAGCAATAGCCAATCACATAATCCCTAACCATAACATATGAGGTAGGCTTAAAGGATTTTTGTGCAACTTCCACTGGATATTATACGCTACAAGAACATCGTGATCAATTTTTTTTCTGAAAATTAAGACTGCAAGCAACGCGGAAAGTATCATCAGTTCACGAGTGAGGTAAAGTTTTCATATATTTTAACATACAAAAATTTAACCTGTTAGCACGCTGGACTGAAATAGGTCTCGTTTTTATCAGCAAGAAGGGCGGTGTTACAGGAATGGTAGCAATAGGGATGGACGTCCGGACTCCCATATGATAAGTACAGGTTAAGGTTAATCGCAGTATTGGGGTTAGTATATGGGACGAATGTCACCATTACAAAGTATTGGGGAACGGACTACGGATCCCAGCGGATCCCGGCGGACTACCATTTCCGATACAGCGGTACTGCGCGAAATACTCTTTTTTTAAAAAGTGATTTTCGTCCCATATATATAAACATAATATGCAAGGATATATTACTTACGAGGAGTGCAGGTAGGTTAAGGCAAAGCGTCTTTAAAAGCTTGAAATATATGTATATATACGCAGTTGAAAAACACAGTGGTTTTAAATCACATTTGTGCCAACTTTTATTAGCATGTTTTTAGTGTTTTAAATGTAAAAATGAATAGTAAATTGACAGCTGGTNCTGACAAGCTTGTTAACACCTTAAAACAATTCCATGATAGAATGAAGGCACAAGTCTTCAGCCGTTGTGAAAACATAGAGGCATTTGCTGTCAATCATGGTGTGAAGCAGGGATGCGTTCCTGCAAGATACCTGGGGGCAGAGGCTGTCCAGAGAGAGCGTTGGCATGCCTTACTTAAAACGACCTTGTCAGTCACTGAACACCAGCCCCAGGAAGAATATCAATCTGCACACGACGGTTGATATCCAGCAACTAGTTAGAGCAATTTCCAATGCAACAGATGTAAGCATTTCTGCAAATCCCTAGCTAGTCTCAAAGCCCACATGAGAACCTGCCATAGATAGGCCTCTAGCTCAACTCAGTCAGTCATCTTCGGTTACGGAGGAGAGCCTTTTGATGCTGATGTCTGATGAACAAAGGATGATTACATAAGATGATCGGGGATGGAACTGATGTTGTAAAACAGTTCAAAGCACCAGCATTGCTGCTTTAGTCTTTGATCAATTATTCTACTGACAGGCCTTTTTTACCTGTCAGTCTTTTCATTAAAATTGGCAAGCGCGCACATTGTCAATGTTCACCTGCCTACGAGAAATACTTTTCCACTATTCTCAATCCTTTGTGGTTTTCTTACCAATAATTGACCTTCTTATATTTATAGATATCCATGTACCATAATTATTGTCACTATTACACACCATACACATAATGTATTCAACGAAACAAATGTCAGCAAAACCTCTCTCTCCCTCTTTTAGTCACACAAACACATGTAAGCGTTTTGACTATTTTTTCATTCTCTCTTTTTTTTTACACAAACACACACACACACACACACGCACACACACACATGTAGGCATAAACATACATTCCATATACACATGTATAAACAAACACTCGCCTCCAAATCTGGCTCAGGTGACGCTTCCGTCTTGCTGGCCCCTTCTACTGGTAAGGTAATACACATGTTCATATAGTCATCTGCAGTCTTCGGCTCATCAGCCTCAACTAAGACTTGTATGTTCAATAATACAAGACTTAAGATCAGAATTGTCTTCATTATCATACGTGTGGAGTTGAAAATATGATGTGGAATCCTCTTTTTTTTTGCTAAATTAATGGTAACTTGTCTGACGCAGCTTATCGTTCTTTGCAGTTGGTGCCATTCAACGCAATGGACTATGTGGATGGAAACGAACGGGTTGGGCGTGACGATTTCAAGCAATATCATTGGTCCTTATCAAAAGAGAACTGATAACAAAAGAACCCTAAATGTGTTAAGGCCACGTGATTTAATAGAGACGAGCAATAGCCAATCACATAATCCCTAACCATAACATATGAGGTAGGCTTAAAGGATTTTTGTGCAACTTCCACTGGATATTATACGCTACAAGAACATCGTGATCAATTTTTTTTCTGAAAATTAAGACTGCAAGCAACGCGGAAAGTATCATCAGTTCACGAGTGAGGTAAAGTTTTCATATATTTTAACATACAAAAATTTAACCTGTTAGCACGCTGGACTGAAATAGGTCTCGTTTTTATCAGCAAGAAGGGCGGTGTTACAGGAATGGTAGCAATAGGGATGGACGTCCGGACTCCCATATGATAAGTACAGGTTAAGGTTAATCGCAGTATTGGGGTTAGTATATGGGACGAATGTCACCATTACGAAGTATTGGGGAACGGACTACGGATCCCAGCGGATCCCGGCGGATCCCGGCGGACTACCATTTCCGTTACAGCGGTACTGCGCGAAATACTCTTTTTTAAAAAGTGATTTTCGTCCCATATATATAAACATAATATGCAAGGATATATTACTTACGAGGAGTGCAGGTAGGTAAAGGCAAAGCGTCTTTAAAAGCTTGAAATATATGTATATATACGCAGTTGAAGAACACAGTGGTTTTAAATCACATTTGTGCCAACTTTTATTAGCATGTTTTTAGTGTTTTAAATGTAAAAATGAATAGTAAATTGACAGCTGGTTTTTCGGTGCACTAATGTATAAAAGAACTTCGGTGTAATAGCTGGTACCGGTGTTTTTTTACTTCTCTATCCTGGCACTTTTTCAGTTCTGTAACCTCGTCTGGTGAGGGGGGATATGCCAGGCCAGTGTTTTGAGCAAATGTGAGCGTAGCAAATTGTGTTGCATCATTTTCTGATGATACCACTGTGGGGAAAATGTACAGTTTGGATTTTTACCTTTTCAGATCTGCTGTGGCCAAGTGACATGGTGCAAAATAAGAAGCCTTGAGGCAGACTGACCCAAGTGTCATTTCAGGAAACCCAAGCAGTTCCATGATTAACGTTATGCTGGTATCAGTATTGACGACAAAGCAGTGGTGCACAATACGTCTAGTAATAGTAGGCCGTCAAATGTAAAGAAAACTATTTATAAACATGTAATTTTTAGAACAATTCAGTACTTGAGACGATCATGCCAGAAGCCTAATACTGAGAATGACATGTCATATCAAAGTAACCACCTGAACAGTGCTTTATTATATGTGTTAAAAAAACATATTAACGTAATTAATTCTGTTTAACCTTGCAAAATATTATTAGATTGTTTTTAAGGAATTTTCACCTACACAAAGGCTCCATCATCTCTGTATCGCCATGTCACCGTTGTGTAAAAATTGAGAAGAGTCATGCTAACACAAACAGGGTACTGGTTCTTGTGTGGAACCTGGTACCAAAACGGGTACGAGTTTAGGTCTGGGCTCTGGTTCTAAACATGTTATGGGTTCTGGTCCGGGTTGTGGCTCCAAACTTGGTTCAGATTCTGGTCAGGGCTATGGTTCCTCCCCAGATATGAACTCAATTGAAAATCAGTGGGTGGAAGTAACTCATAAAAGCGATAAACTCCTTTAATATTTCTGACCTATTCTGAAATTTTCTTCAAAATCCACCCATTGGTTTTTTAGTTAGGCTGGTGTCAAACAAACAGACAAACAGAGGTGAAAAGATAACAACCCGGCGGAGGTAAAAATACCAACTTGTTAACCTCATCTGCGCGTCTCTTTCTGTTAACACATCAAGTCAAAATCAATTCATCGGCGCCCGCGTTCATGTTCCTGAGGTGTTAAGTACAGGACATATATATTCACTTCGACTCAAGGACATCCGTCTTTTAAGGAAAGAAAACGATAAATATCCCGAAACCATTGCGAAGGAATAAAATCAGTTCCTACCGTCAAATTACAGGCGGAATGAAGACCAGTTAACAACATTTGTCTGTTAATGGACCGTCTAGTCACTCAAATTAGGCATATGCATATCTACGCCAAAGTAGGTCTGCCATAGTGGCAACATTTATGTAATGACCTGCTTTTATTCACAATTCATACAGTAGATTGATTTACATCTACGGATGCAGCATTAAGTGTCACGTGCTGTCAACGTTATGATGCAGGTATTGAAATGAAAACGTAAACAACGGTACAAAATAATAAATAGTAGGTTGCCAAATGAATGATAAGGAAGGCCTTTCAAGGGAATTTGTTATTTTGTTATGGATAGTCAATAAAATGCGCTTAAACATTTTATAATATACAGATTGCACGAATAATATTATTTATCGGTTTCATACATGAAGTCTAATATATGAGAATTTTCAGATCAATTTTACCTCGAGGGTGGATTGCTTCATTCCCCTCTATGAATGCACGTAAATTACCATCAATATGAATACCATCCACTTTAATAATTATTTTATTAAAAGTTAGTTTCTATAGACCTACTACATTGATCCAATGTTCTTATCCGAGATTGATCAAATTTACACATCAAATATATATTTTTTACATTGAAAACCCATTTGTGTGGTTCTGCACTTGATACGGCTCTGGTCCGGGTTCTGGTTCTAAACTGGTCATGGTTTCTGGTCCGTTATCTGGCTTTGTTTATCTTCAGATTTTGAAATTCATATTTTGAAGAAGAATATTTTTCAATTCCCTGGTGATAAATGCATGGCCTAGATATAGGTATGAAGAGTGCAATTTATTATTGATATAAATAAGGACATTACCTTGACTTGGTTTAAGCGGGGCCACGGTCACTGACACTGTGGCGGAAAAGCCAGAGATCAGACCATGCTTCTCAAAATGTGCCTCCCATATATATATATATTTGCATGTTGAGTTTTTAGTATGGCTCTCATTGGCGAAAATATTCATGTTGTAGAAAATAAAAAACGCTTCATATTGAGCAAGATTAGGTGAAACCATAAGTTAGAGAACTTGGTTTTCCACGGGATTTTATGTAATATATTCTACTATCATGTTTAGCATGTTAAAAAAAACGTGGTAACTGAGTAAAAATACCCCATTTTGCAGAGTGGGTTTTATTTGATTATGCAAAGAGATCATACAATTGCACAATT
Organism: Lingula anatina; assembly: GCF_001039355.2. The sequence continues at coordinate 188,182 of NW_019775451.1, read as the reverse complement.
AGACTCAATTCAAAATTTTGCCACAAAGCGATTTATGTGGTCGTCTTTTCCTCGGCAGCAGCTTGGGCCACAGCCATATTTGGATTTGGTTTCGAGGTGTCGAAGGTGAATACCAAGCAGGGTTCTGAGTCTGGGACCACCTTGTAGGCTTTGTGCCATATGGTGGTGCAAAAGTCGGCGGCGGAGCTGTAGATCTTTTTGTATTTCCTACACACCGAGCCCTCTTTGCAGCTGTTAGTTTCTAGAAAATATCCACACAATTCAATATTGTTTAACATGATTTCTGGCACATGTGGCTACCTGATGGATAGTGCCTCACTTAAGTTAATTGATGTGCTGGTATCGCTGTTTTTGTAGCAAACGTCACTTTATTATTTGGTTTAAATGCAGTAGAATATACGTTGAAAGGATATACATAATTTACAAAAGTGCCATCTGAATCTAAAATGGGCTAGGTCATTAAAAATTACAACAGTCTGTCATAATGATTTTATTCATGCATGGTTATTTAAAGAATTAATCTAAAAGAAAAGTAATATAGACTCTAAGCATGAGTGAAGTATCTTCAATCATATTAATTCAGGTGATACGAAAATAGTTCAAACTGAACACAGACTACTGTACCTGTAAGCTGTGACTAGTGACCATTGCAGAATACCAAATAAATTCCATTGGAATAGCATATAGCTGTTGTTACCTAATTGGCGCTCAATTAAGAACATAGGAAGAAAAAGTTTGCTAAAAGAATGTTTCAAAACAGGAGAATAAATAGAAATGATCTACTCAGAACCAAAATTTTCATCAAGTTGTCGCCATTTATGGCGCCACTCACCGCTCCAGACCATGTCAGCGATCCAGTCCCTGTGACAAGTGTATTCCTCTTTACAGGCATTCCACCATTCTTCACACTGGCTGGCACAAAGCGGTGCCTGATCAAGGCGGTCGAAATCCGGATGTGCATGCTGTTACAAAATAAGCGTGAAAGACGAAAAACGAGCGACACACACTTACAGAGAGAGAGTATGACAGACAGATTGCTTTTTTAGGTATCTTACTCATGACATCTCTCTTCGTTACTTCTGTCATGTTCCCCCATCCTTTATATGCACAAAATTCACCTTAGCAACTGCATAATAAATGACAGGAATTATTTTTATACGGAAAAATGGATGTCAGCTCAAACACATGTGTTACTCAACTCGGCTAATTGCAAAATACCTATTCTTTGCATCCCGGTGTGAAGGGAATGGATGTCCGCCGTAATGCATGTCCGTGGGACATGTATTCTTAGAGATGAATGTCCTGCGGACACTAAGTCCTGGGAATGTATGTCCTGGCTCTTCCATTCCTAGGAACGCATGTCCTAGGACATAATTTCCTGGGATTTAACGTCCAGTGGACATCCATTACTTAGTATTCTAAGTCCTGCAGACAGGTATCGATGTCCTAGTCGGACGTATTTTCCCAGCTAGACTAGTAATAGACGTCTTCCGACATTTTCATATGAATGATGTGTTAATTTTAGAAGTTTTAAACGCGATGTTTAAGAATGTTATTACGCTTATTAGAATTATTTGTATACATGTACCTCTATAGGCCTACACACTTTATTCGGCTAACATAAGATATTTTACGTAAACGAAAAAAATGACTACAAATTGATATACATATATATTATTTCCGATTAATATGATAAAATACAACTGTATGTCTGGGGTACACAGCTTTGGATTTTGGCTCGTGCCCATTTCTAACTAATATGTGTTTGTCCTTAGACGCATCACATTACATTTTACGTTTTACGGGGTGTTTTTCGGTAAAATACGAGTGTGTGAAATAATACACAGCCACCCTCTCGTGATATACTCACAAGTGCGTGTTGAACACTTCTCGATGACGTTCGAGCTGTTCAGGTACTGATATACATATCGTTCGGGTGAAAGTTAATTATTTTATACTTAGTGCCTTGATATNTTTGTCCTTAGACGCATCACATTACATTTTACGTTTTACGGGGTGTTTTTCGGTAAAATACGAGTGTGTGAAATAATACACAGCCACCCTCTCGTGATATACTCACAAGTGCGTGTTGAACACTTCTCGATGACGTTCGAGCTGTTCAGATACTGATATACATATCGTTCGGGTGAAAGTTAATTATTTTATACTTAGTGCCTTGATTTTCATTGGGAATATTTGTAGTTAGAGAGACATGATATGCAGTTTGAGACTGTAAATGAAACGTGTATAAGTGTATGATAAATAAATTGAATGTGTCTGCTATTGTTTATACGTGTATTTTTACTATTAGTATTAAAATTCTTTTGAGCGCAATTTTTCCTTGCATATGGATCCCGAACTTCCCATTTTAATTCTTTGTGTTTTTCGGTGAAATTAGAAAGTATATGCTCTTTTGCGTACAATTATCCAATATTCACCCACGGCCTCGTATAATCACCCTAAGTTACTAAAGGAATTCTAAAAAAGCACAACGTTAAAAATTAAAAATGATGATATTTATATCAAACAGTTAAAAATCTCGTCTCATAAAAAAATCCAAATAGTATAACAACATGTAGTGCGTTTAAATGGAGAGTAAATTAGGATAACATTTGCATATAGAATAACATCGCTGCTTTGGATTCGAACTCACTTACGTTTCTCTACGCTGTTGGTAATTCATCCAGCCGTCTTACTGATGAGCCTGTGTGGAAGCTGCTGCCAGCCGACCGAAAATTACCGATACTTATGGCGCCGTGTTTATAATTATTGTGCGGACATTAATTATGTAGGACATGCGTTTCTGTGTATATGTGAAAGGAAATTATGTCCGACAGGAATACATGTCCTAGCTGCGTATAAATACAGCTGGGAATCTAGGTCCGGGTAGGACAGTACATCCTAGGGAACGCACGTCCATAGGACATGTTTTCCCAGGAACGGAGGTCCGGAGGACTTCATTCCTGGGGGACATGCATTCCTTTCACACCGGATCAAACTGCAGATACAGTTAGCAAAACATTGGTGAACAATTTCATTGCTAGGTTTGGTTGTCCAACCATCATACATTCCGACATGGGTGCCAATTTTACAAGTGAATTGTTTAGTAATGTTTGCAGTTTACTGTCTATTAACAAAACCCAAACTAGTCCGTACAGGCCGTGTTCGAATGGCGCCGTCGAGCGTCAGAGTAGGACTATCATGCAGTGCATACGGTGTTATTTGGAAGGACATGACAGTAATTGGGTTGAACATTTATCTTTAATTACAAGCGCGATCAGGGCGGTCCCTAACAGACAAATAGGTCTGACCCCAAACATGTTGATGTTTGGAAGGGAAACTAGACAGCCCATTGATTTTACGTTTGGTTTAAAATCTATTCAAGGAGATGTTGAACCAAATAGCTATGTAATGCAATTAAAAGAAAAGCTAGAGAGCGTTCACGAGTTGGCCAGAAAATGTCTCGGCGAGAATTTAAAGACACAAAAAGCGTACTATGACGCAAACGCGAGGCAGACACAATATTGTAAGGGCGACCTAGTGTATAGGTATAATAACACGTCGAAACCCGGTCGTTCAAAGAAATTACAGCCTGTATGGCTCGGCCCTTTCAAAATTATTGAGGTGCTTTCTCCAATTTTGTATAAAATAAAAACAAAAAGGAAAGTTGTGGTGGTGCATCATGATCACTTAAAGCCCTGTAAGGGAAGGGGGGCCCTAAAACCCTCCAAAGCTAAATGTGTGACTCCTGATAACATGGGTGATGACCAACCACAAAGTGATGGAACTGTCAAAGATGCTGTTGTTACGAGAAGTGGCAGAACAGTTATACCTCCAATACGTAATTGTTGAGAGGAAGACTCAGAACTAACGAGGTTGTTATTATCATATGTGACAGCGATATCTACTACAATATTTTATACCAAGGACAATTTACTGAGATAATGGGACATTTTCTGTGAACTTTATTGACTTTGAACCAAGCATTGACTATGTTTTACATGCATATATATTGGCTACATTAAACTGAGCTTGTATTCGCACTTAATATTGTATTCACATAAGTGACACAATTATACATTTTCTTTATCATGGCATGTAATTGTATGTATTTTGAAACTGTTTGGATGCACAGTACAGTCTTGTGAGTAAAGTGCATGTGTCATGTTGATAATGCAGATTTAGCATAATAAGTAAAGTTCATATGTGCCGTTTATGCAGTAATGCATGCACATTTATATTTAAAAAAATATGTGACTTGAAAGTATGCACTGTTTCACACTACATGTTACCTCAGCTATAAGGAAATAATGTATTTATTTGTGCCGTTGATATGCAATGTATATGCACAATTATTATTTACTATGCACAAAAATAGATCTCATTATCACTAACTGTGCTGATGTAAGGCATATAATACATAACATTGTCATTTAAAGCAAGGGTTGACTAAGATGCTGTTAATAAAGTGTAATCCGTATGTATGTTAAAATTATTTCAACAATTGTAATTACTTCACACTTATCTTATTCATCAGTGGTTTGTATATAAGCATGTTTTGAAAATAAGATGGGGAGGAATGTAGTGTTTTAGTCTTTGTATTGTTTACGCGTCACGCCAGGTGTCGCATGACACCTGGTACCATGTGACTTGACGCGGGAATCTTGAATGTAATAAAGCAGAACTCACAACAGAAATTTGTATTCAAATGCAAGGTGCATAAAGAATTTAAGCCTAGGTTGCAAAATAATAAATGCTTCTCTTGAAAGAGTGCAACATATTGAATATCATTTTCCTTAAACAATTATCAGCACAGTAAACACATATCATGGCAAGTTATAATTTGTACTAAGGCTCTATTTATATTATTATTCATTTTACTATTCATTATGTACCGGTATGTACCCATGCAGTACAATCATCTCAGCTCGTCCAGCTTCAGACATTTCTGTTTTTTTTTTTATATCTTGTTAGGTTTTTGTCAAAATGGTAGTTGAAGTATATTACACATGTGAATTCGCGTGCCTTGACGTCTTGACAGTGTCTCAAACTTTATTTTTAACCACGAGATAAATCAGTTCAACTTTAGGAATTCCATAAGACGTCTGTCTTCAACTGCTTCCTCAAAAGCTTGGTAATCACCAAGGTATTCCTCGCCGTTAAAAAGCTGTGGAGGAACAGTAAACGGTCCTGCTTTTTCCCTCATGAATTCCTTAGCGGCGGCGTTTGAGGAGATATCGATGTACTGTGCGTCGATGTTCTCCCCGCTGAGAACCATCTGTATCCTATGTTGTTGTTTCTTGAGTTCCAGGTTGTCTGACACGCTGCTGATGTACACACGAATCCCATTTGTGGGCAGACGATCGCACTCTGTAAAGAGGAAAATGAATACGAAAAGGTATCTGGAACACGTAGCCTAAAACATGTCAACATATATTGGATAAATGAATGAAAGAAATTTAATAAAAGTAGAAAATTATTAAGGTAAATATGTGCTCGCTGCCCTTTGTCGCTGTTTTGTATGTCTGTTGCCGAATCTACTCAATTGAAATATTTTTGCTTTAAACTCATGTTGTGAAAGAATATGTTCCTAATATAGTCAACCCCCTCCCTAAATTGGTTTGTATCAATGTATTACGATTTCTGTCGACCAGCACACAACGTGACCAACGTAAATTTAGCATATGGCCAACATTTTATCATTTCATTTGCTCTCATCAAACGTGTTATCTCTCAGAGTGCACGACCGACGACGGCTCCGGCAGACGCAGGTGATGGCTTGGAACTTACCAATAAACTCCACACAGGCAGCCATAATGGCTATGGCCAAAACGTAGCTAAGGAAGGCAGTCTTCATGGCGTACTACAGCAACCTGGAAAGACACGGGGGCATAGCTTTTATCTGTATCTCGCATACAATGGTCGGATGTTGAGTCTCGTCGGAGCCCTTTTGAGTATATTCTTATTAAATTTAATACAGAAGAAGAAGAAGAGAGAGAGAGAGAGAGAGAGAGAGAGAGAGACGGAAGGGGAGATAGGGGTGAGGAATGTTACAGGCAAACAGACCATGGAAAGACCTGTTATTTATTTAGGTGTCACTGCAAATGCATCGATAAAAAACCTTTAATTTTCCCAAAGGATGACTCACTAATCAACAATCTGGAATATTGACCCGTGTTGATGCACTAACCCTAAACCACCTTCCTTGTTTCAGTTCTACTTGCTGAGGGCGTTTATGAAATTCCCTATGGCATGTCTATCGTAAGGCTCTTACTATACTGCTTAACAAACTGTAGTGTAAACACATTAATAGAAATCTAAAATGACCCAGTGTCCTTGAGTTTCATATGTTTCCGTCGAAGCTCTGCGACACACTTTCATTGTACTGTACAATGCATAAAGTAGGTCGACTCGATTACATATTTGTGACGCAACAAGATGTCTTTTCACGATTGCTTTATTAATAAATGCCCATATTATACTTAAAACACCGTATGGTGTCAACTGTAAATATTAATATGCTATTAGGGTATTCACTACTTACGGAGTGAGATTGTAGATCACTGTGTATTGTGTCTCTATTTTGTTTTTGTTCGTCTCTGGTACCGTTCACGTCTGCACGGTAGCTAAGCACAGGATTCAAACGACTGCGCATGCGCAAAAGTGTTTTGTTTGCAATAAAAAAAGTGGGTGAAATTGACAAAGCCAGCCGGTGTTAACCGTTTGTATGATTTAATCTAATTTGCTTCCTGGTGTCGTTTTGAGAAATTATATTGGAAATATTTTGTTGGTATTTGCCTCTTGTATTAATAGTGTTATATGTGTACCTTAGGAAATTTTCCACCACTCTCTCACCCTTGATAAAGACACAGTGCTTGATCGCTAGGGTGAATGTTATTTCTAATTGCATTAAATAATGTAGGAAGGTTAATTTTAGGCACTACATGTCAGAAAACCCAACAAGGATCGACGTAACGCATTTAACTTTCGATGCCACGAAATGATCAACAAATTTAATTTCTCGAAAGCGAGGCAAAGTCACTAATCTACAGGAGATGATTTATAGCCTCGTAAAAATTAAATGTTTTATTAAAAATCTAAAAAGCGCTAAACCAAAATACTTCTTGGTTGTAATTGGGATCTTTAATGATAATAAATTTAATCACACATCATTAAACATAAAACCCTACATCGTCTTATTTATTAGACAATTGATATTATGTAGAACTTGGAGACTAAAAACACCAAAGTTGTCTAGTTTCACATCGAGGCACGAATTTTTGTTCGTGTGCTCAGTGGCTGTGGTATGAGTTGTAGGTTATACGTCACTTCCGGCCTTCCTTGTTTGGTAACTTTGAAGCAAGACATTTGCACATAAGAGAAAAACGAGTTTATTTTTCAATTTTGGATCATTTGAAATTTTTCTAAATACATTTCTAAATTTAGAAATTAATTTGTTCATGTACCTTTAAATTGCTGTGTTAATTATTTTTTTATATCATGTTGAAATTTTACTGCCTGGGGCTAGATTTACGTGGCCTCCCCCCTGCTGCGTTTTAGTGTTTATTTCAGCCGACTGACGGCAGCACCTTATAGGTCATGTCATGTCACGTCATGTCATGGAAGGCTACATCATCAATGTACCCTGATTTTTTAAAATTATTTTTAAGCCTTGAGTAGAAGTGTTTAAACCAGAAGTATTGTTGAAGCATGGAAGGTACTTAAGAAAATTAAACGTTATAATGGAAGTGGATGGGATTTTTATAGTAGTTTGTAATCTGTACTCGCCGGGATCAGGCGGGGAAGTTGGGCTGTCCACCTGGTGTGCGCAGTACTTACCATAATTGCGTGCTCTCCGCGCAGGGAGAGTACACCGGGTAAAGGAAGGAAAATGCACTACCACAACACTATTAATGATTAATAAAATATATACGTGGGTGTTTATATCAAAACACTTGCCTGACTAAGGAAGAAGGAGACGGAGAGCGAGAGAGTGCAGTCTTTGTATCGTTCTCAGCTTGTTCTTAGTTGTATGAGTAACAGCCTGTGTCGTGCGTAGTGGGCGTGACTGTCTATCACCCCATTTCCATAGATTAGATCGACCTACTTTAGATCGACCTAACTCCCTTGGGGTTCACGCTAAATAGCTGTCAGCCGGGCGGACACGAAAGTTAATTACCCCTTATAGCTTGTAGTAGGCGGGGACGGACACTTAAGGGGGATTATCTGACAGTAATCTAGCTAGACTCCCCGCGGTGATAGATCGATCTAAAGTTGTGGGAATAGACCCTATCTCTCTACAGACAAGGGGCGAGTAAAACCCCCTTTACACTGGACGGCGTCCTTTATGCGTCCTTTATGCGACCATGAAACTGGCCAGGACGCCGTCGGACGCTCAAAGAACGCACAGTGATCGCCAAGGTCGCACAAAGAACGTTCAAGCATCGCCGAGGACGCCATGGACGCCGCGAAAGTTTAAGCATGTTCAAAACAATCGCAGAGAGAACGCGATGTAGGATGGTCGCTCAATGGACGCAGAAAGGACGCACAGGCATCACCGTAGTCACAGAGAGAACGCACAAGCAGCGCCGCGGTCGTAGAAAAGAGGCACAAGCATCGCTTTGGTTGCAGAATGAAAACTCAAAGATCGTCCAGTGTTCGACACGTAGAACGTTGTTTTTTTTTCACTCTCAAACGGGGCCGTGCTGAGGTATTTTTCACCAGACAGGAATTCTAAGGGTAACAGTAGTCTCACATCAGCCTCCCATTGTTTTTCCCCTAAAATTAATGAAACAATCCATTTTTTGAGGTAATTATTAAACGAATATTTTTGCATTTTTACAAGATTAATTGTCAGAACTTTTTGCAGAATGCTTCATTTGAAAACGGATTCAAACATTCTTTGTCGTGTCAGTCATACTTTCTCGTATTCGGCGCCTGTCCATCCTTCTTATAAGGATAACAATGAGCATCTGGCTGATTATCAGTCCATGCAGACCTTGCATCACTATAGTTTCAAGCGTTTATTCCCATTTATTTGTTTTGTGTGCTGGAATTGTTCTTCATTGGATGACCTGGTTAGAACCGATGAAACGATGAGTTAGAATATAGAGAAGGACGCCCAAATAACGCTCATCGGTCAAGCAGGATGCAGAATGATCGTAGAATAGACGCCACTGATCGCCGATGAAGGTACAGAGAACGCAGCAAGAATGCTCAATGGTCTCTTAAACATCGCAATGGACGCCTTGGGTTGCACAGGGGACGTACAGTGGAGGCAGGCAGGTTGCTCGCAGTTTTACAGGTAAAATCAAGATACGGTCGTTCAAAGGACGCACAAGGGACGCAGACGCCTTTACACTGAGACACGATTTAATTGCTTTATCGACCTTTGAGCGTCCTGACCACATTTTTGAACGCATTTTTGACGCCGTCCAGTGTAAAGGGGCCCTTAGGAATGCGTGTGTGTGTGGGAGAGAGAGAGTAACGTGAGTCCCACAGTACTCGGCTTGTGGGGAACCCCCTTAAAACATCCCGGGGCCCCCACATTACATAAAATAACCCTTTTATAATAAAACCCTAGGGGTTGGGCTCAATGGGCTCACAACTTTGGATAACGCTATCTGTAATACTGCTACGGAGATTCCCAGGTTCCTTGTCTTAAATTCTGCACACGGAAAAGAATGAAACGACTCCATGTTGTAACTTCAACAGAATATATTTTGCTACACTAAAAGTTACATGATACAAGTATGACTTCTCTCTCCTTCTCTCTCAACATCCTCCTCTAGATTTCAGTTTTCAGATTTCTTTATACTAAACTTTATCAGTTAAACTGTCCATCACGTAGCTTAGAAACTGATTGGTTACTTCATACACAAGTCCACCTTCTTCCAGGTGGGCACTCCTAATAACACCCTGTAATCTATTTCTAACAGATTACTGGCTTCGAAACAAAGGACATTAAAATTTGAACTGCAAGGTGTGAAGCATTATCTGAACAACTTGTACAACTTGGCTTCCCCTGTCTGAATTTTATCAAACAATGGCTTCCTCTGATTGAGTTAATACAACAACATGAATGTAAGTTTTAAAAGTACTAATTACACTTTTTCTATACACTATGGTTCCTGACAGGCTGGAAGATCAGTCAAACAGCGTTGACGCCTGGATGTGGCGATAACGAGCGCGGCTGTACGTACATGTCGTGATTATATGGGGAGTTACGGGTCACGTTCGGCTTGGTTTTTGCTAAGTGCGTTTAAGTTTTTGCTTCCGGAGGTGGATGTTTTGGGTGGTGGTATTTGGAAATGGATTGTCTGGGCTAGAGGCGGTGCTGGTGGTGGTGGTATGTTTTCCCACAATATATCCAGTCACCCTGTTTCTGCATTTTGCAGGCTTGACAGAGGAAAAAGATGCATTTTGATAGATAATAGATCGAGCGTGTTGCCAACAATTCAAGGTCTACATGTTCTACGCAAATTTAAGCAAAACTGTTTTTCATTTCCGTGTATAACTGTTTATCTTATTTGTTATGTAATTTTACTATTTTGGACATTTAACTCTTTTAAAAAATATAATTACCATTATTATTTTGATATTTAAACCCGGTCCAAACGCGGCATGAGATGTTACCACCCTCTATTGGCTGCAGTCTGTGTTATCCTAAGATAAGGCGTCAAATTGTTTTAGCCCAAAACAATGGTGCTTTACAGAGATACATTAACTAGAAGTGCTAAGTCAACATGCTGGCCGGTGTATGAAAGGATGAGGAAACCATTTATAAGGCTTTAAAAAAAATGAAAATCGAATGCCAATATTTTTTCATTTGAATAACGAATATTTTGCTTCATTAGCGCATTCATTGTGCCTTTTTAAAACAAAATGGAATGGTGTTTGTCTTTCTTTTCTTTTCTTTTTTTGACAAAATGCTTATCTCTCTGTCCCCTCAAATATGGACCAGTAGTTGACCCGCAGATGATACACTGGTCTCAGAGCGATTTTACAGGGAGTTCAGTGGTCAGAATGCGTTAGGTGAGCGTGGATCATCTCCCATAACACAATACCTGTTAAAACCTGGATAGGCCAACAACGCTATCGGGTATGTGCATAGCGTGTCCGCTTTTCACTATCAGTGCTTATGGTACCGTGAAACACGTGCGATAAACGATGAAATTGCGTATTTTGTACATGAGGGAACGTGCTGAATCTATCAAACAAGGGCTCATTCCAAATAAAACCATCGCTCTATCGATCCAAATCCGAGGGGACTCTTGCTGAATGGTAGTCGTGTGTGCATGCCCTCGGGGACACGTGCAACACCACACGCAGTAGAAACAGGTTTACTGCGCACGTGCGACATTATATGTCGAAATGTGTATTCAATCCCAGATGCATAAAGAATTTAAGCCTAGATTGCAAATAATATTACTTCTCTTGAAAGAGTGCAACATATTGAATAATTTTCTTCAAAAAACCTCAGCACAGTGAACACGTATCATGCATTCAAGGCAAGTTATAATTTGTACTAAGGCTTTATTTATTCTATTATTCATTTTACTATTCATTATGTACCGGTATATACCCCTATTATACAATCCTCTCAGCTCGTTCAGCTTCAGACATTTCTGTTTTTTAACATCTTGTTAGGATTTCGTCAAAATGGTAGTTGAAGTACATTATACATGAATTTGCGTGTCTTGACGTCTTGACAGTGTCTAAAACTTCATTTTTAACCGAATAACCGAGATAAATCAGTTCAACTTTAGGAACTCCATAAGACGTTCGTCTTCAACTGCTTCCTCAAAAGCTTGGTAATCACCTAGGTATTCCTCGCCGTTAAAAAGCTGTGGGGGAAGACTCGACGGTCCTGCACTTGCCCTCATGAATTCCTTGGCGGCGTTGTTTGAGGAGATATCGATGTATTGTGCGTCGATGTTCTTCCCGCTGAGAACCATCTGTATCCTCTGTTGTTGTTTCTTGAGTTCCAGGTTGCTTGACACGCTGCTGATGTACACACGGATCTCCTTTGTGGGCAGACGATCGCACTCTGTAAAGAAAAAAAAAGAAGAAAAGGAAACTGGAACACGAGCACATAGCCGAAAGCATGTCAACATTCATTGGATAAATGAATGAAAGAAATTTAATAAAAGTAGAAAATTATTAAGGTAAATGTGTGCTCGTTGCCCTTTGTCGCTTGTTTGTATGTCTGTCGCCGAATCCACTCAATTGAAATATTTTTTCTTTAAACTCATGTTGTTAAAGAATAGGTTCCTAATATAGTCAACCCCCTCCCTGACTTGGTTTGTTTCAATGTATAACGATTTCTGTCGACCAGCACGACCGACGACGGCGCCGGCAGACGCAGGTGATGGCTTGGAACTTCCCAATAAACTCCACACAGGCAGCCATAAAAGGCTATGACCAAAACGTAGCTAACGGAGGCAGTCTTCATGGCGTACTACAGCAACCTGGAAAGACACGGGGGCATAGCTTTTATCTGTATCTCGGATACATTGGTCGGATGTTGAGTCTCGTCGGAGCCCTTTTGAGTATATTTTTATTAAATCTAATACAGAGAGAGAGAGAGAAAGAGAGAGAGAGAGAGAGAGAGGGTCAAAGAGGTAGAAAAAGAAGCGAAGTAAGAAGGAACGAGGGAGGGGAGATGAAGAGAGATTATTTTCATGATTTCATCGACGCTCCACATCACAATTTAAATACAATATGAGAGAACTGGTAGTAGTAGTAATTCAACTCCGATCATGCATGTATTTGTTACTCACGACAGTCGGTCTTTTCCATTATCGCGTTATTTATGATATAAAATCGTAGTTAACCAAACACATTACTGTATCACCTGTAATGTTATTTATGATTAATAAACTATATACTGTTAGCATATTATGTCACTTACCTGACTGAGTAACAAGGAGAGAGCGAAAGGGTGTGGTCCTTTACCGTTCTCACTGGTGGGTGTGACTGTCACAGGCGAGACAATACGCCAAGAGATGTATCCCAGAACATCTGGAGCCTCAGTGATAGGTGTTCAAGGCATATGTCATCAGAGGGTGGCAGTGTGCATGTAGAGTTTTACATGCATACCGAGAGAAAAAATTCTCATTTCACCGTAAAACACCCCTTCAAACGAATAAAGCTAAATACTATCACATTCTCTAAATACATTTAGTAATGAACTCGGCGGCCAACTCCCGTCAATTGCTTTTACGAAAGGAAAATTTGTTTAAATGTTGTCATAATTTAGTTAAGAAGGTCAAGTTTTGAACAGTTTTCAATCAGCCGTTGCCACTCTGCCATTCTGCCAGTCTGAGCTGGCCATTCCCTCGAGTTAGGATATCTGTTGAACAAATGCGCAATGGCGTACCTGTCGCCTTTCCGTAGCAACGTGGAATAAATCTACTTTTAATGATAATTCTTCGGCGGTTTCAGAAGGTGCTAATATTCAAAATCATTTCAATGCTTATTGTACAGTTAAAGGTGAAATACATTTGTTTCTAAATGGCATTTCTGATGAAAAGCAGGGAATGGAGAGGAAGAATTAAAAAAAAAATTAAAAAGATAAAAAAACACAAACTGCGCATTCACAAATTATTTCTGACGATATTTCTAAAATCATTTATTTACAAGCTTGTTTCATGTACATTTGATTCATTGAAGGTAAAATCACTCGTCGTACTGTGTCCTTTTTTTATAAACATTTTTAACTATATCAGTGCTAAAAAAAAAATTGTATTTTTATAATACAGTAGTATAACCTGACTGTAAAAAATAGTAAAAGAAATAATTAAATTGGTTTTGTTGTCGCTTTTGAACCTCTGGATGAAATTGGTTAGTGTGTGGAATTTAAACGTACATAATGAATTATTTTACTCTCCCATTATGTTATAACTAATAGTTTTTTAGCCAATATCATCACCTTCCAATATAACAGTTATAATTTCAGAAATATCCATGATTATGTGTTCAACAAATAATGTTCATGAACACTTTCGCTGTAATTCGTCTCTCTTTTTCTGGTAAAAATGATGTTGCTTGGTAATGTCTGTTATAGTACTTAGATTGTAGTTAAAAAACATAGCGAAAGGTTTTCACCTCGCCTAGCCACTCTCCCACTACAAGCTGTCCTTTGTTATCAATGGCCACACCTGCTGGTGCTGAAACCTGCTGTGGACCCACCACGTATCTCAACAGTTGACCATCTGAAGTCAGAACAACCACCCTGTTATTCAACAGGTCAGCAATGAAGATGTGCCCCACGCTGTCTGTACAAACTCCCCAGGGGGAGTCCAGGTATCCATCACCTGAGCCTCCCTCACCTGGTGTACCATACTGGAACACTACATCGCCCTGGGGGGTCACTCCATATACACAGTGTCCGCCCCTGTCACCCACCACAATGGTGTCACGACATGGGAGCACTGCAATGTATTGTGGATTATTACACATAGGAACACTGATCTTATTGATAAGATTGTACTGCACAGCGTCATACACACAGACACATTTATTGTACTTGTCACAGACAAGTATGTGTCCATTGTTGTCCACTGTAACACCCCAGGGCGCAGACATGTCACCCTGACCAAATGTTTGGACATGTTTCCCGGAGGAGGAATACACTCGGCATCCATAATCACATGTAACCACCAGTCTGTCATCACTGAGCACGGTGACACCCCTGGGATCTGATACATACACCTGGAATATCACCTCATGAGATGGTGATATCGCTGTTAGTTTATCTGATTGCCTGGAAACTAAATATATTGTTCCACTTTGACTGCACGATATGTCCCATACATCTTCCATACTGCTATCAAGCTCACCCACCAAAGATGCAGTACTTAGCCATTCTAACTTATTCACGCGACCAAAGAAGTCCGCTGGAAGTTTGCCTTTACTGAAACTTATCTCTGTTGTTTTTACATGTACGGTGGGTCTAATATTGTTCAATTCTTTCATCCTTGCTTGGATATTTTTAGCGTGTGTCATCAACTCCGTGTGAGAGCCACGTTGAACAAGCTGTTTGGCAAACTCACATGTGGTGTGGATGGATACTTTCTGTAGTTGAACACGATCTTTCTCAGCCTCGAGTGACTTCATGTGCGTTGCGGCGTGGTCTTTTGCTTCTGCTATCAATTGAGCAGAAATACGCTGAACCTCTTTTATAATATCTGCCTCCTGTTGTTGTATGTCGGCCACCGTTTTGTTTACGACGTCAGTTGTATCTTTCTGTTGCTTAGATATTTCCGACTCTGCTTTTTCAAACAATGCAATGTTCTTCGATACATTATTAAAAGCACTGTTTATTTTCTTTTTATGGATTTCTGCTACATCTGCAATGTCTACACAGTTGTGTTTGTTGTGTTTGGTGAGAATACAGTCACGACACACAACAACATCGTCATCAGTGCAATAAAAGGTTATCTGTTGTCCTTTGTGTTTATCACAAAATCTCGTAGCGTCCATTTCTTCCTGGACTTGCTTATCATGATCAGACACTGAAATCATTGTGTGTCCCTGCAGAAATTTTATAGCGTCATGCTGTTTTTGTTGACAGTTCTCACAGAAAAAATGTTTGCAATCTTGACAGTAAAATTGAGCTACTTGTAAGTGACAGTTACCGCATATTTTGTTTTTATTCTCTGTTGTCAACATGAAGTCCTTCACTTTGGACAAAAAGAAGTTACGGACAAGTTTCTCCAGCCCACCTGGTGGAACAGGCGCCTCCTGGCGGCACACTGGACACGCGATATTGCCTCCAGTCCCACTCGCTGCCACGTGCTGGGCAAGACAAGCCAGACAGAAAGTGTGATAGCATGGGAGGACACGCGGGTCATCATACTCATGAAGACAGATGTGACACGTGAGAAAGTTGTCACTGAATACATCATACAGCTTCTTGGATGCCATGACTTAAGTTCAATAGTGGTTACCTACAGCCAAAAAGTAGTATAATGTGACTCGTCACTTTAAAACATAGTGTAGTCTCTCGTATGGCGAATTTTCTATCGTTGACTGGATTGTTTCACACTGCGTCTGTGTTATATACAAGAACACCAGGCCGCGTCACCTGACTGGGTGATGAAATCTGTGCAAGGGACGGTGAGGGTTGCAAGGGTAGCCTACACTTTGATGACCGACGCGCCGAAGAGTCTTAAATCACCTTACAATGACATTGTGTTAAGATTGGCCTGCATTTACATGTAGAAAGGATTACGAGAAAGGTGACATTTTGTGAAATTTAAGTCAATTCTTTCTGTTAGAGACAGCAAATGTATTATCCTCTCGCCACCCTCTTTGGACCCATGGACTGTAACAGAATCATCTGATGTTATTAAACATTAACGTGTCTATAATTTATTTCTGGTAAACATGATAAGAGACAATGTTTGAGATAGGCAAGTGCAATTAGTTTGATTTCTTTAATTGTCTTAACGCTCAGCCTGCTGTTCAGACAACCCTTCTAACGACATCGTTTCGGTGCGGTGTCGGTAGGCCTAGTTTTCAGTTTCTCTTGTAGATCTTTATTTTACGTGTGTAACAGTCGCACAAACTCACCCCCCCCCCTCCCACACACAATCCCCTGGTTTGATAAAGGTAACCTGATCAAGTATTTTTTTCTTTTAACTTCCGATTGCTTCCCTGTATAATTAAAAAGATTATAGTTTCCACGCCTGCAAATATTGCAGACATTATTCATGAATATTACATCAAAGTATTATGGATTTTATCTGCCAAGTATCTTTGTAAAAATAAATAAACTAAAATGCCATTTACTTCCCTTTTGATTACATCCCCTCAGGCAGTTTCATGGGTTTGCATTTTAAACGGTATTTTGGTTAAATAAGAAAAAAAAACTGTAGTTTAATGAGCGAAAGATATGTTTCAAGTGATTTTCCAATATCATTTCCTCCTCGGCAAAAAGAAAAAAAAAATACTTGCATTCAAGTGTAATAGCCAATTATCAAGTTGAATTTAAAGCACGGGTGTTTAGTTTATATTCTTATGTTGAACACATTCTAGATGGTTCATTTAAGCCTGCACTAACTGTACACTTGGGTGTACGTGAGAACACACCTCACTCGTCCTGATAGCCGGAGTCACCTGAGCTGTAGGCCGGACCACGTGGCACTTATTACAAGAGATAGCAGAACTGAAGAAGTTAATCAATCAATGTGCTGATTATCTGTGAAATTATTCAAAGTAGGGACTTTGATAACATTTTGTTCAAGGAGGTGTTGTTTACCGCTCAACACTAGGACAGGAGAATGTCAATGTATAAGCAGTTATTACCTTACCCGCCCGCCACTACTAATGTCTAACATGTTATTTAACGGGGTTTTGGAACTTTTCAAATACCTTCAAACTATGGTTCTTTACGTTTCCACTAACTGTAGACTTGGGTGTACGTGAGAACCCACCTCACTCGTCTTGATAGCCGGAGTCACCTGAGATGTACACCGCACCACGAGGTACTTGTTTCAAGAGATATCAGAACTGCTAATTAATTAACCCAGGCGCTGATTGTCTGTGAAGTTCTTCTAAGTAGGCACTCTGATAACATTTTGGACAGAGACATATTGTTTACTGTTCAATGCAAAGACAATAGAATGTCAATAATTAAGCAGTTATTACCTTCCCCGCCCGACACTACTGATGAATAACATCTTATTTTACGTGGTTTTAGAACTTTCCAAATACTTTCAAACAATAATTCTTTAAGTCAACACAAAATGTAGGCTTGGGTGAATGTGAGAACACACCTTACTCGTCCTGATAGCCGGAGTCATCTGAGCTGTACACCGCACCACGATAAAGACATAGCAGAACTGAAGTAGTTAATTAACCAAGGCGCTGATTGTCTGTGAAGTTATTCTAAGTAGGGACTTCGATAACATTTTGTTCAAGGAGGTGTTGTTTACCGCTCAATACAAGGACAGGAGAATGTCAATGATTAAGCAATCATTACCTACCCCGCCCGACACTACCAATGATTTACATCTTATTTTTACGGGGTTTTGGAACTTTCCAAATACCTTCAAACTATGTTTTTTTAAGTTTGCACTAACTGTAGACTTGAGTGTACGTGAGAACACACCTCACTCGTCCTGATAGCTAGAGTCACCCGAGATGTACGCCCTGCACACGTATCTTGGATACTGCCAATATAAGTCGCCCCATGTTTAGCGATAAAGGAGACATTCCTCAAAACATATCCTAATTATTTTCTGATTTTCAACACATTCTAGATGACTCAATTAAACCTACGACGAGGCACATGAGACAAGAGATAGCAGAATTGAACTAGTTTATTATCCCAGACGCTGATTGTCTGTGAAGTTATTTTAAGTTGGTAATCTGATTTTGTACAGGGACAAATTGTTTACTGCTCATTGTTAAGGCGGGGAATGTCAATGGTTTTGCATGTATTACCTTTCCAGCCTGTCACTGCCAATTCATCCGGACTTTGGTACTTTTCAAATATTTTCAAATGATTTATGTAAAAAAAAAAAAAAAAAAAAAAAAAAAAAAAAAAAAAAAAAAAAAATATATATATATATATATATATATATATATATATATATATATATATATATATATATATATATATATATATATATATGTGTAATAAAATAATAATAATAATACATTTTTAAAACCGCGCTGTACGTGCGTCTCAGTGTTGCTTACATGACATTAAAAAACTAAAACCACGAAGATAAATTTAAAACTAACATAAAGGTATTTAAAACTAAAATATTAAAGTTAATCAAAATATTTTTACATGAAAAAAAGATTTTTAAAATTCCTTTCAAAAGAGTGATAAGAATAATTCAAAGCCACCTTTAATACGTTAATAAAATGTGGACCACAAAACAATTGAGTTATCTTAAATATAATCAAAGATGCGAATAGATTAGCTTTTTCTCTCCATTTTATTAAAAAAGGCCCTACGGCCGTTTCGGCCCTGAGGCCTCGTCACCGTTTGGTTATGTTCAAATATGGTCGAGCTTTCTTTAGTATTGACCATTTCAGCCCATAGTTGATTTTTTTGTTCTTAAGAGTCCAAATATAGCTGCACAAAGAGGTGTGGTGACGCTTGGATGAGCAGTTGAAAGAGGTCTTATGGTTGTTGTATCTATATTTAAATTCACATCCAGATATACCGATGTATTCTTTTGTTTCGCTATTGGTTATCACAGTTGCCTTATAAACTACATTTTTCTAGACATTTGCCATTGATTGGGCATTCGCTTTTTATCCAACAGTTACATGTTTTTACATCTGATACATTATCTACAACCCTAGAATTATTCATCAAACTGTTGTTCTTAGTTTTAATAATTTGGGCAATATTATCCATGCAGCTGTAGCTAACTTTAATGTTGTTTTTATTAAAAATATTGTATAATAAAGAACCTGGTGGGAAATGGGAGTTAATAAGTCTTAGAAATACTTTACCGACATTAGTCTGTACATTTCTATTAAAAGGTGGATTGAACCATAAGATATTTCTTTTGCGAGATTTTCTGGATTTTGCAGCAACGTTTGTATAATGTAGTTTGTGGCTGAAACCGGCCGACTCGAGCGCTTCCTGGTACTCCCTCTTTGATGACTCTAACATGCTTTCATCACTAGAAATCGTAGATAGTCTTGTGTTTACTGAGTTTGGTATGGCTTTTATGACGCATTCCGGGTGGTTAGATTTACGGTGCACATAGCGTAGTGCTGCGTTGGGTTTTTTTTATAATGTCCGAAGGATCCATCTTTCAGGTTGAAGGTTACGTCCAGGAAATTTACGGAGTTACGCGAGATGGTGGCCGTGACCTTTAATCCGAACTTCTTTTGTCACCTATACGAGCGACGTAGCGCTTACGTCACACGTGAATATTCTGTGTGCGACGTCTTACACTGACCGTTTTTTACCAGAGTCTTTTTTGTAATTTGTTTTGTTTTCGCCCCTGATGAGGTCTCAGGGCCGAAACGGCCGTAGGGCATTTTCTTAATAAAATGGAGAGAAAAGGCTAATTTATTTGCATCCTTGATTTTAATACCATGAGCTGGTATCAAAATCAAGGATGCAAATTATATTGTTCATTTAAAGTCAATAATAATAGCTTATAGACTATTCTTTGAGGCTGCATGTGGGTAACCAATGAAAATCGTGGAGAACTGGTGTACATGTGAGAACCACGTGATGTGGTGTGACTTCTGAGTTTACGAATAAGACGAGCTGCTGAATTCTGAATAGACTGATTTTTTTCCATCTGATAGGTAGGCATTCCGAACAACAGGATGTTGAAATAATCATGTCTAGAAGCCACAAATTCCTGGATGAGTAGCTCTGTTTGCTTGTTGTCAATAAGGTAAAGAACCTTACATATTCTAAGTTTAAAAGGCTTCGAATTTTCTGTATTATCCTATCGCCTACTTGGACCCATGGACTGTTGCAAAATCACCTGATTTTATTAAATATTAACGTGTCTATAATTTATACCTGGTAAATATGATAAGAGACAATGTTTGATATAGGCAAGTGTAGCGCAGTGCAATCAGTTTGAGTTCTTTGTTTTAGCGCTCAGCCTGCTGTTCAGACAACCCTTCCACCGACAGCGTGTTCCTGTACGTTTCGGTATAGTGTCGGTAGTTTTCAATCAAACACTTTTACATATCTTATTAGTTAAATAATGAGACTGTTACATGTAACATGCCAAAGAATTGAATCTGAGGAAATGTGTTTTTCTTATATTGTGTTTACAGTGTTGCATATATGCTGAAAAGTGAAAGAAAACAGCATAACTACTAAAATAATAGACCGATCATGCTGATTTTCGAACTTGACCTGCTTTTTAGTAAGACTGATTACTCCTGTTAGTTTCATGACAACAGGCCTATCGGTTTTCCTTGAAATGCGTTTACAGTGTTGCATATATGCTGAAAAGTGAAAAAACCGCATAACTTCTACAATAATGGCCCGATCATGCTGATTTTCGAACTTGACCTGCGTATTATGAATATTTATCAGCTCTGTAAATATAAAGGCCAAAAGTACAACTGTCTTCCACTTATCGTGTTTACGCTGAAAGTGCACGGTGACGGCGACGACGGAGACGACAGACGCAGTTGATTTCAATATGTACAGACACATCTGTGTCTGTACATAAAAATGATTGTTCTAAGGAAACGGCACTACCAATTTGGTAAAGACCGTAAGTAAGAATTTCTTTGCTATAATTTGAGGGGGAGAGAGAGAGAGAGACGGAGACAGAGAGCACTCAGCATTTCATTTTTCTTTTTTTTTGTAAAATAAAACACAACTTACGTCGAAACTCACATTTCGTACATGAAAAGAAGGATATCATAGAAAAAATGAAATACGATATTACTCATCTACCTAGAAAAAAATGTGACAAGGGTGCATTTCGACCTATGCAAATACACCGACAAATCCTAAAATCCAGGGGGTTCAAGTTAAGAGTGTGACCTAAGGTCCAAGTAGCTAATCCACGTGTAGTGTGTGAGGAGACGCGGTAACGGTGACGCGGCGGGTAAAACCATAATGTCCCAGCGCCTTTTTTAGTGTTACAATATTCCTGCTGGTCTCACAGTAAATACTGGTATTACTGATGATATTTTTAAAAGCATTTAGTAACAAGAATACAAGAGGTCGTGCAAGCTTGATTCATTAAGGGGAAAAACACTTGTCGTACAGTGTCATTTTTTTAAACATATCAAAGTACACTCTTTCCCAAAATGGTTGGTACACGGAAATTTTGGGATGCATATCGCCCTGTTTCTTTCATTATCATTGATATTATCAAATTAATACCGTTTATATTGTTAAATATGTGAAGCTGGAGGATTGGTAGAGTCAAGGAAAAACAAACAATGCAAATATGAAAAAAAGCGTTAATTTATTTAGTTTTTTCTTTCTCATGCCCCCCAAAAGAGTACTTTTTTACATAACAGTACCAAGTGAAAAATTAAACATAAATTTATACTTTGATTGACAATTAATATGAAATTAGGGGAAATTGTCAAGATACATCTTCAGAGTTCATTATTAATCTAAATAGCGGGTATGCCCACCCCGAGCTTGGATAATGGCCGCCAGAGGGCGTGGCATACTGTGAACTAGAGTTACAGCTTTTGGGAAAGGAATTCTGGTCCATTCATCTTGAAGGGCATTTTGCAGTTCATCTAGATTTGTAGGGGGAGGGTTTCTCCTCTGAATAGCACGAACAAGTTCGTCCCACATTTGCTCAATTGGGTTTGCATCTGGGCTTCTTGCTGGCTGTGGCATCAGCTGAATGTTGTTTTGTCGGATATAGTCTGATATAGTCTGCAAATAGTCTGCAAATGTTCCTATTTCATCGAGCATCTCGTGCACGTTTTATTTTGCGAATACAATGCACCGTGATTGTATCAGCATCAATTTGATTTCTAGTATAAATTTCAGATGTAGATTAAATACTTATTATTATCCGTATTCTCCTATTGTCACCCTCTTTGGACCCATGACCTGTAACAAAATTACCTGATTTTATTAAATATTAACGTGTCTATAACGTATACCCGGTAAACACGATAAGAGACAATAGTAATTGATATCGGCAAGTGCAGCACTGTTAAATTAGTTTGAGTTCTTTGTTTTAGCGCTCAGCATGCAGTTCAGACAACCCTTCCCCCGACAACGTGCTCCTGTCCGTTTCAGCACGGTGTCGGTAGTTTTTATTATCAACTGTAGATCTTTATACGTGTGTAACAATCGCAAACACTCGGACAAACACGCGGTCATGGTTTGACAAAGGTCACCTGTTCATATACATATTTATATTTCTTTAACTTTCGGTTTCTTCCCTGTATAATTAACAAGTTAAAGATTGTTTCCCGCCTCCAAATATTGCAGACATATAAATCAATATAACATCAAAGTAATATGCATTTTTTTATCTTTCAAGTAACTTTGTAAATAAACTAAAATACCATTCACTTCCCTTTTGATTACATCCCCTAACCCAGTTTCATGGATTGCAGGGGATATTGCGATTTCATTTCCTATTAGGAAAAAGAGAAAATAACTGCATTCAAGTGCAATAGCCAATTATCAAGTTCAATTTCAATCACTGCAATTTTGTTTATATTCTAATGCTGAGCACATTCTAGATGGCTCATTTAAACCTGCACTAACTGTAGACTTGGGTGAACGTGGGGAACACACCTCACTCGTCCTGATAGCTGGAGTCACCTGAGCTGTACGCCCCACCACGAGGCTCTTGATACAGGAGATAGCAGAACTGGGCTAGTTTATTAACCCAGACGCTGATTGTCTGCGAAGTTATTCTATGAAGACTATCTGATAACATTTTGTTCAGGGACATGTTGTTTACCGCTCAAAACAAAGACAAGAGAATGTCAGTGATTAAGCAGTTATTACCTTACCCGCCCGCCACTACTAATGTCTAACATGTTATTTTATGGGGTTTTGGAACTTCCCAAATACTTTCAAACTCTAGTTTTTTAAGTCTGCACAAACTGTAGACTTGGGTGTACGTGAGAACAGACCTTACTCGTCTTACTAATTTTTGATTTGAATGACTTTATTGGGTACATGATTATATACAAGAATTTTAAAAAAGCATAATAAAACAACTTACAACTAAGTGTACGACATCACTTTAAAATAATGCAAAAATAAGATTGTACCCAAAAGGGTTTGCCTAAAGGGTCAATGACCCATGAATGGACACCCCCAATGATATACAAATAATAAAATATATAAAAACTCTACTTAAGTACTAAAAACGACAATGTGTACATCTGCAACGACCCACCCAAGTGCAAACGTTCTCGGGGTCAAAACGCTCCACCAGAAGAGTACTATAGTGCTCTCTGACGGATCGTCTAAACATTGATCTGCCAACCCCTGAACGTGTGCAAATGGGAAGGGCGTTCCAGATGGGAACAACGCGATTGAAAAAAGACCGGCAAAACGTTTCGGTTCTACAGAAGTTGGCACTGTGGATGATAAAATGATCTCCCCTTCTTTCTCTAAAATACAAAAATTTCGTATGATCAAGGTCAGTCCTGCCAATAAAACAACTATGCAGAAAGGTAACGTCTAAAATTTCTCTTCTATAAGCTAAAGGCAGCAAATTTAAAGCAACCAGTCTGTCTTTATAATTCATCTGGTTACCCAGTATATGTCTTGTGGCAGNTACTAACGTCTAACATGTTATTTTATGGGGTTTTGGAACTTCCCAAATACTTTCAAACTCTAGTTTTTTAAGTCTGCACAAACTGTAGACTTGGGTGTACGTGAGAACAGACCTTACTCGTCCCACCACGAGGCACTTGTTACAAGAGATAGCAGAACTTGGTCCCGTAACTCGAAAGTATCGCTTTGTACCGTTCACCAATATAATCTCCACACTTGTTAATTAATTTGATTGGAGTCGCTTGCTTGTGCACTCGACTCGTTTTATGAGCTTACCTGTAATTATACAACGTAAGTGGACGTGTGCAATTTGATTAATGAAAATTAGTATGTACCGCCAAATATTGCGACACTGATAAGAAATATGTAATGGAACCCTTTTGTATACTTAAGGTATTTTAACTTTTATATAGGCTCAGAACGCAATCTGCGATTCTATGGTTCGTGCCAGCTTTACGTAAAGTCGCTCAAAGAAAACCCAAGGACACATAATGACCAGTTAAATGGTTTATTTGTTGACACTCTTTAACTACATCATTTACGTGAAGTCTGTAACTTCTCAACCATCACCCATGACTCGCTCCCGTCTCCTAGCTCCCCAGAGCGGGCTCCCTCAGTATCTCAATCTGAACTCCCAAGTTTTAAATCTGAACGTCTTATATACATATTTTTTTATCAGTAGAAACGAGCTGCTGAATTCTATATAGACTGATTTTCCCCATTTGATAGATAGGCATTCCGAACAACAACAGGGTGATGCAGTAATCATGTTTAGAAGCCACAAATGCATGGATGAATAGCTCTGTTTACTTGCTGTTAATAAGGTGAAGAATCTTAGACATTAGTTGCCAACTGAAATGTGGTGATTTACATACTTTGTAAATGTGTGATGTCATATGTCACATTTATTGTTGAGAATTACACCCTGGTTCTAACGCTTGTTATGATAACATATCTTCAACTCTGATACTGTGTAGTGCTGTCTCTGGAAAACTTGGTGTTTGACTGGGTTCCCATACCAAGATCGATCAAATAGGTCCGTTCCATGTCCAGAGGTTTCTGGCTAATTTTCTTTCAGCTTAAGCGGCTTAGATGTCTGGCACGCATACTGAAGCTGCCAAATGATAGTTAATTACTCCATGGCAGTTTCAGAAGGCGTTACGGACATCTAAGCCGCCTTAGCTGATTACAATTAAGTGATAATCCCCTTGCAGAAAGATCGAGCCATAGTAAATACGATAATCTCTTGTAATGATCCGTCGTGAGCCTAAATCTGAATTCATACACACAAGCCTCAATAGTTGCTCTTTCATCATGAGGATTTTTACATATAACATTTATCTAGTAATCGTCCACATACCACATCAAATTGAAACCAAACAAAACACATCCTCAGAGGGTAAAGTTTATAGTGTAAAGAAAATAGGACCGAGCTCAGACCACATAATGTGCTAAAAACGTTTATTTTACCAAATACGAAAATAAAGTAAATATTAAATAAATCAAACAAAAAGCTCAAGGTACAAAATAATCATAAATATTGGTAATTACCGACCTTGAAAATTGGGTAACTTTTACTTTATCGCCAAGGTTTTACCCTCCGCCAGGTCCACAGATATTTGGACGGAACACTAGATTGTTTTGTCTGGCTATTAACTAGCTGTGAACTAAAATTTTCCTGAGCAAAAATGTTTATTAACTCGGTTGTTGGATCATACATGATAATTATCAACCTCAAGCTGAGCTATTTCTGCATGTGTTTGATAATTTTCATGTATAAAATTTTCCTGTTCCGAAAGATTTGTCCTAAGCATTATGGGGAATGAACTACGGTTCCTAGCAGACTACCATTCTTGCCACATAAGTCCAAACACGACCAGAGATGTTACCGCCATCTAGTGACTACATCTTATATTAATCATAAGCCAAGGTGTCACATTAATTTTATGCTCAAAATGGGGCTCCTAGACAACAGAATGCGTTAGGTGAGCGTGGACAGCACAATCTGCGCCCTTCACACAATACCTGTAGAGAAACAGAACAGATCGACGACGCTGCATGAATAGTGGGCCCGCACTTTACCCTCTGCCAGGGCCGTAAATGAATTATGTGCACTTGTAAAAATGTGACATGAATAAGCCAGAGACATATCTGTGAATATCTAATAAAAATCAATCTGGTAGAGGGTACACGATTTACACTATCAGCGCTTTAAAGACTGTAAAACACGGGGGATGAACGATAGTTATACGTATTGTGTACATAAAAGGATTTGTTGAGTCTATCAAACAAGGGCTCATTCCAAATAAAACTATCGATCTATCGATCCAAATCCGAGGGGGCTCTCACTGAATGGTAGACGTGACACGTGCGACACCACACGCGACCAGTAAAAACAGGTTAACTGCGCACGCGCGACATGTAATAATGTGTGTTTAAAAAGAGTGAAAAATACTGAGTAGTTTTCGTTTTAAAAATCCAAAATACAGTGAATTTATATCATGCTTTGAAAGGCGAGTTATAGTTTGTAAGTTTAGTAACGCCTCATTTATTTATTTATTTATTTATTTTTTTTTATTGCAATAGAAAAAAAGCAAGTACATAAAATTTTACAAGCACACAATATTCATTACAATACCAAAGTCCACAAGGATTTAACGAATAAGAAAATTATAGTCAATAATTTGTATACATGCAACTACACAAATCCATATATACCCCTCCATTTCTGCCATATAACATTGAATTTATCTAAGTCTTGAGATACAATGTATTTTTGCTTATAGATTTTGTATATATTTTCTAAATAAAGTTGAAGTTTTGTGAGTAACAGTGCGTCTTTCTGACATTTTGTTTTGTATATGAAAAACTTAATGTGTATAGTCATGATTATATTGGATACATTACGTTCATTAATGTCAATTAAAATAAACTGTATATTACTGAAATTTAAATATATATTACAAGAAATTAACCATGCTTCTACTTGGCGTAAGAAGTTTTGTACAATATTACAATCCCAAAGTATATGATATATAGTTTCTACCTCCTCGTGGCAAAATGTACACATAGGTGATTGACTTAGACCAGTTTTATATACAAAGTTATTTGTGGTGAGGATTCTATAGAAAATTCGAAACTGGAACCACAGCATTTTTGTGTCCTTTACCGACACATTGGTTTTCTTATATATCTTTTCCCAAAAACTATGATCCCGAGGAGTAAAAATATTTGACCATTTTTCCTCAAAAATAGGCCACGTGACACGTGCGACACCACACGCGACCAGTAAAAACAGGTTAACTGCGCACGCGCGACATGTAATAATGTGTGTTTAAAAAGAGTGAAAAATACTGAGTAGTTTTCGTTTTAAAAATCCAAAATACAGTGAATTTATATCATGCTTTGAAAGGCGAGTTATAGTTTGTAAGTTTAGTAACGCCTCATTTATATTATTATTTATTTTTTTGTGCATTATGTACCGGTTTATAGCCCTATAGTACAATCATACCAGCTCCACCAGGCTCGGACATTTCTGATTTTCAAACATGTTTTAGGTTTTCGTCAAAATAGCGATTGAAGTATATTATAGGCACATATATATTCGTGTGTCTTGTCGTCTTTAGAGTGTCTTAAAACTTCATTCAGTTCAACTTTAGGAAATCCATAAGACGTTCGTCTTCAACTGCTTTCTCAAAAGCTGCGTAATCACCAAGGTATTCCTCGCCGTTAAAAAGCTGTGGGGGAATACTCTTCTCTCCTGCACTTTCCCTCATGAATTTCTTGGCGGCGTCGTTTGATGAGACATCGATGTACTGTGCGTCGATCTTCTTTCCGCTGAGAACCATCTGTATCTTCTGTTGTTGTTTCTTTATCTCCAGGTTGCCTGACACGCTGCTGATGTACACACGGATCCCCTGTGTGGCCAGATGATCACATTCTGTAGAGAAAATAAAGAAGAAAAGGAATCTGGAACCCGAGCACATGGCTTACGACATGTCAACATTTATTTGATAAATGAATGAAGGACATTTAATAAAAGTAAAATATTATCAAAGTAAATACGTGCTCAATGCCATTTGTTTTGTTTCCATATATAGTCAATCTCCTCCCTGTCTCGGTTTGTGTCACTGTTTTACGATTTCTATCAACCAGCAAACAACGTCAATTTTTCATATGGTCAAACATTTAACATTTACTTTGTTCCTTTCACTTATCCTGTTATTTTGAGAGTGAATGACGACAGACCTGTACTGGCTAAAAACGTACCAATAAACTCCACACAGGCAGCCATAATGGCTATGGCCAAAATGTAGCTAACGGAGGCAGTCTTCATGGCGTACTACAGCAACCTGGAAAGACACGGGTGCATAGATTTTATCTGTATCTCGTATACATTGGTCGGATATTGAGCCTCGTCGGAGCCCTTTTGAGTATATTTTTATTAAATTTAATTGATGGGTTTATCCGTTGTAGTTATAGGCCTCTGATCTAAAATGCATAACGATTTGCACAATTACAGAAGACATATACAATCAAGGTCACATGTGTACATACAGAAATAGAAGTATTTACCTATTACTTATTATTAATTATAATTAATTTTTTACCTATCCCGACGGTCAACATTGTTATCTACAACCTCCACCCTCCCCTACCACCTGCCTTCATGTTTGAGTTGTCCTTATTTTTCATTTGTGCCAACTTTTTGCTTCAATAGTTGTTTTTGTTTATCATTTTCTTTTTAATTAATCTCGGTGATACTCATTAAATTATTTTAATTTTTATATTTTTATTTATAGCCTTTTATTTTCATTTGTGCCAACTTTTTGCTCCTATAGCTATTGTGATTTCTGATATTTTTCTTAATAATTCTTGGTAACACTCATTAACATACTTTATTAATTTCATATTCAAATTCTTCAGAATTTGCGACCATGTAACAAAACAGATATAGACTGTGTTTCAGTCCTTTCGGTCATTTATTTACCCTCAGCTGTGATAATTGACCTCTGCCAAGATGACCTCAGGCAAAGCCATTATTTGTATAATATTGACCCATTTTGATATAAACTAAACCAGCTTTCTTGTCTCAGTTCTACATGCTGAGGGGGTACATAACAGCGCATTCAGAACAGATCCGCGGATCAAATATGGCCGCCCCACTTGAATGCTTGTCGCATAATCCCTGCAGGGAATCTATTCAGTGTCTAAATGGGAATTAAGCGACAAGCTTTTTAGTGGGTGGCCATATTTGAACCGCGGATCTGTTAGTCCGCTTTTCTGAATGCCCCCCCCCCCCCTGCTGTACTAAATCTAACCGTAGCCTGGGTATCGTGAGGCCCCTACTACTGCTATGCTGTACTGTACAAAACATATTAGAAACACAATGATATGAAACAAACAGACTGCAGGTACAGCCTCAGTTTCATGATATCATCAGTGCTCTACGACACACATTCAATGCAGGTGCAATGTACCAGTATGAAATGTTTATTGGATCTAATGGACCAGCATGTACGGGTTCTGGTGAAAATCTACATATGGACGAACATGTAACTACATAATTCGGACTGACCTCTTAATATTAACCCCTGAATAACAACACGATAAATATGTAATTAGGAAATATTTCACAATATTAACTACTGAAATACAACACGATAAATATGAAGTAAGGAAAGATCTCTTAATATTAACCACTGAGCAACAACACGATAAATATGAAATTAGGAAAGATCTCACAATATTAGTACTAAACGACATCACGATAACTACATAATTTGGAGTGACCTCAAAATATTAAACCCTAACCGACATCATGATAACTACATAATCGTAGCAGTGCACAATTTTCCTTCATGAACAGTATGTAGATAAAATAATAATAGTAATGGTGGTGTCTTGTTCAAGTACAGATGAGAGAAACTATTATTTTATCGCGTGGACAATAGTAAAACAAGTGGAAGTTGGTAGAATCGATCATGCATGTATTTGTTCTTCACCACAGTTGGTCTTCTTCATTATTGCGTTATTATTTACAATAATTATGCCAAATTGTACTTATCAAAACACCATGGTGTAGCATCTGTAAATATGAATATGTTATAAAAGATAAATACAAGATATACGTTGTGTATATTGTGCCACTTACCTGAACTAGGAAAACGGAGGAAGATTCTGTAGTTCGGTGTCGTTCTTAGTGTAGTGGGTGTGACTGCCTTAAATGGTCACGTGAGATATGTTATATTCCGTAAGGTGTCCCTCGGTATCGTTTCAAACCATTTCCAAAATTGGGAGTGTAATTTGTGTTTATAAATCTTGCGAAAAAAGACTAAAATAATAAATATTGAAGACCGTTTACCACGCTAAAATAACCAATTTTTCGTTAGCCGTCATTCAAAGCATAACTATTTGTTGTCGTAGCAGCGGAAGAATGCGTACAATTTTTACCTTCTGCTGGACCAATGGGAAGACTTTAATTGGCGGTAATAAGGCTAATTCGACCTTGAGTGGACTGTGTCGTCTGCTGAGCTGTGCTCACCAACACTCTCCTGACACTTTGCATTGTCTGCTGGTTGGTGCTGACATACAGTAAAGTGTGCGTGCGTGCGTGTGTGTGTGTGTGTGTGTGTGTGTGTGTGTGAGTGTGGGTGTGTGTGTGTGTGTGCAAAAGTGTGTGTGTGTGTGTACTGGGGACTCTTTCTTGATCGATTTCGACCTTATATTGACAGTAACATCAAGTTGTATGCCTCTGTTTGGGTTTTCCTATATCAGAATACTGATGGCGTTCATTATTTTAATGACAAATTGTCTCCAATCAAGTGTGAAGAAACAGCTTTCTCACTATTTTCTCTCGTCCGTTGCATCCACGCCAAACAGTCCCTGTGACGTTTACTTATTCAAATACAGATAAAAGCACCGAATTAAAAAAAAACCCCGAAATATGCGAAGAATTGACATCTCCATAGAAAACCATCTGACAAAGAACTGTATAGAACGCTGTGGTAGCGTTATAATAACGACCTGCGTTTGCTGTAGTTTCTCCCAGGTCTAATAAAACGTGAAAGTATTCTCCAAACTCAACGCATGGGCTGTCTTCTCTAAAGCATTTACCTCTTGCATGGTTCTGTAAGAATTGCTGCATCCCATTTCAGACGACCAGGCACAATGTGACGCCCATGACAGGGGCGGATCCGGAAATATTTTCTGACTGTCTTCCACATTTTAATTGTTGTTCAACCCCCCTTTTTTGACCGTCTTCCGATAGAAAACATTAGGTACTCATCAATGTAAACTTAGAAATTTGACCGTCTTCCGGAAGACCCAGAAGACTGCCTCAATCCGCCCCTGCATGATAAATACTCTTTGTGACAGGGGAATGTCTCTGTGATCTTCTTGTCATCCTCAAAACCCTGTGTGCGACACTTGTGCGACTAAAGCAAAGACAGTCAAATTTTAGTGTCAAAAATTCAGAACGTTTAACTCATTCTTTATCACTTAGTGTTTTTTTAACTCATCTTGGTCTTTATTGTATATATTTTATTTTATCCCCTTAGCTTTTATCAAACTTTTAGAAGTTTACGTTTTATTTATTTTTGGTCTTAGTGTATATCCCATATTTAATAAAAATGATTTAATTACATTTAATGTACAACTTCAACTTGTGGCAGGTATGCGTTATTAAACCTATTATTATTATTACTTATTATTATTACGCGGCGCTGGATGTTGTCACAAAAGCCATAGCCCTTGATATTTCTTCAGTAGACATTCAAATATTTCAAGCTATCCCCGGCAAACACATAACGTATTATAACGTTACTATAACGTGGCCATAACATTTTGTTTTTTTGGTAAAATTGACCTTATGGTAACGTTATAATGACGTTTGTTTTTGATGGGTCTCAAGTACTTGTGACCACGCATCTCCTGAGTTAAGATCACATTTCATTTTAATTCTGTAATAATAAACATTTCTGTAACCATACAATGTACCCAGTATTTTATATTCTGTTTTATCCAAATACAAATTCCCATGTCTACAAGCGAAATACAAATACCCGTGTCTTCCAATGTTATTACCACTATCAAAGCCCCGGTTTGTAAACTTCATTATCAAGATTCTTCATAAAGCTATTGCACTGGCGTTGTTTAGTTTATGAAAACAAGCTCATGTTATATCCAAAATACTTTTCTTCTACCCAATACTTTGCCATGACTTGCTTCAAAAGGTCCCTGTCTACACCCTGATAGAACTGCCGTGCTTCATCGTCAGACGACGTTTCATTTGCACGATGTGAAGGCGGGAGTTGGATCATGTCGTCTGCGCCCAGGAGAATGAGAGTGTTTTTGAGGTCCTCTGCCATTGTCTCGAAATACACAACGATATCATACTGCATTTTGCAAGGAGCACAAAACGTATTGAAGTCATTCCAATGGATATTTGGACGTTGGAGGATAAAATGCAGAAAATCTTCAAATGTAACTGTGTTTGTTTTATTACCGTCCCTCGTGCGTCTTCTTTTCATGTTAAATTTCTCCAATGCACCATTTAACAGCCCATGTGGTGGCACCACCTGTTCCTTGTACGCTGACACAAGACGTACCAGAGGATGGCGGACTGTCATTATTTTTAGGTAACTGTTCACACGACCATGGATACCAAAATCAGTGTACGTCTTAAGCTTACGTACGTATTGTTCGAAATACTGGCGAGGCATTTGGTTGTATTCTACAGAAGTGTTCATCTGTCCATTCAGTTTGAAATATATCTTAAGCCAGGATCTGCTGGCTGTCTTTGAGATTGGACACAGAATTATCCGGTAGATGTCGTCAACGTAGTTTCTGTCAGGAATTTGTTGTTTGGATACACTGATTGGCACTTCTTCTTCAATGGGTTCATTCAGATCCTTGCACATCTGAAACATCATTTGCCTTCTTCGGTTTATAGTGTTCACCCATTCCCTAGGAACTCTATCCCAGTGAAATTTCTGAAGGAGAGAAGAACGATATCTGTTTATAATTTGTTTTGCTTAACCGTCTCTTAAGAGACCAAATAGGTTTTTATCTAGATTTTTATCTAGATAGAGCTAGATAGAGATTTTTATCTAGATAGAGCTAGATAGAGCTAGATAAAAAGAAAAGCGAACGTTAGAAATTAGGCCTATATTTCATATTTCAAAAAAAAAAAAAAAAAATTCTTCACCAGCGATTTTGTGAAAATTTATAAGACAAAATCAGCTCAACATATAGTAAAGTATATGAAAAAAATGGTGATAATCCTCTTGAAGAGTTGCGTCCCATAAAACTTCGCTAATGCAACGTTCTGTTAACATATTCGTAGCTTTGATCAAAATAACAGCAACGATTTCATTAAATGATGATTTACATATTTTATTGCATGGTGTATTTTGATTATAAGTCACTGTCGTGAAAAAAGTACATGCGTTCAAGCTAATATGAGAGAGCCTCCTTAAATTCAGAAAGTCAATTTTATTATCAATCATCTATGGCCAAAACTAGTACAGGACAAACGCCATCATGAAGACTAACATATGGCATTTTTAACAGAACTAACAGGGTTCACTATTACATTCTGTTTCTCGTCGTGCGTTTATCCCAAGTACATGTATATAAGAACCTACTCCAGTCGCTCCCATACATGTATAACACAGTATCTGAGTGTGTGTCAAAAATTGAAAATCAATTTAAATGTTACCTGCTGAATAATTCTGGACAAATAATTAGTGCTCTCTTTAACTTCCCTGCTGGGATTCAAATGTGGAGTGATAGAATCTGGAAAACACAATATGGCGGAATTACCAGTATAAACCGCTTGTAACGTATATATATGTATGATCCGAGAAATTGCCAATCTTAAAACTTAACGGTATTTTGCGTGGTTTAGAGGAGAGTATTATCACAAATTAATAATTAAGATATAATAATCATAGTAATAATTATATTTCTTCTGAGTTTTAAAATACAGATTTTTCAGGAGACTTTACAATAAAACGTGAAAAATAATAAAATGGCCCGTAAAATAGATTAAAACAGGGACATTTATTGAAACAAATAATTAAGAAATTAAAACGTTACTTAATTACCAACTTAAAACAGGGATTAATAAAATCTCTTTTCATATTTTTATAGTCTTGCGTTCCTTTTGGCTGGAGAGTGTATACCACACAGTAAAAGTGGGTATCAATTCCATTCTTAGGTGTAGCCACAGTTAAAAAGTCTACACTAGTGAATCAAGTGCTGCAACGAATTAATCCTGACAGAATGAATCCCCGAATTTGTTGGCATTCTTAATGGTCTCAAGAAACCATAGCATTTTGCACTTTATAAAGTATCTAAAACTTACCAGCCGCAGCGCATGTATTTTTATTTTCATTGCAAGTAGATTTTGCATATTTACAACATTCTCACAGCACCAAAAGCTACTGACGATCCTCTTGGATTTTTTTACAAGGCGTGGCTCTCATATCTTTCACTGGTGCTTCTTTTAATCCATTCAAGGTGAATTTAAAGCCCTTTACGACAAGGAAGGGCTAAACCTCTTTCATCGTCAACTTCAATATCATGGCAGTAAATTTGGACAAATGTTATATTCGAGAATGTTTCATTAATCACGCCACCTACCTATGAGATTCCTACTCCGTGCCAACAGCAACACGAGACTCACGCAAAGTCCTATGAAGCAAGCAGCAATTGTTTCCGATCTCGCCATTACACTATACATGTATTATATAAGCGTAGAATGACTGAGCAACAAGAAAAGGGCTTATTAACAATTAATGCTCAGTAACCGACATCTAAAAATATATATTATAGTAATCAGGGCCATATTAACTAAACAGCTTTATTTTCACGTTAAAAAACAAATATAAATATACTCATAATTTGATGTCACCATACACTAAGGGAAACAGGGGATAAATCCTGAGGCCTTTAGAGGAATCCAGCAGTAGGGTCCAAACTGAGACCCACAGGTAGCAGTTGGATAGCCCTGGGGTGTCAGACTGAGAGTCCAGGGCATCCAAATGATACCCTAAAAAGCATCAGCATATCCAGGGTCTCAGGTCGGTAAACAGCACAATGATAAGTAGAGTAAAATGTCATGTTCTGTTCTTATATACCGGTACAGCTCTACATTATGTGCATTTAATCAGTTTATAATGATTACTACATTGCTGCAGCCTACAGGGGATAAATTCCCGTGTGCGATGGACACAAGTGCTGCTTGACACGCTGCTTTTTTAATTGCAATCGGATCTTATTGCATATAAATTATGTTACATTTGTTTGTTGTTTGTTTTTTTTTAATAGATAATATTGCACTTTTTCACTTCTATGGAAATCACCGTACTAATCATGTATTCCTGCACCGAAATGTGTGTCACTCCTAATGCAATGCGTAAAGTTATACAGCAAACCATGTCTTAAACAAATGTTTTATTTAATCTCTGGTATTGAAAAAAACCCGCATATAATCATATTAATGCATATCCAGACTGATAAATGCACTACACATTGACAAAGTTAAAAGAACTCTTCTAAGCACGATCATGTCATTTTCTTTGCCAATATCTGGAGACATTTGCTTCTTTGGTGCTATTTTGTGCATAGGGCACTGAAGACCCGTTTGTTTGAGTGCAATGATACCGCAAATATGGCGTCATTATTGCACAACCTACCCAGTACTCATGTATGTTTAGACCATTACTATCGTCTTTATAAGTTGCAAATTAATTCGTAGGAGTCCAATGAGAAGTACACTGTAAGCGTTTGGAAATTTCCCGAAGCCATTTTCTGTGTCCACTTCATGCTAAATGCCCAAATAACGTTCTGTTCCAGAAGGAACAATGTACCAAAATCATGGGCATGGAATGCTTTCCAAATACGGACTGGCCCGGCACTTCAGTCAATAATATCCTGCACCCACTCCTGCAAGAGATATTTTGCAACATGTCTAAGGACTCTTATTTGACCATCGATGGAGAACAAAAATCTTGATTCGTCATCAAAAGCAACTTGATTTTTAGTGACGGTTGACAGAATTTCGGTGCCTCAAACTTTCATAGGTTCATTCACAACAGGAAAGAATGCCACAAAGAATATCGTTCCATTTTTACGGGAAAATGTCCCTTCTGGATAAAGGTTTTTCTAGGTATACGAAGGTTTAATGGTAAAAGGTCCAATTTTTCAGAAAAAGACCCCCCCCCCCCTTAAATAGCTGGCTATGTGGTCACTTATTCAGATACAGATAAAGGCAGTAATTTGAAAAACCGAAATGTGCATAGAATTGAATTTTCTACAGAAAAAAATCCGACAAAGAACTACATAGAACACTATGGTAGCGTTATAACAACGTTATGTGTTTCCTGCGGTATCTCCCAGGTCTAACCCACAAATTAGAACGTCTGCACTACGTTGTTTGGGAATTATATATAAAATAAAGTTTTTTCAGACGTAAAAGTTACGTAATTAGGCACTGTCACAATTATTCCATTTTAGATTCTAAAATTACTTCATTTCATTTATTAGAGGGATTCACAATAAAAGCGGCCGTCATCGGCCAAATTTCGAACATCGTACTTGTGTTTGTCACTTTAATACCTTTTCTATTTGTCACTGTATTGAACTTGTTTTCATCAAGAAGACATAAAATACGTTTAAGTATTCTCCAAACCCAACACATCAGCTGCCTTCTCTGTAACATTTACCTCTTGTATGCTTCTGTAAGAATCGCTGCATCCCATTTAGACGACCAGGCACAATGTGACGTCCATGATAAATACTCTTTGTGACAGGGGAATGTCTCTGTGATCTTCTTGTCATGTTAAAACCCTATGTGGGACACTTGTGCGACTAAAGCAAAGACAGTCAAATTTAAGTGTCAAAAATTCAGAACGTTTAAATTGCTTTTATATCTTTCTTTATCACACTTTTCGTAGTTTGTGTTTTATTTTGGAACTCATCTTGGTCTTTATTGTTTATAGGCCTATTTTATTTTATCCCTTAGCTTTTATCAAGGAATTAGAAGTTTGTGCTTTATTTATTTTTTGGTCTATAGTGCACACCCCTTATTAAATGTAATTTTTTAATTACATTTAATGTACAACTTCACCTAGGGGGTAGGTATGCGTTAATAAACCTATTATTATTACTATATTATTTCGCGGTGCTAGATGCTGTCATAAATACCGTAGCCCCTGAAATGTGCTCAGTGTACATTCAAATATTTCAAGCTATCCCCGGCAAACACATAACGTTTTATAACGCTACCATAACGAAGCCATAACGTTTTTTTTTTTTTTTTTTGTAAAATTAACGTTATGGTAACGTTGTAATAACGTTATGTGTTTGTTGGGTCCACGTTGTAATAACGTTATGTGTTTGTTGGGTCCACGTTGTAATAACGTTATGTGTTTGTTGGGTCCACGTTGTA
This sequence comes from Lingula anatina, assembly GCF_001039355.2. The sequence continues at coordinate 150,488 of NW_019775451.1, read as the reverse complement.
ATAACGTTATGTGTTTGTTGGGTCCACGTTGTAATAACGTTATGTGTTTGTTGGGTCCACGTTGTAATAACGTTATGTGTTTGTTGGGTCCACGTTGTAATAACGTTATGTGTTTGTTGGGTCCACGTTGTAATAACGTTATGTGTTTGTTGGGTCCACGTTGTAATAACGTTATGTGTTTGTTGGGGCCACGTGACCACGCATCTCCATAAGTTAAGATCACATTTCATTTTAATTCTGTAATAATAAACATTTCTGTAACCATACAATGTACCCAGTATTTAATATTCTGTTTTATCCAAATTCAAATACCCATGGCAACAAGCATAATACAAATACAGTTGTCTCCCAATGTTATTACCACCATCAAAGCCCCGGTTTGTAAACTTCATTATCAAGATTCTTCATAAAACTATTACACTAGCGTTATTTTATGAAAACAAGCTCATGTTATATCCATAATACTTCTCCTCAACCCAGTACTTGGCCATAACTTGCTTCAAAAGCTCCCTGTCTACCCCCTGATAGAACTGCCGTGCTTCATCGTCAGACGACGTTTGATTTGCACGATGTGAAGGTGGGAGTTGGATCATGTCGTCTGCGCCTAGGAGAATGAGAGTGTTTTTGAGGTCCTCTGCCATTGTCTCGAAATACACAACGAGATCATACTGCATTTTGCAAGGAGCACAAAACGTATTAAATTCATTCCAATGGATATTTGGACGTTGGAGGATAAAATGTAGAAAATCTCCAAAAGTAACTGTGCGTGTTTTATTGCCGTCTTTCGTGCGTCTTCTGTTTCTGTTAAATTTCTCCAATGCACCTCTAAACATCCCGCGTGGTGGCACCACCTGTTCTATGTATGCTGACACAAGACGAACCAGAGGATGCCGGACTGTCATTATTTTTAGGTAACTGTTTACACGACCATGGATACCAAAATCAGTGTACGTCTTCAGCTTACGTACATATGGTTCGAAATACGGGCGAGGCATTTGGTTGTATTCTACAGAAGTGTTCATCTGTCCATTCAGTTTGAAATATATCTTAAGCCAGGATCTGCTGGCTGTTTTTGAGATTGGACACAGAATTATCCGGTAGATGTCGTCAACGTAGTTTCTGTCCGGAATTAGTTTTTTGGACACATTAATGGGCTTTTCTTCTTCAATTGGTTCATTCAGATCCTTGCACATCTGAAACATCCTTTGCCTTCTTCGGTTTAAAGTGTTCACCCATTCCCTAGGAACTCTATCCCAGTGAAATTTCTGAAGGAGAGAAGAACGATAACTGTTTAAAATTTGTTTTGCTTAACCGTTTCTTAAGAGACTAAATAGTTTTTTTTTATCTTTATGACAAAAGAAAGCATTGCGTAAGAGTTCCAGCCACTGCCGGTGGAGCTAGATAGAAAGAAAAGCGAACGTTAGAGATTTCATATTTCAAAAAAAGAAAAAAAAAAAAGAAAAAAAAATTCTTCCCCAGCAATTTTGCGAAAAATTATAAGACAAAATCTACTCAGAATATGGTAAAGTATATGAAAAAAACCCGGTGATAATCCTGTTCGTTTTCGAAGAGTTACGTCCCAAAAAACGTACACTGTACGTAGTTTGTAAACAAGTCGCAAGTGGGTACCTTACGTCGTAAATGTCCACAGGCGTCACCGAGCGTGCTTCGCTAATGCAACGTTCTGTTAACATATTCGTAACGGTCAAAATAACAGCAACGATTTCATTAAATGATGATCTACATATTTTATTGCATGATGTATTTTGATCATCAGTCACTGTCGTAAAAAAAGTACATGTACTCAAGCTAAAATGAGAGAGCCTCCTTGAATTTAGAAAGTCAATTTTATTATCAATTAACTATGGCCAAAACTAGTACAAGACATGCGCCATCATGAAGACTAACATATGGCATTTTTAGCAGAACTGACAGGGTTCACTATTACATCCTGATTCTCGTCGTGCGTTTATCCCAAGTATATAAGAACCTTATCCAGTCGCTCTCATACATGTGTAACACAGTATCTGAGTGTGTGTCAAAAATCGAAAATTAATTAAAATGTTACCTGCTGAATAACTCTGGACAAATAACTAGTGCTCTCTTTATTTTCCCTGCTGGGATTCAAATGTGGAGTGATAGAATCTGGAAAACACAATATGGCGGAATAACCAGCATAAACCACATTTACGTCTATATGTATAATCCGAGAAAGTGCCAATCTTAAAACCTGACGATATTTTGCTGGTTTAGAGGAGAGTATTATCACAAATAAATAATTAAAATAATAATTAAAAGCTCTATTCATAATTTTTACTAGTCTTGCGTTCCCTTTGGCTGGAGAGTCTATACTACACAGTAAAAGTGAAAATAAATTCCTTCCTAGGTGCAGCGATTCAAAAGGTCTACACTAGTGAACCAAGTGCTGCAACGAATTAATCCTGACAGATTAAATTCCCGATTTTTGGTATTCCCAATGGTCTCAAGAAACCATAGCACTTTGCACTATATAAAGTATCGAAAACATAACAGCCGCAGCGCATGGATTTTTCATTGCAAGTAGACTTTACATATTTGAAACATCCTCACAGCACCAAAAGCCACTGACGATCCTTTTGGATTTTTACAAGGTGTTTTCCACACACCTGGCTCTCATATCAGTCACTGCTGCTTCTTTTAAGCCATTCAAGATTAATTAAAATCCTTTAAGGGCAAAACCTCTTTCATCGTCAACTTGAATATTATGGCAGTAAATTAGAACAAATGTTATATTCAAGAAAGTTTCATTAATCATGCCACCTACCTAGAAGATTCCTACTCCGTGCCAACAGCAACACCAGACTCACGCAAAGTCCAATGAAGCAAGCAGCTATTGTTGCCGATCGCGCCATGACACTATATTATATAAGTGTAGATTGATTGCGAAACAAGAAAGGCCTTATTAACAATTAATGCCCAGTAACCGACGTCTAAAAAATATATATATTATAGTATTCAGGGCCATATTAACTAAACAGCTTTATTTTCACGTTAAAAAACAAATATAAATATACTCATAATTTGGTGTCACCATACAGTAAGGGAAACTGGGATTAATCCTGAGGCCTTTAGAAGAATCCAGCAGTAGGGTCCAAACTGAGACCCACAGGTAGCAGTTGGGTAGCCCTGGGGTGTCAGACTGAGTGTCAAGGGCATCCAAATGATACCCTAAGAAGCATCAGCATATCCAGGGTTTCAGGTCGGTAAACAGCACAATGATAGGTAGAGTAAAATGTCATGTTCGGTTCTTATATACCGGTAGAGCTCTACATTATGTGCATTTAATCAGTTTATAATGATTACTATATTGCTGCAGCCTACAGGGGATAAATTGCCGTATGCGATGGACACAAGTGCTGCTTGACACGCTGCTTTTTTAATTGCATTCGGATCTAACTGCATATAAATTATGTTACATTTGTTTGTTTATTTTAATAGATAATATTGCAATTTTTCACTTCTATGGAAATCACTGTACTAATCATGTATTCCTGCACCGAAATGTGTGTCACTCCTAATGCAATGCGTAAAGTTATACAGCAAACCATGTCTTAAACAAATGTTTTATTTAATCTCTGGTATTGAAAAAAACCCGCATATAATCATATTAATGCATGTCCAGACTGATAAATGCACTACACATTGACAAAGTTAAAAGAAAGAACTCTTCTAAGCACGATCATGCCATTTTCTTTGCCAATATCTGGAGACATTTGCTTCTTTGGTGTAATTTTGTGCATAGGGCACTGAAGACCCGTTTGTTTGAGTGCAATGATACCGCAAATATGGCGACTTTATTGCGCAACCTACCCAGCACTCATGTATGTTTAGACCATTACTATCGTCTTTATAAGTTGCAAATTAATTCGTAGGAGTCCAATAAGAAGTACACTGTAAGCGTTTGGAAATTTCCCGAAGCCATTTTCTGTGTCCACTTCTTGCTAAATGCCCAAATAACGTTCTGTTCCAGAAGGAACAATGTACCAAAACCATGGGCATGGAATGCTCTGCAAATACCGTTCACTTATTCAGATACAGATAAAAGCACTAAATTAAAAAACCAAAATGTGGATCAGTCATTCTTTGCTAGTGGTGCACTGCGGGGGGACCATAACAAGAATGTTATTTAAATTTAGATAGCCGACCAAATTCTCATGACATCGTTGTGTATGTTTCAATAACAAATCAAAGAAGATGCATGAGCAAGGAGGATATTGTTATAAAAGCAAAAGAAGAGAAAAAGCAGAAAATATATCGAAATTACCCTCAAAATGGGGGGTTTTTTTTTTGTGGAATTTCGACCCTACCTCTATTTAGGAACAGTTTGTTTAGGGTTTGAATGAATTATTGAAGCAGGGAATACACCTACTGCAAGAAGATATAATAAACAGAATGTGCAAATGGTTATTTAAATAAAAATTTATTTGAAGTCACTGAAAAATGATCACAAAATTAGCTTAACTTACGATACATGCGGTGTCCCACCCCGATGAAAATTTCATCTAATCCTATCTTTCCGTATTAAAACTGTTCAATCGTCCAAAGTAGTATTTCGGTTAGTTTGTGTCACGAAATCCATGATAATATCAGTTTTCTTAAGAATTTCACATTTATTGCTCAGCAAGGTCGATATTTCTTCACCGCGTCCCAATATTACGTTCGCAACGCTGAAACTTCAGAGATCGATTCTTATCAGACGACTTTAAAATGCCGCGTGAAAATTATACATCGATAGCGATCTTCTTCCATACTCACTAACTGATGACGT
>NW_019775451.1:125193-140417 GCF_001039355.2 Lingula anatina | reverse complement strand
TTGGGGTCAGTCGTAACAATAAAATACCTACGAGGAAAACGTGAACTTTTAAGCTCCTACACACACACACGCTATCTTAACCATACAACAAGGCCGTCTGTTTTGACGTCTGTGTAACTATAGCTCCGGGACAGGAAAGTGCTCTAGACTGATCAATACCCCAACACAACGGGTTCCCGGTCGGTTACCAAGTAACGGCTCGTGATATATGACAGGAGGCGTGTGCGGGGCAGCTTACACGCTCAATACGCATTCGGTATATGTGCTGGAACAAAATTAAGAGGAACTAGTGCACCGTCGAATAAGTTCGTGGTACCGACTACTAGCAGGTTAATAGGCTGATAACTCCAGACCTGTATCTGCTTTTAGGATTCTGAGAGAAATTAAGAAGTTAGATCCTTGGTGAGTATATTATGCTATTGATTCCTCTATGTTAAGCCATACTGATATGTGAACTTCTTCCCCTTGCCTCCCTCCCCCTCGTTCCAATTAAAAGAAAATAACTAGTGATACGAGTAAAACCAGATACCCCTGTGTCATACGTATTTCGTTTTTGAAAAAAACTCGGCATTTTTTAGCTTTGCTACACTCCCTTCACCCCTTTACCCCCTTCAGCAGGACCCTGGATTCACCGGTGAAGGTGGTAATAAGTGTTTTTAATTAGTTGTGATAATTACCACGTTATCACTTTTTTCAAAAGTTATATAAACTTATGTCGGAGAGCAATGGCGGCAACTTTCATATAAATCGAGGGTAGGGGTGGGGAGAGAGAAAAACGTTCAGCGACAATGAAACAAAATTGCTGCTTGCAAACAAGGTTATATCAAATAGCTGCTGTTATGTGTGACTGTGATATGGTGATGATACTATATACTGCTGCATGTTTTTTCTATCACCAGTACAGAAATCTACAGTGAGAAGGACTGAGCTTTATCATGTGGGAATATTCCCAAGACAGCTTTTGTATTATTGATGCGATGGCAGGGTACGTTTGGGTAATATCCGTAATATGCAGCCGAATATGCTTATGGCATTATCGTAATATATATTTGATACAGTGTATGTCTACATGTATTAGGGGAATCCGACACCGGATTTGCCAAATCCGTTATAAAATATCTCCAGGAAGTACATGACTTAGTTGATTTAATATTTCTGATATGTACGGGTATATCCCTGGACGGTGTATTGTGGAATAACATCTGGATATGGACGTTTTCTTGATACAGTTAACCCCATACACCCTGAAGTCAGTCTTAAAACAAGTTTAGCTAACTCTGTAATTAATGTCCCCTCACTGTTTTATTGTTTGGCGTACTGGCTACGTGATACGTGATACACGGAAATCAACAAGCACTGTACTTGGTAAACATTCATGTGCATATTTATAATATACAGTTTGGTCATCCTCCATAAATCATCTTTGTTGTAAGAGAGAGAGAGAGCGAGAGAGAGAATGAGAGAGAGATGTGAAATAAAAGAGAGAGAGAGCAAAAAAAAAAAGATGGGAGCGTATTCAACATCATGGCACTCATCGAGCTAGCTCCATGTTTGCTGTGGGTAATACATAATTAATTTGTTTTGATTTCTATACATACGGGTATAGGCCTATGTGACGTCACAATGGTTTGGTGGTTAACAAGCTTGGTGTATATACAAATACTAGTAGACCAGTATGTACGTATCTATATTCATATTGTTTTTATATACAGTTAAAGACCTTTAGACAACCATCGTAAAAAAACGAAACACACACACAAAAAAAAACTTTCCATGTTTTTCCTCTAGTGTACAGGATTTCACCCGACATAATACCGGGGCACTCAGGTGGGTTGTCTGTCACAATGTATCTCCTGGCCGCAATGCCCTGCGGGTGATTTGCTTCAAAATTGCACGATACCAGGGGCGGATCCAGAGATATTTTCTGACAGTCTTCCAAATTATCTTTGTTGATCCATCTTCCATTTTTGACCGTCTTCCGACAGAAAACATTAGATGGCTGACAATGTAAACTTGAAAATCTGACCGTCTTCCAGAAGACCCAGAAGACGGCCTAAATCCGCCCCTGGATACCGTTTTCTTTCCTTTACGAAATATGGTAAGCTGTTTTATACACACGGACGGAAACTCTCATGTTCACAGTTAGTAAAATCAGTGTATTTGAGGATTGATGGTGGCAAAATAATACCAGAAGATGTTACAATATTCAGTCACTGTCTGCTGTTTCAGAAAAGCATTTCACTCCTTCGCACAAAAATAAATAAAGAAATAAACAAAAACACAAACAAACAAACAAACAAATAAATAAATAAGTGATTTTGTCCGACCCCGATAGGAATGCCTGCGTCACTGGTAAATCAATTTAGAGGTGAAAGCCCGAGTGCTGATCACAAAAAAGAACGCATGAAAAATGTGCCGCTATCAATAAAAACAACACCTGGGGTTATTACCTGACGAAGACCCTCTTTTTTGCATTCCTGGAAGATTTTTTATTCGGCTTGTCTTGGTGAGCAATTTCTCTGTGATACCGAGCCAGATTGTGGTGGGTCGTCTGCTTTTGTTTCTGAAATAGACAGTATTTTATTTCTCTTATTTCCAGTAAAAAAAAATATATGCATGCCAGACGTGTATTCTCTTGATAAATATGCCGATACGAAATATCATTATTATTTACAGGTTCTCGTCTGCTGGTTGAACTCTCTCTCACATTCCCGAGAACGTAGCAGACGATTTGGCCCAGGTGATGCGAGTCTCGCGACCTCAGTGAACTCTGAGGGTAAATATCCACGCAGTTGTCAAGACCTCGCGCCTACTTGTGTATTTTTAATTCAATATTTTATATTCTATTTTATTACAAATCAAGATTATCAGGTGCTGATGGATATTGAAGCACTTGTAAAAAGTCTGTAAGATAGTACACTTTACCTTTATTGCAAAGCCAAACAAAATTCATATGGTTAGGGTAAAGAAGTACATTTAGGTTAGCCTTGTATTTTAACGACGTAAAGATCCTTTTTATGTAGCCTTCATGTTGTCGTTAAATGCAGAAACTGAAACTAAAAACACATTATCTCAAAAGACTTACACGCATTGTGACAAGTGCAGTGACACCTGTTTGTATTCATTTGATGACAACCGACGACTGGGACAACTTGTAGAGGTCCTAATGGACCAGGGGGGAGGGGGGGGCGGTATTGCGATAGTAGCGACTGTCGACACATTTGCATCCACCGGTCACATCGTCACTGCTCTCTCTGGCTATAATCTTTTACATGGTATTGTTTCCTGAACAAGATGCTATCACGAAAATGGGTATGGACACCGGCAAGGATGTCAAGCACAATCGCTTTTTTTTATTGTTACGGGGTTTGTGAGCCCCTAATTAAGATGTCCCATTGATATAATCTGAACTTAGGCTTTCAAGAATAGGCCTAATTAACAGCATGCATTTGTGCCAGTACCCAGTATAGTTGTAGTACTCAAAGGTATCACGTTCTTAATTGGCAAACTTCAAAGAAATCACTCCAGACAATACAAATGAACACTAAATACTGCTTGTCACCCATTATCAAAAACGTGCACAAGCATGTAAAAGCAGTAGATAGATGCAATTTAGGCTTTGTCTCACGCTGCCGGGCACCTTTTTAAACAGAGAGAGAGGGCGGTCAGAAAGAGGGGAATGGGGTGCAACTTTGTTTCATAATATCCTGTGGAGACCTTTTAACCGCAGTATCACTTGAACTTTGTTCACAAGAAAGTCATGCAGGTTTGTGTTTATTACCTCCGCCAAGGAGGTTGTTTTCACCCATGTTTGTCTGTTTGTTTGCTTGTCTGTTTGTCATCAACATAACTCAAAAAATTATGGACCGATTTTGATGAAATTTTCAGGAACTGTCGGAAGTGGGCCAAGGAAGAGATGATTAGTTTTTGGTGGTGATCCAGATCAATTATAAACCAATAATCAATAATAATTATAAAAAATCGTTGTCTTGGCGGAGGTCTACGCTTTCCCTTTTTTTACCACTACCAAACTGATGCAGCTACATGTATGTGCACTTCTCTCCAGCAGAGAATCTTGTCATGAATTAGTTAGAGACATATCTGTAAATATCTAGTGAAATAAAATCCATCTGTGACCCTGGCTGAGGCTATAGGACGTTAATATTGCGTTCTAGGTAGAGGGAACCAAAATGACACCCCGTAACTCTATGTAAGGGACCATTCTCAGACCCTAACTTAAGCGGCCTAGACGTCGTGCACGCCTACTGAAGCTGCTAAACGAGGTAAATTACCCCCTAGCAGCTTCAGAAGGCTTGATTGACATTTAAGCCGCTTAAGCTGAAAGCAATTTAGCAAGAAACCACTGAGAGATGGATCGATCCTGTAAGTTCGATCTAGGTATGGGAACCCAGTCTATGTAAGTATTATAATCTGCATCACAACCAGCACAACGACCTACATCTATTCATTGCCAGCTGTTGAGCCGAGTGGCGTCTAAAAATAGACCAGTCTTGTTGACACACTTTCGGTCAATAAATTGTACGTTGTGTTGAAACGTCATATCATCAGGAAAACCCAAGGACGTTTCTGACTGCGATACCGCATTTCAAGGCTGTATCTTTCTATTTTGCAGGCATGGGGAACTTCGTGGACCCAACATGAAGGACAGATTGTCGTTAAAGCTGCGTCTGGCCAAGCGTCTTCTGCTGATTAGGTAGGACAACTTGGCCCAGTCGAGCCGGTGAGTTCTAAGGACGACGGAGCTTTATATACTCGAGAACAGCTGATCGCTTTCCATGCACGAGGCCACTGTCACCCCACGTGCTCCCCACCAATCACGACCAGGAACAAGGGAAAAGGGTTTGTTCTTTTACTTAAAGCATAAAACGTCCCAGTAGCCTCCACAAGGGATATGGACTTCGAGTTAGCATAATAAAGTGATGAACTGCGTCTAGGATTTTGCATTTCCACGATGTCATTCGTCGGGTCAACTTTAAGCTTAGCTGTGGCCGAGAGCGCTGCACATCACCGCAACAGCGCACACGAACCCGGCCACAGTGGTTTAACAGAGGACAAACATTTCTTACGAGTTCGACGGGATTCTATACAACCTAGCGATGAAGAAATAGCATTAAAGACACATACTACGGACTATGGTTGCGAGACTGTTGATATTCCCGAACCCTTGCCCCCGGATATTGATCGTGGATGGGCTTGGGTCGTGCTTGTGGCGGCGTTCGTGTCCAACTTGATTGCCGTGGGTATAACGCGCGCTGTTGGCGTGCATTATGTGACTTTCAAGGAAGAGTTTCGGGACAGTGCCAGCTTGACGTCCATGCTTGGAGCCGTGATGAACAGCGTGTCAGGCCTGTCAGGTAGGGTAGGGGATTTTAATTGTTTGGATGCTAGGTCGAATTTACGTACTGAGGCGGATGTGTTTTGAAGCAAACTGTCCCCAGTCTTTCCCTACCCACGCATTATCTGCAAATGTTCATCAGAAAAACATGTCTTGCAGTTGGAGATTTTATAATAAAGGACACCAAGAACATACACATACACATTGAACACACACATACAAATAAGAAGTAAAAGCAATACAAACTCTCACGTACAGGGTATTTCTTCATTAAGGACGAGGGTACACGCACGCGCGTGCTCTTACACGCATGCACACACATGTCTACTGGCACATGTACTAGCGTGCACACGCAGGCATTTGGAGATGTTTCGACTACTCCATCAGCAACTTGAGCTAGAGCTCAGTTTCGGGTCATGACCGCAGTTATTATTGAATATCAGCAATACATTACGCATTACACAGTTAAATCAATACATTTGACCCCGATTCAATATTTATGTAGCATACATCTTTGTTTTGATGGCAAGAGTCGCAATAAACGCATTTTTGCTAGGCCAGTCTTTATTAGTGTCTTCGCATGTGCGTACGCTGATCGGTCGTCCTTCCCTCCCCCCCCCCCCCCTGTACTGCTGGCTAGTGGGTGCGTTAATTGATGGCGTTTAAGTTTTATGTTTCCTGTTTTATCTGTTTGGAGTAGTGTCCTACATATTAATGTCTTAATCGTAAAATTTTGATAACGTTTTACGTCTTCTACACGTAGCTTACCCCTTTGACTCTGTCTTTAAATTACAACCGCTGAATTGGACAGATATTGTTAAAATTTGGAATTTATAGTGTTGGTGTGAAAGATGCAAATGTCTCGACTGTGTGAGATCTGTTGCAGATGCAGCCGTTGGAAAATTGTGTGTGTGTGTGTGTGTGTGTGTGTGTGTGTGTGTGTGCACCGGTATGTGTGCTTGCATGCGTGCGCGCGTGTATGTGATATAGCTAGTCAGTTTCAAACATTGCGTGTGAAAGTGAGTGCGACTGCGTGCTTATAATACTTGCTTGCGCATCTGTCGATAGTGACAGCAAATTTTTGATACGATGAGCTGCCTTAGAGACAATAATATATTTTTCTGGTCTATTGTAACTGGTTGCTATATGTATATGCTGGCTGGCTTCCCTGCTATTCAGCTCACAACACATCAATATTGCACGACGTTGCTGTCAGCAAACCGCGTATACTGCACGTAAAGCCGATTGCCTGTATCTTTATAGCACATTATACAATACCGGTAGATGGGTTGTAAGGTTACCAGTATATAAATATCCAAATTAACTCTACCAGTTTAAATAGATGACCAAAGCTATGATTTCCATTGTATTTAGTTCTCAACAGTAGTTGCCCTAAAAGAAAGTATACACGGAAGCACGACAGCATTGCGTCAGTAACAGGTTTTTTATTGCTTGTTAAATAATCAAGTCCAGTTAGGTTACATAGAAAAAACCCATGTCATACGATGCAATACTTGAATCCGGCTAATGTGAAAAGGATTGGCGTTGTTTTCTTTGCAGAGACTTGCTGTTTTGTCGTCTAGTATATTGTGGAACTCTGTTTACCCAGACTCTCTCTCTCTCTCTCTCTCTCTCTCTCTCTCTCTGAAATTTTATTGCCTCGCCCCTGCTGGGACGGCGCAAGTGGGAGGCGGGGAATTTATTAAATAATTGTTACGGGGTTATACGGCTTGCCTTCAAGTGAGCCACATGTTTAATCGGAAGAATAATTAGTTCGCGGCAACTGGTTGTGAACGCTCCCTTTGACCCGCAGCGTTCATTGTTTTTGCTTTTGAAATATCAGTGTGCAGGCAATATTGTTATACACATCTCTTCCTTACTCCACGCACGCAGCCAGGGCAGACTATGGGCTCATTCCCATTGAAGCTCTCAGTTTACGTAGATCGATCTAACATTGCTAGGATTCTTGATGAATGCAATCAGTTTAACAGACTAATACTCCTCCTCTTGTTTCCAAAGTAATCGTATAATCACCAGTTTTTCTGTATCCTTCTCAACGCAATTAAGGCTGAAGCTTGTTCCGTTCATCTGTTAAAATGATGCATTAAGCGACAGTCTTTGCGGAGTTCAGTGGGAACGAGCCTTATGAATGTATGTCATTCCACATATTGTGCTGCGGGTAGTGACAGTAAATTTTTGTATGAAATATTATAGACAGCAATACAAGTCAAAAAAGCATTGACAAAAATCTTTTGTATAAAGATGAGCTCTGCGTGTAGACCTTGATGTTTTGCACCTTCCATCCTTTAGGCATCAGTGCTGCTTAACCGGGCTAACCTGGATCCATTTATAAGCTGCTATGTTAAGGCGACTAAGGTGAAGGAAGTTCAGGTTGGCAGATGATAATGTGGTCGATTTCCTTTAGTCGTTTTCGTAAAATCTGCTATAGGTTTTTTAAGAAGAGAGAGAGAGAGAGAGAGAAGGAGAGATTCCTCGGAAATTGTGATATAAAAACTCATAAAATATCGCCTAGAAGCAGTTCTACAAAACAAACCAACAAAAAAGAGTAAATGCGTTTATGGGAGCCCAATTTCCCTTTTCCCTAGTTGCCTATGTATGGATTTGATTGACAGCGCTGATTTACATATCCTGAATGTGATTTTCCCTATAAGAAAACCTTTACCTTAGAGGGAATGTCTGAAAAGAAAATGCAGAAATTTGAAAAACACATGTCAATAATCTGATTGCATTCGTGTCTAAAACTGCACTCGTGAGGGCAGCCTTAGATTTATTTTCCCTCGTAGCGTATGCAAAAGTGGCTCCAAGATATTAATATTTAATAGTGGCTCTCAGATATTCATCAAGACTTTTTGTAGGGGTTTCGGGGGGGGGGGGGGTTGCGTTGGGGGGGGGGGGTGAGGGGGGCTGAGGCAAAACAGCCGGGCACAAGTTCTAAACCAAAACAGCCAAAGCTGAGGACGTATCATTTAAAAAGTATTTCCAATAAAAGACCAGTTTCAAAGACCGCGCTTATAAACCGGACAGGACAGGTCGGAACTGGCATTTATCAAGACAGGCTGATAGACGGTTCAGCGCTTTACATTTAGATAAATGCTCGGTATCCGTAGTTTATATACCGCAACCTATCCCGACCACGCTGTTTTATTTTGCAGAATCATATCTAACGGCAAGCTCATCAGATATATTTTGTTTAACTTTTCATCGCGCCATCACATGTAGCTAACAGCATTCCCTACGGACTGCAATGAGTCATAGGGCCCATTCCCATAAATATGATCGGTCTATCTAGATCGATCCAACTCCACGGGGACTCTTGCTGAATGCAATCAGTCTAAGAGCTAAACACGCCTCCTCTTGTGTTCAACGTACTCGTATAACCACCAACTTTCCTGTATTCTACTCAGCACCAGGAAGATGACTGGTCACTCAGTAAATCTGGTTGCATTCAGCGAAAGTCCTCTCTGAGTTGGATCGATCTACATAAACCGAAAGTTTTACTGGGAATGAGCCCATACATTTAACTTTGTCGTTATAGAACCGGTCTGACAAGACTCTTGTAACACATTACTTTGTTCCAGTGTAGGTAGGACGGGTACGTGAGCTGAATGAACGCGAACCAGTCTAAATGTCCCGATGGATAGACAATTGTTTTATTTACAATTGAAGGAAGTTAAAGGTTAAAGGAACAAAATAAGCACATTGAGGGGAATTTACGGCTGCACGACTTGCATTTCGCTCACATTTTGTGTAATATTTACATAATTGTGCCGTGCCCTTTTATTTTTGCTGTTCTCCGCTGTTTACCTACAATGGGAAAGGGAATCAACAGTAATAAAAATGAGCTTTAAAACACTTATGCAAATGTTTCACAAATGTGTGCATCTCTGACGTAGCTCACAGAGTTACTTTTTTGTGTGTAATGGCCCTTAATTTTATTATGTCACCAAACTCATAGACCTTATCGGTATTATAAAGGGGGGAAACTATATCTCCTTTAGATTATGAGTCCCACGCCACTTATTTAATCGACTGATGACGTCATGTAAACTATTTCACGCTAAAGTTAGACTCCGTTCCCGTAAACATCATATGGATCGGTCTACGTGAAAAGACCCAACTCTGCTGTCACCCTTGCTGGGTGTAATCAACTGAATGACACGCTTACTCTTGTTCTCAACAGGGGCGTAACCAGACCTTTTAAAATTGTACGCACAGATTTTGAAAATTCCCAGGTACGATTATATTCCGTGAAAAATACACTAAATTTATGGAGAATAATATCATGGTTGGCTCAAAAATTGTACGCACAGTGCATCCGTGCGTATGCCTGGTTACGCCCCTGCTCAACGTACTCGTACGAGCACCAAGGGGAGGCGTGTCAGCTGAATATTAAGCTGATTGCAGTTACCGAGAGTTCCTGCAGAGCTGGATCGATTCACGTATACTGATGTTGTCTATGGGAATGGGGTCTTAAGCTCGTCTCCAATGCGTACTGCGAATGGTGACTCAGACAAGGCAAGCCTCTGCGCACGATTTGGCAATCTAAAATATTCTAGCGATTGAAAATGTCACACTCGTGACGATGGGAAAATCGTGAACTGCTTGAGTCACCAGCTGACCTCTTTTTAATCGATTAAAAGATGCGATGTTGAAGTACGTTTGATTGTTTCTTTTTTGTTTCATAATGTTCGTGAAGGACAATAATTACAATATATCTATGGTTGGACAGCACCTTAATGCTCAACTTCATTTTTCTAAATAATGAAAATATGTATTGGAGAATAATTAAAATCACGAGTAAGAGAACCTGCTGCCTCTGTCAACTAGGTTTGCAGGAGAATGCAAGCTGATTCCCAACCAGTTACACACATCTGATAAAATCTAATACAAATTGCGAAACACCATGCGCGTTTTTTTCTTCAGGTTTTTTTATCCAGAAAAAAATGTCATATCAATCGTATCAGTAGCGGTAAGCCTCATGCAGGCATTTCACCAGAATTTAGACATAAGAAACGTGTTTTAATCATATATGTACGTAATTTGGAAATTAATCCCTTAGGGAAGGAAAGTAAATTTATCATTTTTTGCCCGAACTCTTGATTACCCTAAAAGTTTTCATATACCTGTATAAAATTTGATGTCAACTATCATATATTGACAAAGCCCTAACTTAAATAATGTTAAAGTGGGCAAAATTCCCTCTCTGAGAGATAGTAAGTCCGGTGTAGCGCGAACTTTAAACAAAATGTCCGTTGTCCTTCCAGGTCCTCTAGCCAGTGTGATAGCTAACCAGTTGAGCTGCAGGGTCAGCGTGATGGCGGGAGGGGTGATAGCCGCGGCCGGATGCATAATAAGTGCCTACGCCACCAGTATCCAATACCTGCTGGTTACGTATGGATTTCTGATTGGTGAGTCGTCAAGGTTTGTCACGTGGAGTTGGCGTGGACGGATTTTGAATAGCGCGTGGCCTGAAAATAAGTTTAAGCATTAAAATGTTATATTTGTGATAATTTGTTTTATTCATTTTATGTTATTTTTTGTTCATATTCTATGGTCTATTCTGGTGATCATGCGTATCAGCATAATTCAAAATATCAGTGTTTTAAACACGGGGATTTCTCTCTCCCTTATGTTCTTATCTAATACATAGATTTGTGCAATGCGCGTTTTATTAATATATTCACTTTCGCTTTTATCAAAGTGGGCGTATACCTTTGTCTGATACGGTCTGCTTTATTATAACGATTTTACAGACGGACAAACATGTCCAGTAATCGAAAATCGAGACAGGTTATTAATAGGCCATGAACAGCACACAGAGTGCACACGTATGTCCTGGAAGTAATACGATCACAATCACGCAGACAGCATGTAACACCGTATACAATACCCAAGGCCATTATTGTCTGCTTGATAAGTGCATTTCCCATTTTCGTGGAAAGACCGTGACACAGTGCGGGTGTGAATGTGAAGGAGAGATACTCTCTTTTGCAGTTATACGGGGCTCAGACTAGTAAGAAATAATTCCCATAGACACCATTGGTCTACGCAGATCCAACCTTTCGGGGACTGTCGCTGAGTGCCACCAGCTTAAATGAATTACTCAGCTCTTGTTTCCCACGTATTCGTATAATTACTGTTTTTTTTCTGCATTCAGCGAGAGTCTCCGCGGAACTGGATCAATCTACGTAGACCGATATTGTGTATATTGGAAAGAGGCCCTACTCTGTACTGCCTTATATATTTTGGTAAAAATGAACCTATTCAAATGGGGACGTTGACTCCTCTTCATGTTAAGAAACCTCCTCATGAATTAGATTTAAATTTAAATCTCCGTGGAGAATGTCGACGCAAACTTGCATAATGATCCGATGCACCTGGTAACCCCCAGTATCTCCGTGAGCTTGTCGATCTTGTATACTTACAAGAGACTCAAACACACAGATATGACACTGGCCTGCAGCTAAACTGCACTCGATGATTTCGTCACGTATTGTCTGCAGCCTTGCACTGAGTTACGTGCACTGCTATTATCTCCAAGCGTCCTTGACGGCTGGCATTAACCAGTTCTTGAATTTAGAATATTCATGCGAGCGTCTGTGCTTTGTCCCCCTGTCAGAGGCTACTAGTCAAAAGCACACGTTCAACCGTCCTTGCAATCATGTGTGACCACATTATTATAAATAAAGTACTAGCAGGTACAGCGAACACAATGAAATGTTCTTATTAAAGCTGATATCATTGAAATTGTCTATAGTACAGGTAGCTGTAGTTCATTTTTTTTGGGGGTGGGGTATCTATTACGTCAATATAATTGCCACCCATCCTATTTCTTTTAACAATAATATTATGCGCTTAAGTGATTTGTACTGATTGCACTAATTTTAAAAAGGGGGGGGGGGAGGTTCCCCTTGCCTTTTTGTAAGTATATATCTACATATATGTACGGTATTGAAGCCATGTGAATATGGAGAAATATCAAACATCTAGCTTCATTACAAGAGCTCCAATTTGAATTTATGTCTATATTTAATAAAAGACGTTTGTTTTCTTGTCGTGAACACTTGTGTGCACAGCTTTGAAACGTCCATGGTTGCACTGATAAACACAATCATAAAAAGCTGAAGATAAAATACATAATTGGGGAGATACGTTGTTAAATGTACAGTCTGTGCACAGATCATGATCAGCAGAACAATGTTTCTGAATATAGGTCAAGGTCAAGGCCATCCGCAGTCACTTAGTGCAAGATTGAAATGACATGTACCACGTTTTTCAGGATATCTAGTGAGCATCATCTGACCACTACGAACAAGAACTTTCAAAGATAAACCCCATGCTACATGTAGGAACGCATGGGTCGTGTGTCATCACCACTACGAACAAGAACTTTCAAAGATAAACCCCATGCTACATGTAGGAACGCATGGGTCGTGTGACATCAGTCGTGATCAGCTGATGGTGTCTGCTACTGGGGCAGATAAGGGTTATTTGAAGGGGGGGCTGTTTTTTAGTAATGACAGGCGTTGGATGCAAAGCAGACCCTCGCCCCCTTGAAACAAAAAATTGGTGTTTTGGAGGGCAAACGGTGCCATTTAGTACGGTTTAGATCTATGATTCAGCGAGTCAAAATTCTAATTTCAAGAGGGGATTCAGCCAAACTCCCCAGTGAGTTGGGTCGCTCTACGTAGGTCGATAGTGCCATTGGTAATGATCCCTTAGTACTCTCAATAGCCCCGTATTGCCACTACTATGTTTTTGATAACATGGTGGTTGTGCTGTATGGTGAATAGAACTCAATTTTCAGTTTCGTTGCTTTTCACATAAATCTCGTATTATTGCTCTAAGATAAGTGACTTGATTTGTTGAATGACAAGTGAAATATTTCACTTCTGGATTTGCCTGGGTATATGGCAGTTGTGACAGAACTGATAGTCCGCTCTAAGAACTGGTTCACATATCATTAAGTTGTACAGGATTTTTGTCCTACATGTGTGTACTGAACCCTGTAACTACGGTTAACCATGAGCTGAACTTATCATATGGGACCTCGGCCTTGCATTTCTAGGACTATGATTCCTGTCACACCGACACAGGCGTTGATTACGTGAATTTTGCACAGATTTAATGAACTACTAATCAGTGTGAAATGTTATCCTAAAACGTTAAAAAGCTTTTAGAGATTTTTAAAAAAATTTGACTGATGGTATTTCGAATATTATAAGTGATTTGTGTCCCCGGCTATTACCTTGTAAAGGAATCATTTAGTCAACTGCAATTTAAAGGCTACGTATAACTTTTTTGTCTTTCAGGTCTAGGGATAGGACTTGTCTACACGCCCACAATGGTGATCGCTGGACAATACTTCGAATACAGACGCTCCCTAGCCCTAGGAGTAGCCACAGCCGGTCTGTCCTTTGGACAGTTCATTTTGCCGCCAATATTACAACTCCTCACAGACTACTACACGTGGCGGGGCTCCATGTTCGTCATTTCCGGTTTCTGCCTTCAGTTTTGCGTCTGTGGCGCCCTCATGCGACCTCCCATCATACCAGAGCGACCACAGAAGCGAGCTCTAACCCAGGAGGAGGATTTAGTCAAATGTCAAATGAGCCTCAGGTTTCTTGACCTAAAGGTACTTAAAAATGCCGGCTTCTTGCTCCTTGTCGGCGCCATGTTTTTACGTTCGATGGGACTTGCCATTGTCAACGTTCACGTTAACGCATACGCCGTCAAACAGGGCGGAGCGACGGAATTCCAGGCGTCCACCCTGGTGTCAATATGGGGTGCCAGCAGCCTGTTTAGTTGTCTCCTGACAGGAGCAGCAGCCAACGACCCAAAGGTTGTTGACCCCTTGGTGATGCTCTTTGTCTCCCTGGGGTACAGCGCCCTCTTTGCGTTCTCAACGCCGTTGCTGATTGGTTCGTACATCACCCAGGTTCTGTTTGCGGCCGGGTTTGGGGTGTATATCACGTGTTTTGTCGTCCTCATGGCGCCGATGATCGTCCGCCTGATGGACGTGGCCTCTCTGAGCAGTGCCTATGGATACGCCATGTTGCTGGATGGCATTGGGTTCTTCATAGCTCCCCCCGTGGCAGGTAAGTCACTAGGAATGGCTTCTTTCGAAATTCTCGTCTTTTCACGCAATATTTGAATAATAGCTGATGATGCATTGAAAGTAAAACTACAAGAAAGAGCGATGCAAAATATCCTAGCACGGCAATGGTTTTAGACGCTTTTCAATAGTTAACACTCAAATAATTGAAACTCGCTGTGAACAGCTTGCCAGCGCACATCATCTGTGTGCACTTGTAACCCCTGTATAAGTAACGAATAAAAGTAGTTTGTATTTACTATTCCAGGATACTTGTACGACATCACACAAGACTACCAGTACTCCTTTTATATTGCAGGTAAGATACTTGTTGCAATCATCGTGTAATATGGTAACAAGTATCCAGTTTATAATTTAAGTTGGCATAATGATGCGACGTTATTTTTCAATGCTAATCGCTACTGCAAATAGGTTTCATTTATGATTAATAACGTTTGACATAAATGTCAACAACATAAGGCATTTCATATGAAAGAAAAAAACTAGAAAGAACTGCTATTGACGTATTGCACTTCCTTGTCAATGACGTGCATGGTTATAGCTACGGGAACCCACGAAATTAATGGCTTTATTTGCTATTCATTTGATTTCTAGGTGGATGTTTGCTACTTGGGTCGATCATTCTGTTGTTTATCCCGCTGGCAGCTAGAGACGTGTTCAGATCACGTAAAAATATGAGTGTTGGATGAGACGCGGTCACTGTGGCTGTAGCAACCAAACATTCGTTTCCGG
>NW_019775451.1:106122-120959 GCF_001039355.2 Lingula anatina | reverse complement strand
CCCCGGTTTCTCTTGAAAGCTGACAAGTTTAAATTGGTGACTTAAAAGACTTAAAACTGTTTAAAAAGATGGATGTGTCATGTCGCAGAAGTGCGGTAGGTCGTGAATGACTACGACCTGTAATAAATTTGTGTCGGACCCTTTCCCCTTTCTGCTACTTGTAATATACAGAAGGAACGTCAAATATATTTGTATTAAAAAACAAAGGTCATAAATTGGGTTTGACAGTTAGGGGAGACTTAAGCATCTTTTCAAGTAGCGATTTGATTATTTGGAGACCAAAATGTTGCCTTGCTATAATTGATTTCTGTTCTCTAGTGTAAAAAGATCAATAAAATTCAAAATATTTGCAGTTGACCGTAGATGAAAGTTCACCCATAATCATTGACTGTAATTGTAAAGTATATTGCGAGAAATTTAGGCTGCATCCCGTTTTCTTTTTTCTTTTCTTTAAATCCATTTATTTGTTTATTTGCAATGGGGCCTTTGCCAAGATGTTTTTGACTACCCCTTACATTTATTAAAAAGGGGTCTCATAATTTACCTAGATGACTGTAGAGTATGTGTTAATAACTGAAGAGGCTATCTGTACATTCAAGTTCTAATCCAGTGTGATTAACCGCCCTTTGCTCGTGACCCTGTCAGGTCGCACGCCGGCTTATCTTGACACGTGACAGATTTACGACCTTATCCTCCTATTTTAGAAAATAACCAAGATGCCAGTTTCGATTTCCTTAATATCTCTTAAAAAGAGGAGTCACCTTTTAAACGATATTTCAATTTACATGACAAATTTACGGGCACCACCCACGTTTAATAACTTTTAAGAGATGTCACTTTAAATAATTTAGAGAGTCACTCCAAATGTTTGTGAACGTGAGTACAGTCATTCGTTCTATGAAAAAATTGGACATACGCGCACCGCATGGGTGTTACCAAGGCGTTCATAAAACACTAGGATCTTGTATAGACTTTGGAAAGTCTTATAAAATGAATAGTTTGATCAATAGTTTTGACAGGGAATTAAAAGCTGTCCGTATGAACGGCAGACGTTGAATTACACTGAATAGTCCGATTACGTTTTTTGAGTAGTATTTAGAAGGTTCAGATATAAGATGTAAAGAACAGCGGATAAAAAGTGCCCGTTCAGAGAAAGTGTGTGTGTGTGCGTGTGTGTGTGAGGGAGAGAGACTGGAAGGAGGAGAGAGAGAGAGAGATGCCAAAGAAAATTATTTAAAAACCGTACAAATTCAAACTGACAATAAGTGCACTATGTACCAATTAAAAACTGCAGCAAATATCAAAGAAAGCTGCAAGAAAGAAAGAAAGAAAGAAAGAACGCCAAAACAAAAAGAGGGAGAAAAAACCCACCCCCACAAAGATTCCCATACTTCACACAAGGAAAAGGGTTATTCACCAATGTTATTCTGACATGCTTAAACGCCCGTGAAGCCGTCACAACGATTATTTTATACGTCTGACACCCGTCAAGTTTCAGAATAACCATAGATTACAAAAAAAGGACTACCATTACTTTATTGCGCGCTCTCCGCTGTGAGCGTGTATTATATCGTAATTCTCCTTTATGCATTGTGATTAGCATCAGAGGAGCAGAGGTGGCTTTAATGAGGCGCGAAAATCGCGATATTCGATCTTTCTGTCTCCGTCTTTTTGGTCAACAGGCAACAATTTTGTCACGATGTTAACAATATGGGACGCTCGCAAGAATGTTCACACAAGAACCATCTAAGAATAGCAAAGTTTGACACGAGGCACAATCTCGAAAATGCCCATTTTAAAATGTGCCATAAATCGACATTTTTGTGCGTTTATACGTTTAAATATTTTACTGATATTCATCAATTTTGCCGTTTTTAGAGTTTTACACTGCACAACAGTTTCAAAACAGTCGGTCTTTGACAGAACTAAGGCAACTTGAAGTCAGCTTCTTCCTGTCAAACTTACCATGATACAGTTGATAAATCTATCACCGGTATAGGCGTCTGTGCGACATTAGTAACATAAGTCTTTTGATCGGCGACGTATTTATGATAATGCAACATATATACACCTAGGTTTATCATTGCAAACGTTTTTTAACTGTTACAAAAAGTGCAAACAAAGAGGTTTCAAATGA
Organism: Lingula anatina; assembly: GCF_001039355.2. The sequence continues at coordinate 118,822 of NW_019775451.1, read as the reverse complement.
CGGGGAGCTGTCTTTTCCGTATAGAAATTCACGTGAAATTTTGAAAGACGATTTCATCGGGTTGCTTATTTGTGTCGCGCTTCCGTGTCTAGACTACTCCAGCCTGTCGACATTTCCTCGTATCTCTCTCTCCTTTCGTCTCTCTCTCTCTCTCTCTCTCTGTGTGTGTGTGTGTGTGTGTGTGCGTGTGTGTGTGTGTGTGTGTTGAGCTCCCCCCTCTCTTTCAATATGTATACCATAACACCCTCAGATTAGATATTTTGGTTTGTAGAGGATACTATAATCTTTATTAACTTTTGGTGCAATGGACCGACTTATAGGGAGACAAATGAAGAGAGAGAGAGGGAGGGGGAGGGGGGGAGGGAGAGAGGGGGAGAGGGCAGGGGGAGTGATGGACACATACAGACGGACGGACAGACAGACAGACAAATTCTACTTACAAATATGGAAAGTTCATATGTCTCCCTGACGGGTTTCCCGTCCTTATACCAGGTAAGCTTTGGCTTGGGGATACCCGCCGTCTCACAGCGTAACATGACCGCCTCTCCGAACCCGGGCTTGGGCGTCCAGGAGCTGAGGAAATGCCGGATGTTAAAACCCTGGAGGTAACTGTGCAAATACCAGGGGAGATCTGGAATAAATAAATAAATAAATAAATAAATAAATAAAGAATAAATAAATAAAGAATAAATAAATAAATAAATAAACAATACCAAAACACTGAGTTATTTACGGTAATTACTCATAAATTTCTAATGCCACACTTTTGAAAATTTACTGAGCTCTAAACGATACTATATCGCATTTGTCAGCTATTTACGCTACAAAATACAAAACCATTTGCATTTTGATAATAATAATGATAATATGAAATCGGTCATACACGCACGCACGCACGCACACACACACACACACACACACACACACACCCTACCTCTGACCGTGACTGTAAAATGCTTGCGTTCGATTGGTTCCACAAAGTTTTCCACGTGACACGTGAAAGTGCCCGTATCTCGCGGGTTGAGGTTTTCCAGCGTGAGTGTATCTCCCTGAACACAATAGGAAAATAATTATTCAAAAATACGGGAAGAATGAAATGAAATAAATGTCATAAAAATTTCTTAGGATGCCTTCGGACCAGAACTGGAATGACCTTTCTTCTGGATAATGTTCACTTTGCTCTCCTAGCTCCCAGACAACATCCGTTGACTTTCTCCGTCACAAAAAGGGCTGATAAATAATCACCTAAATAAACATCCCATTACCGCAATGCAACAACGTCAGAACGCGGCGACACGGTGGAAGTCACGTTTCACTGAGCATGTGGTAACCAGTGATCACTCCCCTCAATGACCTTGGTAGGTCAGTGACCTTAACGGGTCATTGACCTCGGTAGGTCAGTGACCTTGACGTGTCAATGTCCTTGATACCTGTAGGTCACTGTTCCTCTGTACAATTCAAAATATACATTGTAAAACAGAAAAAGGGAACTCATTTTTAGCTACAACGATTTCGGTATAGTTTCCCCTGGTTAAATTCCGCATTTTCCTTATTTGATTGTTGTAACGCAATCCGGCTGAGAGTTACTCTCCCGTATAATGGAGTTTCAATACTCTAGCAATTCTTGCGTAAGATGAAACAAACAAGGCTGTCTAAGGAATGCAATAAACGGTTGGTAAAGAGATAGAGAAGAGTGTCTACATACGATTATCTATAACCTGTACCCTCTTATTTATTTAGAGTTTACATCGATTATCATGCTAGTCTTCAGTGGCTGGTTCTGTCACTAAGGCTTGTTTCTACTTAACTTTGACTGCTTGCCCTATTCATTGCATCTCTCCCTCCCCCACCCACACCTCTCTCTCCTCTTTCTCTCTCGTTAAGTCAGTCGCAACTATTGGTGTGTGATAACTATTTTTCTAGAAAAAGAAATCCTATGTTGTCCCTATATTCGTACAGGCCTCCAATCAAAAATTTTCTGTTAGATCAGGCCAAATGTTCTGAAATGCAGCGCACAACAAAAATCTAAGGAATTCTTTACATACTGTAATAAGGACATGTACTTCGCGAATTCTAATCAGTCCCTACGCGGAAAAAACAAATGTTTTCCTTTTGACTAAACCTGAAAGATCACAGACTTTTGAAACTGCATTGAAGGAAAAGATTTGCCACTTGTTTTTGATTTAAGGCAAAAGCTGTATCACAAGGATAAAACGTGCTTCCAGTGTTTCTAATAACTTTCTGCTTGTACTGCATTGGTACATTTTGCTTCTTTTGCGGTGTTGCAGTTTTCATTATGTGTTTCTTTTTAGTGAGCTGTGTTGTTTGTTGTATTAATTATGTTGATAATTTGATCATATAATTAAATTTAGTTGATTATTAATCTAATTCATCTATCTAATATTTGCTGTCGTTGTCATTTTTTTACTGTTTACTTTATTTGATTTTGAAGACATATCGTTCTCGAACTTCAGGTTACAGACGTCATTTTCAGCCTAACGAAGCCCTCCTTCAAATGCAAAGAACATAATCTAATTCCAGTGGATCTTTGGCAAAGTACACGTGGCTATACTTTGGAATGAACATTCGTCAGGGAAAAACGCAGTCCACCTTTTGTCTTAATTAGCTCGGTTTCTCATACATCACAACAAGTAACATTTGCTTTTTTACTTTCACACTTGAATTTTTGGAGGTTCCAGAATGTTTCTGAAACTGAACATTGGCGACTTCTGGTTCTCATTCATCAAATACATAGAAGAGATGTTTACTTTTTTTTCTGTCAGGTTTTTCTTAAATGCTTACAGAGTTTCGAGAATTCCTCTTGTCTTAAAGCGAGTTTCCTCATTAGAGAATTGGTGTGTAACCGCGTGGAAAATGTTGGCATACGCGATCGGGAATTTGCCGCTTGTTTGGACATACCAGTGTTTTAGTTTATCAACCAAACAAGTAATAAAAGTCGTGCATCCGTGAAAAATTGGGGAACTATGCGCACGTGTACAATGTTGCCAAATACCATTGAAACGGGAGAGCGAGAGAGGCAAGGAGAGAACTGTACCATTCAAACACACGTATTCCCGTTCTATTCCAAATTTCACTGTTGTTCAACCTCTGTGGCAATTATTAAGAATCCAAAACAAATTGACTGAACACTGTTTGTCGTAGTTTAATCGAAATGCTAGTAAATATATAAACAGGTTATTGAATTTTCTCATTGTTGTTTTAATTCTGGCATCAATGACATCAATTTGGACAATATTGAAGTGAACATGAAATTAAAACAATGGTAGATCCAGGGGGCACAATGGGTGTCCTGCCCTCCTTCTCGACTTCTCCTTCTCTCCCCCCCCCCCCCAAACCCATTTCCACCACCCAAAAAAACCCATAAGGCAAACAAGACAATTTAAAGGACAAGGAATTCTCAACCCTGTGCGCTAGATACATTAAAATTTTCCTCGTCTACGAATAAAGTTATATACTTTGCTCCCCACGTTCGGACCCACCCTGTCAACACACACCCTCAACAAAATAAAAATCCTGGATCCGCCATTGTGAAGAAAACCCTTTACATCGTGTAATAAATCACTCACAAACTTCTCCTGTCTCCCATCAGAGAACTTGTAAGGCGTGCCGTCCTTCAGTCTACCAGTCCAGTACACCAGGGGGCGCGGGTACCCGGTGGCACGACAGTACATCGTCAGGTTTGACCCCGCGTTGACCTTGTTTTCTGCGGGACTGCGATCGACCTGGATCTGTGTTGCTGCGTTGTTGATATGAAAAATGATAAGTTGAAAGTTCTCCAACGAATCGAAAGCTCAAATTTACCTGATGTCGTAAATCTCATTCAACCTAGTGTTAATTTTAAGTGACACATTTGGATTTTGCTGTAATTGACCTGACACATGACATTTCGAATACAGAAACAGTGACGTAACAGCGGCAAAACAGTGACGACACATTTGTAACCCATTAATTATGACGTCACACGAAAACTACACAATAACCCATGACGCTTCAAGAATTGCTTCCCGTTACCTGTGACGTTAAGAAAGATGTACCGATGCTTCAGTCTTCTCTGGCTTAGGCTACAGCGATACTTGGCGACGTCCTTTTGGTTAACCTTCTTGATGATCAAGATGGAAAACGCCGAGTGTGGCAGGGTTAAGACCTTGTAGCGTTTGTCGAAAGCCAAGACGCTGCTGCCTCGCGCGATAAGACTGGCGGGATCCCCAGCACTTCGTGGCTCTCGTACCCAGTCCACCTGAAAGTAGAAAGATATAGATGAATATGTACCTGTACCAGTTAAGAAATCGTAAGACCCATGGTTTAATGGAGTAAGAGAGTTAGGAACGAACAAGTTAACAGATGGATTTTTTGGAAGGGATTAAACTTACAAATTAATCAAAATCACGGTATTGATTTATGAGGCTATAATGAAATGGCTCAAATTGCTACATCACCTATTGGGGAGAAATGTCATGCTTTACAAAGTTTACTGCATGGGTAATAAATTGGTTTGAAAAACTTGAAAGAAACTTGACATAACATTTACTCAAAAGGAAATGAAGTACTCCCTTAACAAATTACATGGACGTCCTGAACAATTCCCCTTTTCTTATCGCATGTACCTCGAGCCGATTGTATTTCTTTTGATTGTAATGTCAGAAATTATAATGAGAATGAAGTTAATGAGGCAAAGCCACGGCATCATTTCAAAACTGACAATCTCCAATGTTCTGATAAAAGTCAATGACCTCACGTCGGAACTTAGTTTTCTTCCTTTCGTAATGTCCTTAAGGTTGAAGGTACGGTACACGAGGTAACCTTTGTGGTATCGGATGTTTATAGATCAACACAGACGTACAGTGTTTGTTGTTAGTTTTTGATTAGCAGTTGTTGTTGTTGTTTGTTGACACTGAAAAAAACTACTGGAGGTGGTTAAAAGAAAATCTCATTTTCATGTTTATTTACAATAATGATATCAGTAATAATGATAACAGTGATAATGATAATGCTAATGATAAAATTAATAATACTGGTGAGGATGAAAATATCCTTTTGATTTAAATAAATAAATAGATAAATCAATAAATAGAAATTTTTAAGGTGGCATTGTACCTATAGTCAATCTAAAGGTACATGTAACCCGGCTGTGTCTTCCACAAACACATTTGTCAAAACACCTCAAGTTTGAGCGTGAAATTCAATATCACAAACGATAACATGTTAATAGGTTGAAGTACGTGTTGTTTCACTTAAAGCCCATGCTACAAGTAGGGAAACCTAGAGAACGGACACGCGTTCCTTGCGGTTACAAATGCGTTAAATAAACTTAGGTAATTAAACTAATATTTAGCTTTACCAATCCCTCCTTGGCGTTGTTTACCAAAATAAACTTACTTTAGAAAGTTAATTATGGGATGTTTTAAAACCATTTTTCGGGAATCGAAAATAACCTGGTCTGTTTTGACAACAAAAAAGCACACATATTGAGAAAGAAGATAAGTGCGTTGACATTGAGGTATAATGAAACGTAACATTTTTAACAATATGTTCCGAAAACTAAAGTCGTTGATTTAGGTAAATTATATTTTGAAAAGAAAATTGTCATTTGAAGTCTCGCTTGCGTCAATAATTGTCTGTAAACTTATGTGCCCAAAGCAAGAATAAAAAAATCAGAAGCGAATTTTAATTAAAACTCATCGGACCAAGGATTTTTAAAGAAAATAAGTGAGATGGGAATTCACGTGCGTGTCAGCGTTTCTGAACGTGCGTAAGCCTGTATATGTTCACATACACAAGCGCATCTGGGTTAAATTCTTCACGTGCAAGCGTAAATCTAGAAATCTGCGTGTCCATCCATGTGCGCATGCCGGAAAAGGCGCGTTCAGACTAGCACTCGATCATAACCGAAATCGGTTCAACTCGCACAATCGAGTTGTTAGATTACAGAGTCTGCCAACGATCCGATGTTCAATTCCTCATCTTTGTAAAATTTCCAATGCAAAAAAAGGTCTGGACTGGACGCAAAGTTTTTCCTTCTGAACCCTCACCTGCCCGTTTTTGTACATTCTGTGGACGCCTGGAAAGCTACAGTGGAGGACAGCGGTATCTCCAAGGGCTACGGTCTCCGTCTGCGACACGAAATCAACTCCAACTGAAAATAAAACAAAATATGACAAAAAAAATAATAATAATTAGTACACATCCGCTAATATTATACGCAGGCCAGTGTGATAACCCGATAAAATGACTGCTAACTTTCACTCAGACGTGAGAAAGACTATAAAGGGTAAGTGTTTTTTTTTTACAGGAATATGTACGCAAGCGTTACACTTCATACATTCTACTACTTTTAAGCATATTCAAACAACAGCATAAATTCAGGGAAATCACCCTAGTATTCCTAACACGTGTTCTGTCTCTCTCTCTCTCTCTCTCTCTCACACACACACACACACACACACACACACACACACACACATACTCACACACTCAAACACATGCGCGCAAACGATCCAGAAATAGTAGTTTAAAATGACAAGGTGACCAATTTTGTGCGAACACAGTAGCTAGTTAGTTGTCACAGACTCAGAAAATCAGCGACCTTGGACTGACTTATAGCCCACCCTGTCTTTTTACAGCACTAGTCGTGAAAGGTTTTCGTTATACCCACTAAGTAAAAATATTTTAGGTGGAGCATTCAGTCAAATCTCAAACCCTTGTCTTTCTTCTTGTTGAATGAAAACATTAATAATTTCAACCGCTCCACGAATGCTGCGTTATTTATGATAAATTCTATGGAGAAAGAAACTAGTTTTACCAAACAGTAGTTCTTTCAGAGAAGAGAGTCGTAAAGTATTCCACGCGCAGTGTGGTGGCTTATTTATGGTAAAAATTAACTAAAAAAGAAAACGTACAAATATATCATAAGTGACGTAATGCCAGTCAAGATTGCGTGTTCTTCGTGATCAGCTTTTAATGAAAAGAAAAAGAAAACTTGCCAAATATTTCTTAATGGTTTACAAATATTTGCCGGAGTATTGTCATTAGTAGGCAATTTCAGACAGGAACAAAGCGTGGTTTGTGTAAGCGCGTGCCGTGTGTGTCGTTTAAGAAAAATTTGTAACTTTACCGTGTGAAGGTTGTTGTATTTTTTCTTCTCATACATGATGTAATTCAAGTAGTCGTGTTGACAATAATACACTGCGACAGTCGTCATTTCTTATATGCAAATACGATCAAACCCCCCAATGGGACGAAGTTCAACGAGGTTGTTGTGCAAAATTGTACAGAGAACTGAAGAAATGTGACAATAAACTTTATCAATACTCTCTCTCTCTCTCTCTCTCTCTCTCTCACACACACACACACACACACACACACATTCACGTGCATTTACAGACTAACACACACGCACACAGATAGAGAGGGACAGAGAGAGAGAGAGAGAATGCATAAAGTATTTGACCAGAAGCCTCGAATAGTTGTTTACTAAGAGAAAACAACTCTTACGGATAAAAAATGACAGCTTGCCACTTAATGTAACAAGCTTGGCAGGTATTAAACGTGAGATGGAATCCCGAACACGAGGTCACAACCAAGGGCCCGAGCGTGAAGAGATGTACCTTGAAACCGTATCCACTCGCCAAACACTCACAGATGCGGTTACCCTTTATTTCAGCGCGAATCTTCCCTTCAGGGTTCTAAACACAACATATTTTACTCTTTCACCTTCCTACTCTTATTTCTCCGACATGTTTCACCTTAACCAAATCCTCGCAGTATCAGATGAAGTTAGACGAGGTGTTTGAAAAATAGAGCTCAGGAATTTAAAATATTTAATCCAATAAGACTGAAATTAAACTTTTCTGAACGGCTCGTGTCGTTGCGCGGTTTTAGCGCATCCTACCCCCCAATGCCGGATTATCCTCCTGGCTAAATCCATTGTGGCGGGAAGATGCGATACTGACAAATGTCATACCTGCGCGCGACACGAGGCCTCGAGGGCTGTTGCCAAGGGCAACAAAGACACGGCTAATAATCTGCAAGTCCTTTCTCAGCATGCACTAAATGATACGCAGAAGGGGTCCAATTAATTCTGCAGCAACTTGTCTATCAAACACCATCAACGTCTCAAAAAGTTGCAATTATTATCAGGAATCACATGACATCTAATCTAAGAGGAAACGTGATTTTTCTAGCTAAAGACCCAGCGCTGTTGAAACGCTATCATGCTGCTTGCTAAAATCGGCTCGCTGTCATTATTTGGTATTTGATCTTTGATCTCATCAGCGCTTCTTTCTCAACGGGGGTTTTGACGGGTGCCAATATGATCCTCAAAAACCGCACAATCTAATAACCCTATGTCAATGGACATAAGGATCTATTTAAAACGGGAACATTATGTTTTTTATGATAAAAGTGCACTTTTATCCATTCGCTCAGATAATATGAAATATGTACTGGCATCTAAATTCCCCTTGGCATGCGCTTATACGATGTCTGAACCGTATGATTTGTTCACGCACAGAGGTTTTCTTCAAGTGAGATACCATCAGGACTTTTGTCGAAATCGACTCTTTAATTTGCCATTATTATTTGCTATTACAACAGCCAAGCAGCAGGGTATTACAAAATTCCATTGTTGTCTTAAAATGTACTTCATGTTACGTATTGTGTATCTGATCCAAGTTTTCTTTGAAAAAATGCCATCACGTTCAACCGTAAAATGTACCCTTTTCTTCCATTGTGATTTCCCTATAAATGCAATGGGCGTCTACGAAATAACCTTGTGATCTTCATAAATATGTGCGTTTTGAAAATAAAATTCAGCGCAATCTAACGGTAGATCTCTCCTTCCTGAAACGGGATGTAGGCATTAAAAAGTTATGCTTTACTTGCAGTAATGCTTATGCGTCTAAAATGATTTGTTTGTATATGATATGGGTGGAAAGGCTTCCCAATTGTTGAACATGTGACAGAGGCTTTGTATTTGTTAAGTCGGCTAAAGTGAGCTAAAGTTGGCTAAAGCCCCTGTTACACCAGGCTTGAGACGGCTTGGCCCTCTCTCACAATGGTAGACGAAAGAATCAGGAGAGCGGGCCGAAATTTGTTTCTCCAAGCGGTCGAAAATCCGATGTGACAGAGGTTTAATCAACCAACTTATTCTAAGTGGGTCCAGGGGTGGACGGAAGCCGTCTTCTGGGTCTTCCAGAAGACGGTCAAAATTTTTTGAAGTTTACATTTACGGGTATCTAATTTTTTTTCTGTCGGAAGATGGTCAAAATGGAGGATGAATCAACAAAGATAATTTAAAAGACTGTCAAAAATTTCGCTGGATCCACCCCGGGGGTTCTATCCCTGGCTGTAAGAAATTAACACGTTTAATTTACAAGTTGTGACCAACGCATATTTTGAAATCTGCGCCCTTACTGGTGTTACTGTTGTTTTTTAATGTCCTTAGACGAGAAAAGTTACACGGTGTGGTTATCATACCCTGTACCTAATGCGCATTTAGTGTATAATAATTTGTGTATACATCGATTTCTTCGTAAAGACATTCTTCTGAGATGAGAAGCTCTTGCCGATCCAGGATTTTGTTAAGGAGGAGGTTGAGGGGGATTAGGGGGTGGACAAGCTTTAGAAAATAAATAACAGAAGACAGGAACAATATAACATAATACGTAAAGTTACAGTGATGTGATTTTGCTTGGCTTTGTCTCATTTTGCTTATTTTTTACTTTTTATTGGAGAAAAAGTGGCTAAAAGGGGTGGGAATGGGGCACGTGGTTTACTATAACCCCAGCCCCACCCCCTGAACCCCCATTGCGATGAAAACCCGAGCAGAGATTTTCACCGGTCAATTATTAAGGTCTCTGACCTGCGTCAGGACTTGGAATGGCCAATAAACACGTCACATTAAGGGGAAATAAACAAGATACATTAAATACTGTACAGGCGATTAAAATGCCATTAGCATTGCTGACCCCGCGCGCAGCACGCTGTGTTAAAACGACTGTTTAAGGTTACCTCGGGTTCTGCTGAGGAGTTTATTAGCTGAGAACTTGGATCTAATATCTGCGACCAAAACAAAAAATAAAACAGTAGGACAGTAAGTGTTTCTGATAATGGATGCTGTATTATTAATTCTGGCTTGTTATTTTTGTTATAATTCACGATCATTTAGGGACAGATTTCCTTGCCGGAAATATCATATACAGGGATTATTAATTCTGGCTTGTTAGTTGTGTGATAATTCATTTGAGGCCATTTTTTTTTTTTATTGCCGGAAGTATCATAAACAGAAATTATGGCACTCGCACGACAGAATTATGGTCTTTAGATATGTGAGGTTACCCACATGACTATGGACGCAGGCGAATGTTTTGTTCATATAAAATCGGTATACACAGAACGTTCACTTGAGCAATTGTTTTGTGATGTAAATTTGTACNCCTTTTTTTTTTTTTTTTTTTTTTTATTGCCGGAAGTATCATAAACAGAAATTATGGCACTCGCACGACAGAATTATGGTCTTTAGATATGTGAGGTTACCCACATGACTATGGACGCAGGCGAATGTTTTGTTCATATAAAATCGGTATACACAGAACGTTCACTTGAGCAATTGTTTTGTGATGTAAATTTGTACCACTTTCTTAATGCTAGGTGGTGTCACGATGCATTATTCCATCACATTTATATAAGGTATTTTCCTTGCGCCACACGATTTTAATTGGCTCTGTTTTTGAAATACATTTGTACGCAGTCGATAAAAGCATGCACAATAATCACGTGATTTTAAAGCTCTGAGGACAAATCATCACAAACCACTTAGAAAACAAAAGTGCTGATGACATTTGAAATAAAAAGGAATATATACATTTGAAAAACACGCACAAGTGAAAGGATGTGCATCAACCCTTGAAACCACGTGATTTTCAAAGGTCAGAGGTCATGTCGCCATGCGCCGATTACTACTTGTGAGGTGACAGTTTTGACAGCAGCGAAAATGTGTGGAATTTATCAAAAGACTTCCCTAGCAGACGATACACGGGGGTTAAGAATGTCTTATTAAGGACTGTAGAATTCCAACACTCCACCTTTGTGCCATTTTGACATTTGATATCAAATTTTATTAAATGCTTGGCAGCTGCTCTTATTTGCTTTTGTTATCATAAAATGTATGGATGTTTAGATCTACTGCCTAAAATAAATATTTCTTTTATTTCTCTTCTTTTCTTCTCATTCCAGTATACATATTGCATAACTTATCATTACAAAGACGAATGTCCAAAAATGCGGTCTCGTCTCCATTTCTCGTTTAAAAATAAACAGAATTTATAAGACGAGATGATATATGCTGCATTATGGTGTCTCTATAGAAAGCGGGTAATGAGAGGCAAAACGGACCACCGAAAAGTTTGCTCTTTTATTTGTTATTAGCAGTCACCTAAAAAAAAAGACGACACCGAAACAGACCATTAGATACGTCAGCTAAGACAGATGATGATGATGAAAATTGATTGGCTGACCCGAGATCACGTGGTCAAAGTTCACCCGTCTTTGTGTTGTGAACACAAGGGTTAATCCTTCAACCCGTGTTCATCAAAATATCCAGCCGTATTTTGAACAAATACCGTTGCTTCTATCGCTTCACACTTTTATAGCAAATGTACACATTTTTTCAGGGGCTTGTCCCAAACAAATATATATATAAAAAGAAAACGTCAACAAAACACTTACAAAACGATAAAGACATCCGATGCCAAAACTTCAACACGGTTTCTGTTTAAGTCATTCCTTTAATTAAGCCCAGTTGCTGGCACCCACCCTTGTAATTGCAAAGCGCTCCTTCATCCTGAGTTATGTTTCAATTAATAAGACGTTTACAGGGCGCTTCAAAACGAACTTAAAAGAAAGGTTGAGATCAAAATTAATCCATTTCCGTTTTTTACTTCCTATTTGATAGCGTGTTAGCCTTGGCCTTGGTTGTTTACATGCATTCATGGTTTTGAAGTATGTAAGAAAGAGTGAAGGCCAATCTTGGGTAAAGTTGCCTCCAATCTCCTTTCCATCCTCTCCAATCCCCTTTCCGTCCCCTACAACCCCCTCCCCGCCTGCAGTTCATGTATCTGCCTAAGCAAGAGGGGTGGTTGTCAACATGGATATTCTACAACAGTTACGGTAATTCCGGACCCTAATATTAAACAGCATCTTTTATTTCTAAATTTTGTTACTGATCCACTCACACATGTATCTTAATAGATAATTCGTGAAACCATGAAACATTTGAAATAGCGTAAAAATAGGCACTGTCAAAACTGATTCCATCCTGTGAAAGAATCGAACATTGGAATTTCATTCAGGAAAAGTATCATTTCCCAGCGACGCTAGTAGATGAAATAATTTCACGTCCTAGAGCATCGGGTTATCTTGGATTTTTCCCCCCAGGTGGGTCCTAAACATCTCTACTTTAAACTCGCTGAAATAACGTCTCAGCTGATGTACAGAAATAACTCAGACTGATGCCGATCACGCCTTCTAGTTTGTATTTAAAGGAAACAAATTTCGACTTTTGATTAACAAGATGGATAAGGGCTGTTCTCTCCACCCCACCCCACCGTGAAAACACGCACACTCACTCACTTTATCTCTCTCTCTCTCTCTCCCTTTCTCTCTCTCTCTCTCTCTCTCTCTC
>NW_019775451.1:50914-105820 GCF_001039355.2 Lingula anatina | reverse complement strand
TCTACTCTCTCTCTCTCTCTCTCTCTCTCTCTCTCTCTCTCTCTCTCTCTCTCTCTCTCTCTCTCTCTCTCTCTCTCTCTCTCTCTCATGAACAAAGGGTTAGGCCTATTATTTTCTGTCCAAAAAAACACCTGCACACGCATGTATGCACACATACACGCGCGCACATCCATACACCGACATGGGCACAAACGCAAACACCGTCGTAGCAAATACTAGTAAACATGCTTCCATTTTTATGACACCAAGCGACCTGAGACACCCCCGAGAAGGGGTGGTGTTAAACAGGGCCCGGAGGGGGAAGGGCGAGGGGGGGTTCATGCCATCACGTTCCCCTACTACCACACATGTAGACCTCACTATCTCACCGGCACCGAACTCACTCGTCCATGTGATGTAACTGTTTGTGCAACCCTAGACGCCATGTTTGCTTTCAATTTTCACATTCTATCAGAAATCGAACTGCCACCACGAGGGCCTGAGTACGGGTCGGGTGACGCCGCGGCTGGTTGAACTTAACGAGGACACGAGCGTTTTAACAACACGGCCGTCTGGTCGGTGTCTGGTGCAAGTGCCACAAGAGAAATATCATACATAGATCGCACTTGTAATACAAACTGCTAGCAATTCAGAGTGATGTCGTTCTATTATAATAACGGCGTTTAATTAGCTAGTGTGACGGCTCTGTATCAACAAGGCCCAGTCTAATCCTATGGAAAACTCTGTCCTTTGGATAAAATTGTTATCCTTATATACTCTCTGACCACAGGGTCCGCTAGTAGTTTGTTACAAAGTTATCGTATTTTATATTTAGTTTTAAATATGCTAGTTTAGAGGTTCATGTGTTACCTCTAAGTAGTTACATATCCTGAAATGAGCAGCCATTTTTACCACTGAATATCACACAGATATCACAGACCAAATAAAGTATCCACAATTGAATTCGTTACTTTGTACCAACGGGGTAAATGTGCAGCAGTTAACTATTTTATTTTAATACAACCGAGCTAAAGTGTTTCTGTCTTAGTGTATTGAGATTTCAATGTTGCAAAAAAAAAAAAAAAAAAAAAAAAAAACTAGGTAAATGGGAGGGGAGGCCCTGTCACCGTCAGAACCTCGGGGTAACTTGCTATCACAATGACGTCACGCTGCGTTCTAGAATGCCAAAAACAGGTGCGAAACTTCTTTGAGCTTTTTTTTTCAATTTGTATTATACCTCCCTTCGCCAAACTTTGTAACAGTTGTGAAATGCTGTTTTGAATTGCCGAGATCATTCAAAAGTACTTCCAGCGCATGTGCTTATGTTGCCTTGAGTAATTTTCATCAAAGACTCATGAGTTATAAGGCAGCGAATGTGCCAACCTTAATAAGAACCATACGCAACAACATTTTCTGGGAGCTCTGATTCCATTAAAGAATTGTTGCGACATAGCATCGCGTATTTCAGATAAACTTTGCAAAGTGGATTTCTCTCTCTCTTTAATTTCTCTTTTCCTTTCTCTCTCTCTCTCTCTCTCTCTCTCTCTCACACACACACACACACACACACACACACACACACACACACACGTGTGCGCTGTTGTCTAAGCACTCACGTCGTTGAAAGGCAAACGAATCGCACAATCGAAACATTCTCGCACACATTTTGCACGCCTGCACCTGGTAGTCATTTCAATTTTTTGCCCAACCTGCACCAGTTGATACGGGGTTCACAATTCATTACTTCTGCCCATTCAAGACACGCCCACTCCTGTAGCTTGTTGACAAACCCTCACCGGAGGGTAGAGAAATCAAATTAAAATCACATCATATCTCCCAGGTGGTTCACCAATGGTTGCGGACCAAGAATCTTAAACACGAGAAAAATCATGGATATCCGAAGCATTTAATACGTTTGTTTCTACGCAGTCTTTTTTTTATTAATTCCATCTTCATCACCGCTTTGTTTCTAATTATCACTGATATGGTTAAGTGCACATCGGTTGTTAATGTGCAGTAAATCTTTGAACGAGTACTACCGAGGCTTTGGTCAGTGTTTTTATTCGATTGAAGACAGATTCTCTACTTGTTACCACATCTTTTTATCGTCAGGTTCGCAAACCAAGAAAGCTCTATGATTAACCTATCTTGTTACACAAGTATTTTTATACTTTTATACAGAGCCTCCTCCTTGAAATAACATTTATCCTATTAATTGCCAAATATTTTCTTTCCGTTTGTTTTCGTGTTGTACGCCAGCTGTGTTGTCAATTCTGACTGTAATGATTGACTTTAAGACTAGCTTTTTTTTAGATTATTACACAGTAAATCTATAGTGCCCCAGGGTCCCATGCGCCAATTGTTTAAGCTCCGTATCTAGGGGAGGGCACAAGGGTACATCTTATGTGAACGAGGTCACCTGTTCGTTTATGTATCAATGTTTTTGTTAGCAACAAAAAGAGAGAGAGAGAGAGAGATGGAGGGAGGGGGGATGGATGGAGAGAGAGAGAGATGGGGGGGGGAGAGAGAGAGAGAGAGAGAGAGAGAGAGATGGAGGGAGGGGGATGGATGGAGAGAGAGAGAGAGAGAGAGAGATGGAGGGAGGGGGGATGGATGGAGAGAGAGAGAGAGAGAGATGGAGGGAGGGGGGATGGATGGAGAGAGAGAGAGAGAGAGATGGAGAGAGGGGGATGGATGGAGAGAGAGAGAGATGGATAGAGGGAGCGAGGGAGGGAAGTGAAGAGGGTAGACATATAGGCATCCAAATACAATGAGAGTAGGGACAGCAAAACATCACTACAAAGTGGCATCAAGGGTTCGACAATTGGACAAAGTGTCAAATAACCACGATGAAATGTCCACTAAACAAACGTGCACGTCCCCTGCCTCTGAGTTAACACACGTCATGAATTTGAAACTACACAAGTTTGCTTGTTTGTTTGGTCATTTCTTGTTTGTTAACATATCTGTTGGTTAGCAGTGAAATCGCATCCGCGTGCTTTTTGTCCGGTCTATCATTCTCAGTTTTCCAATACATTTCATCAGATTTCTTTCGATAAAATGCCCTCTTTGTCTTCCAGCCTCTAAGAGAATAACTCAAATATGTCACCAAATCATCGAATACCCCAACAAACAAGAAATGGACCAACACACAAACAAGATGTCGAGTTTCGAGTTCAGCATCTTCTCTTTTTTTCCTTCTCCATCTCAATTTTCCACGAGATTCATCGCATCTCATTCGGTAACAGGTTATTGTGGCTAACATCGGTCAGTAACATAGTCCTTTTGAAGCTGAATGTAGGGGAGTCATCACATGCCGATTGGAAAGATAATTTTTGGAAGGGGAGGTGGGGGAGGAGTCCAATCTCAAAGAAAAAATTCGGTTAGCGGAGCTGGGCAACATGAACGCTACACCCAGACATTTTCTTCGTCGACCAGTGCGTCAATATTTTTAATAAAACTTATCTACCTGTACTAGTATTATCGTTGGGAAACAGCAATAAAAGCCGTTTGAGAAATAACACAGAACCTAGTTCAAATTTTGATTCAGATCGGATCTTTTTCCGGCTGAAACCCAGCCCCCCCCCCCCCACTCCCCCCCCCCCCTCTTCTGCATATGTCACCAAATCATCGAATACCCCTTTGAGTGACGCAGACGACGCAGCTCTTGAAGGACGACGGGTTATTATTTGAATAACTAACACGTGGTTTTTCGTCTTAATCGCTGACCAATTCACCGAGACTTGAAATACCTTGAAATAACAATTTCAAGATTTGAATACCGAATGACCTCACGTCAGATCATCTCCAGGAAGTTCGGTCACATTTGATGCGTGTGTGAGTTTGCGTAAAGACCATATTATCACTTGCATCAGGCACCTAACAAGAACAAGGAATTGCTTGTTTCCTAACCAACGTTAAGGTACCCCATGGAACTGTAATTGTTCAGAAAAGGAACAAAAAGGCAAGGAAAACTAGAAGATTTTTAAAAATTGACGAAATGAGCTGTAGATTTCGCAACCTTTTTGGTCCTACTGCCACTTACGTCTAAAACCGTCACTTAGACTAATTAACTTACTTGCAGAAGAATCAGAGAGTTCTATGCCATCTCCCTTAAACGTCTAATTTAAAAGACAGGACTGTATGTTTAAGTAGACATGAGCCCGTGTTCAACATTTGTACTTGGCGCAGACGAAATTGAACTAACGACAGTCTGCATTTTACGTGATAGATTTCAAAGAAAACGAGTTCGTTTTAATAGTGATCACACGCAGAGAGAGAGAAAGAGAGAGAGAGAAAGACCACAAACAAAATCCAAATGCTCCGTCACACATCGAAACGATAAATTTGATTAAAACCACTCTCCCGAACTTGAGTGAAACATTTCAGTATTAAAATCGCGTCGTAAACACGAAATAAGAGCATATATTCCGACAATAAGGTCAAGATGACATACTGTTGCGACAACTGACGTCGGACAGTCGCATTTCAGTCGGTTAAAAGCTCGTATTCAAAATTGAGTAGATTGCATAAATTGCATTTAGTCATGAACGACAGAGCAACAATGGCGTTTAAAAAGAAAGATTCACTGCCTGTTCAAAACTGAAGCGACTGTTGTGATTGCTACAGCCCGTGAAAAGACAAATGTAATACCATCTAAGACGTGCTCAGAGAAGGATGTACAAGAAAACAAGAACCGACATCGCGCTCCATGGGTCGCAGCTCATTTACCTTTATCTTTATTTCGTTTATTGTAACCTTTTTGTTAATCCTCCAATCCCGGCTTGTGGCCCGGCTGCATTAGCTTTTACCCCTTACACGTGACCAAGAAAAAGAAAACGGCCTTAGTGATGCGTTTCTTTCTTTCATTCTTTCTTTTTTTCGTGAAAAGTTAACAAAAAATGATGTTTTTGCACAGAGTTGCTTTCTTTACTCGCCACGAGCCGATCCGGTTCCTTCTTCGATAAAGGTTCGAACAGATATCATCACTATGGTAAACGGTGAATTCTGGTACTCTCTACCAAGGCCGCAGATTGAATTTTCACCAGATATTCACAGATAATGTCTCTGTCTAATCCATGGTACATATCTTATGGAGAAAAGTGCACAAAATTAATCTGGTAGAAGGTGCACGGGATTCTGGTAACAATACATACAAATGCATATAAGTATATATTGTTGTCAAGTCTGCAGCTTAAGGCAAAATGCAATTAATACTTTGTTATTTATTAATGGGGACAACTACCAGTGTTTCATTACATGATTCGAATCTTTATTCATGTTTACGATAAAATAATGGACCATCGTCCATAAAACTAGATGTCACAAGGAGTCATAAAATGATATAACAAAAGAAAGATTGGATCAACATCCAGTCATAAAATTGCCTGCTCAGGTCGCATTCAGAACAGATGATCCGCGGACTAACTGATCTGTGGACTTAATATGGCCGACCCCTCTTAAAAGCAATGCCGCCTAGTCCCCTGATCGTCTCCCTACCTCCACACGCGCCGTCCCTGCAGGGGCCTAGCAATTAAACCTCAGAGCCGTAATTTAATCCGTTTAAGGGGAAGTGATTAGGCCGCATTGCTTTTAATTCAATCTGATTGCATTCAGCGAGAGTCCACGCGGGGTTGGATCGATCTACAAGTACCCCCCCCCCCCCCACTCAACCTTTCTATCCCACCATTACCTGGACCAACTTTTTCGCCATTATATGTAACGGGAAGACATTGGTATTTAGAATGGAATGCACGGAACAACGATATCAAACCACACTGTGTATATATATTATAGCCCACAGAGAGCAGTAAAAAACAATAATGACACAGCACAGCCAGAAAGTTTCAACAGACAGGATGAGTATTGTTAAGTCCTGGCGGTACAACAGATAAGAGGAAATTGTTGAGCATGCCCCCAGTGCAGATAGAGGCGATATATGTCAGATGTTATGTCAGTTTACCTCAAATTATGAGGTTATATTATTGGGTCATAAAGCATAGAGGAGGGAGAATATAGAGAAAGAAGAAGAAGAAGAAGAAGAAAGAGGAGGGGGAGGAAGACTTTATGAAGGAACGAATAGAAAAGGATGAATCTAAAGTGTGTGTGAGAGAGAGAGAGAGATAGGGGCTATGCATTGAGAAAATTCCGTCTGAATAGCTCCTCACTGGTTTGACTTTCAGTGGGTGTGTCAATACCAGAACAAATGAAAGCTATTACTGACCAAGAGGCTAGTGTCAGCCAGTGTCACTACGTGTCAAACCACAGTTTGGTCAAAATGGGTTAAAAGTCGATATGTTTCCTCAATTTGTGAACATCGAAGCGCAACATTAAGTACGACGTTCCAAAACAGGCGCTGTCGATATTTACAAAGCAAAAATGTCGTCTGATAGCCATCGTCTGCGCGAGACAACAGTGCCGCAGCGATGATGACAAATGTCAGAGTTAAATTAGACTATTTAATGGTTAGATGGGTGCATTTTGTCGCCCGGCATTCCAATATCGTCCTAATGTTCTTCGGCTGTCAAATTGTGAAATCAGAGGACAGATGAATTCAACGCACGGTCGACTATCTTAAATTTGCTCACAAAGGTGCTTCATTCTTTCGAGGCAAGACGGAATTACGTATTTTTACGCGATTCTTCCCTCTAACCAAAGTTACTATTAATCTGCAACCCAATACAGCTGACACAAAGACGATGATCTGATAACTCGCCGAGTGAAACGATAAGTCAGCATAAAAGGATGAAATAACGTCAAACTGATTTGGAAAATGCTGTCAGGGAAGGTTTGAAATGAAAACTCGATATGAGGAAACAATATCCGTTATGCATCGGCTGATCCAAGCTGGTAGGTTGGGAGGAGGGGGGGAGTGAAAGGGGTGCGTCAACTTGTTTTGATTATTCTGGCTGCTATTGACTGGTACAAAACATCAAAATAAAATTGAAATAAAATATGAAAACTGGCATTAAGGGAAAACTTCCAGCTTAGCTTACCTGTCGTGTCAGGATTGGCGGGATACACAACAAACAACATAAGATTCTAATAGAACCGTGTTGGGAAAACTTATTTGCAAAAAGTCAGAAGAAGAAGAAGACGACGACGACAAAATAAAAGAAAATTATATCGACGACTAATAGAACTCAATTGGTCAATCTTCGCCTGATTGCACTGACACGAACGCTCGAGGCAGAGATAAAGGAATTTCCAACTTATTTCCCAAATTTGGCGCTCTAAGTCATAAAAAGCGCACACTGTGTAAGGGCACGCGTTCGACACCAGACCCGGACAACTCATCTCAAGGTTAACAGACGCAACATTTTTACGTTTTTTACCCTAATGAGAGGCGAAGGAAGGTTAGCGTCTGATATAGTGAGTACAAAAAGAAAACCTTGTGATTCGGCACAGTTTGTCTCTGCATCCAGTGCCTTTTGACTAGTTTATATCACTTACTATAGTGTAGTAGTGTGGTACAAAAATGTCGACTCCCTGAGACCTCAGCTCACTTGCTAAATATTTCTTTACAATCACGGAATCATGACTGCCATTTTCGATATTTTCTTAAATTGCAGCTCTCATTCTTCATCTGCCGCTGCCTCTTGTCAAAACGTAGTAATACGCGTTGTACAAAACAAATATTAATGCCCCGGTACGTGCATAGACTACTGATATCATATACGCTACCCTCTGTCAGGGTCACAGATAATATTTTCACTATATATTGACTGATATATCTTTGGTCTCTGCTGTCCACATTTTTGTACCGTCCACGAGGACTTTTTGCTCAAGCTATGACGTCACCACCCTGCTAGCTTCTGGTAGCGAGTTGCTATACGCCATGCTTCATTTGATGCGTATACAAGATCAAGAGTATTCACTGATGAAAGAAAAAGCTGAATTGTCTGGTTCATTAGCGATCATGTGTTCACCAGTTTAAAAAACGCTCCCCACGTTGATGTACAGTCGACAAACACTTGCAATTATCTGTTAGCGTTTATCTAAAGTATGTTACTCAAATAAGAAAAGATAAATACAGAAATGAAAGAAAACCTGACATTATCAATACCTGTAAGCCTTGATTAAAAAGTCACCTTAACATAAGATAAACCTCTCGTGCTTCTAAGGCTGTCAGGTGGGTATTTTGACATAATCAAGATATAGAGCGAATTTCGTAACATAGTGTGTACTTACGTGTTGTGATTCGGCAACGAGTTGAAGACAAGGTACATAAAGGTCGGTGACAGGTTGAAGAGTTTATAAAAATTCAATCGTAAACCGCGATCAGAAAAAAAAACCGTACGTGCACCTGTTTAAAACCCGCACACTTATTGTCTTGCGTGCGTCATGATTGACTGACTGATTGATTGACTGACGCGCACATGCTCACACGCGCACACGCACTTATTTCACATCATGTAGTCAGGAATGCGCACAAAGACGCACGAACAGAGAGAGAGAGAACTTATTCAGCGCAAGATAGTAAAAAAGATACCTGCACCAGCATAAAACAGAGAGAGAGAGAGAGAGAGAGAGAGAGAGAGAGAGAGAGAGAGCTTTCCTACTCACATTCAGAATCCCAGGGCTGCATCTCTTTGAGAAGGTCTGCCTGCGTCCACGGTTTCACGATCAGAACATTTCGCTTCGGGTCCTGATACAGCGCCGACAGCCCCTTGAAATACGTGTTCACATTCTTGCCGTTAACAACAATTACAGTCACAACCAATATCAACACCGCGCGTACAAAGTATTGTTTCTGAGACATTTCGAGGTCACAGTTATTACTGCTCTTGTGCCGTAAGAATCAACACAATGATACACTTGTGTTCCCAACAGCTGGTAGCCGGCCGGGAATAGAAAACAAAGTTAAGGCTGTCACCGGTGAAGTGTCACTTTTTTTGTCAGCGATGTGTCTTGGTCACACTACTAAAACGGGAGTGCGCGTTCCTAGCGGTCCCCGGTGGTCGAGTAGCTGAAATTTGAACGTAGTACACGCGGTAAGAGAAGTCTTTCTGCGAAACTGTCAAGTGTCGCCAAGTGTGTGGGGGACGCTGTCACGCTAGGTAGGTATTCGGTGCTGTCTCTGCCTTGGAGGAGTATAAATATCCGTTCTTGGTTTGTAAATGTTTGTAGTCGTGTCTGTGCCCCGGGGATGTTGGGAATAGAGACGTGATCCGCCGCGTAGGAGGTGCCAGGGAAACACAAGGAAATCCCCCCTGTCTTTTAGTCGCTGAGAACGTGGATGGGGGTGGGGCAGTTTTCTCAGTATCCCTCACCCAAGAATAGCCTTGTTCTTGGTAGGAAAATGATGCGGACTCTCCTAAGAAGAAAGTGAAATATCCTGTTTTTCGTCACTATGTATATTTGCACTGACTTGCAATGGATTCATCCACCGATGATACACTTGTTATTTCGTACAGTAAAACTCTGGATGTGAAAAAAGCTGTGTATCCGTTACTTTGCAAGAAGTCGCTTCCAGTGAGCTCACGTCTATTTGCTATGTTCTTCGTGTCTCAAATAAAAGTCTCAAATACAGTCGGACTTATTAGGCCGCTTTTGTCTTCGAGCGTTTTCGGATGCTCTTGTAAGGTGTTCTTAAACTGTTCTAGCGGGAGTACGGTTTTCGGATTGCTTTTATACTAAGCTCGGCGCCCAATACGCGAACTTCTTTCACTACGCATACCACGTCTACTACTAGTTCATTGACTAAGGAATGTTGTTACTGTCTCGTGGCGTTCCCCCCTCTTTGAGAGCCCACCTCGGTTGGGATCGACGATTCACTTACCTCTTTGGTCGACGTCGTTATTCTGAAACAAGAACGCCGTTGACGTATAAGACGAAAATGATTAAATACACTCATTTTATATGATACATATTTCAATTATTATTTATTTCTTTGTTGGGACAAAGGAAGTTTATCTTAACGCGAGGGCAAAACGCGGGATGTCAAATTTTAAGAAGTAGGATTTCAAATAACAAATAAACAAGAAAGGGAGAAAGAAATTCTTACATAAGTAAGATGATTATGAGAGGATTTTTCTACAATTGATGAAGCCCTCATTTACCCGCATGGTAAAGACACATGCCAGTATCGAATTCCTCGAGTGTGTTTTTCTTTGCTTGCAAAAATCACTTGCCACAAAGGCTGTTTTGTCTGACCCGTTCGAGCTACCATTCGTGATTATCAAAAACAATTTAGCAAACAAAATAAATCTTGACTAGGTGAGTACTGGATGACAAAGATGAGAGTAAACAACGATAAATTATAAAAACATGGGTCTGCGCACCTGCAGCCTGACAGCCATTACAAGGTCAGGGGAGCAAATTCCGCCAAACTAGCAATCCTGAAAATCGCCAAGCTATCTCATTATCAGTGGCAGATCGAACGGAGAAAGATCACCTCATGTCTTATTTTTGGTTTTGATCCTAATTGAGAAAGAACCTGAGAACGCGTATTGTAAGTAGTGTGAACTGATTTCGTTTTGTCATAACGCTAAAAAAATCACCTTAGCATTCTGCCAATAGTGTAAATAATAGTTCGTTTTCGACCCTTAAGGGTCCCCCCCAGAGCTCTCACCTGTGCCCCCTCCTGCCCCTCCTGCCCCTCCCCCCTCAACTCCCCCCTCTCCTACCCACCCTCAATATGAATTGTTAATCAGCCAGTGAATATTTGATGTAATTATTATCCCACAAACAAGTGATCTGAGGCTCCCTTGTCCCCCCCTCCCCCACATACGCACACACGCCCACCCACCCACCCACCCACACACCCCACACACACACATATGTACACACACGCGCGCACGCGCGCACGCACGCACGCACGCACACGCACACACACACAGACCTCCAGACCGCGCGTGCGTAAGGAGAACATCCCCCTTGCTGAAGCCTCAGATATGTGAAGCTCTTGTCGTTCTTCAGAATGAGCTTCCCATTGCGCCCCGCTAAACTATGTCCTGGCTGGGGTCACATTTTTCTGTGCCTTTTTTTATTTCGTCAAAATACTTCCTCTTTGGATCCATTCACTCTGATCGCTGTTGTGTTGAGCTCTTGTTTCATTCTGGCGTCTAGGAAGCAGATTATTTCAAGTGCTGGGTGCTCACCATTCTGAATACAACGGCTGAGAACAAACTGTACCGCCTAACCACCCCCCTCCTTTGCCTCCATCGCTTATGACTGACGTGATCGAGGAAATCAGGGAAGGGGCTAACTCCCCCTATACCCTCTCCTCACACGGTTCCTATAATAACCCTATATCAAGCCCGAGGCTGTAAAGAGACCTAAAACACGGACTCGTTGTATAGTTAACGAACATAAAAAACAGTGTTATATGCATGATTTAACACCACTGACGTCCAGAGAATTCATTTGATGTATCGATTAGAAAAATGTATATGAGTGTGATACGTAATATTTCTTGGAACACTAGCAAAAAACTTTTGATTCATTGGTTGGAAGAGGTCGATTACACGGGAAGAGCGAGAAAATGCTTTGTACCAAACATGGAATTGGACTTTCCTTTTAATTTGTAAGATTTTTATGTCATGCATGTAGCAAATGGTAAAGCAATCAAATTTCGCCTAATTGCAATCAGGCAAAGCCCGCGTGGATGTATTTCTCAGGCTTTCAGTCGCCTGCATGTTCACACGGGAGCGAAATCAAAGCGAAAGAAGAGGAAAACAAAATCGGTCTTAAATACGGCTCGAGTGAACGGGTCCGTTGTGTTCGCTTCACGCTGGCGAAGGGCAAGCGAGTTCCATTCCTTAAGTCGGTCGGTATGAACGGCGCTTAGAGAGAAAGGTGGAAAAATACAAAGGCACCGGTGTTGTTGGCCATCAACTTTACGAGAGCACAGTGAAGAAAAAAATCTTACGGGGATGGCATTTTTTTCTTATTAACACACGGGTCTATCTCCTGTGGTGAGACTCTTTCATCTTAATTCACTGGGGTAGCTTAACTCCCGGATTAACGATAACAGATAAGGTTACTCTGATATCGCCACGGCGTCGCTGCGTGTACGGTAAAATCAGAAACGATATCTGTTGTCGCGAAATTGATAACATAATTCTTAGATACCAGATCTTATCTCATTTTATGGGTCTTAATAATAAAATATGAACAATATGAGAGAAATATGTTCTATCTGAGCATTAAAGAATGTGGCGTCGGCGCGAAGCGGCTCCTTTGATCTTCGTCACCTATTGCTCCTCGCAGTAATGTCGGCGGGGTTTTCTGGGGAGATGGCAGAATTTGAACCCTTGTGTTTTTTTTCGTCGCGTTTACACTCGAAAATAAAACGACTCCTGAATATCACACTCCTGAATATTGAAATACAGTTTGCATTTTGCGATTCATTTCGAACTCGATCCGACTTGTTTTCAGGGATTATCTCCATATTCTGAGAACTGTATTGTACACAACCCCACGTGCCTGGAACGCTGTTTCACAGCTATGTATCGACAAGATTTAATTTTCAAATAAGACATGTGTGTTATTGGTTTTCCCTTTATATATATATATATATATATATATATATATATATATATATATATATATATATATATATTCATCGGCCAAATTTTGACAGTTATTTATTAATTCTTTTTTCTTTTATTTATCTATTTTGCAAAACTTTAGTATTTTAGATAGCCAGAATGGGTTAGGCAGCATACTCCAGTAGATACATGTACAAGAAAAAATGGTGGTTACTGATCGCATTTAACGGTTCACGAGCATCTATGATCGATTTATTGCTGTTTGAAAACCAGAGGCGCTCTTGTTTTTCAACGTAGTGTAAACACAGAGCGAGAGTACGCAAGTCCTTAAATTTCTATTTCAGGATTGCAAAAACTATTCTGTAAAAACTATTCCGAATGTTTTCCTTTAACATAGATAGCTCTTGTGCCCAGATTTCAAGAAAGAATTACAGTCAGCGGCGGAAGATTGGAACAAGGTGGACCGCTTGCTCCCTTCCCTCCGATTTGCCTAGGAACTCCTGTCACGTCCACACCTCCCTCCTCCCCCCCCCCCTAAAAAAACACAAAGCGGTTTTCCCTTTCTTGTGCTTTACATATTGCAGAAATTGGTCCCCATCTACTTTCTATAGATTTTCAAATATTTAAACATCAAAAATATGCCGAACGAAGCGAGTAAAATAAATCTCACCTTTGTATCCCCCCTCTTCCTTCCAAAAACATGGAACCATTGATGATAGATCTAGTAATATAAAAGTATAATAGGGAAAGAATCAAGTAGGGCCTACTTGATCATTGCAGCGGTGATAATTGTAAATGATTATTCCGGGCACCAGATCACATAATGGGAATGGAGATCGATTCAGGTCTGAAAAGGTTCCATAAACACCAGGCATAGATTGCACAGTCTGCGGATGTCGTAACAATGGATAGCATCCTTTAAATTCAACTTTTTTTTCCAAGTACTATACAACTAATCCGTGTTGCGATGAATAGTTAATATCATATTCGTTTAATAATGTTACATGATAATATATGATAAATGTAACCCCGTTCCGTATGAGAGCACCGTGTAAGAGACCGGGTAAAACAACTCTGCATTAGATTTTTAAATTGAAATGCTTCATTTCTATAACTTCCCTCTTTGACTCTAAGCAAAACACATCAGTGAAGCGACTAGACCGGACACGATTTTAAAGCTGCTGTCCGAAAACATTCTTGCCAATTTTCGCTAAATGGATAACCATACGCCAGCAAAGTTTTTACAGCGACTTTAAAAAAAAAACGAGCGACCTTACCTTAGGTTTCGTCGAAGGAGCCGCTCAGATTTAAAACATATCTCTGAAGTACAAGTGTCCTTTCAAAAATGCCTCTTTCGCTGCAAGATGTAGAAATGCCTTCAAGGACCTGTCGCTGCCGATAATCTCTCGTAAACTGAAATAAAAGTATCCCTTCCCGCTTAAGTCTGTCGCTTGCTGTCTTGCGGGGGCGTTTCTTTTTTAAAATGATCGTCTTATTTCGTGACGATTTACCTGCAGCAATTTTCTTGTCTGTGGTGATACGTCACGGAGTCGATACTTGTCACTACGAGGTTCGTCGCGCGGGCTCTGGCACGACCTTTGACCCGACGATCTGATGACCGTCTGGTTCTATTACGAAAAAAGGGGTATTTCGCCTGTTCAGGATATATAACCTAGCACTTTTAAGGGAAAGGCGCCTTTGCCATATAATGAAATTGCATCCCAGTCTGCTTATCTGATATTCTTTTTTCCATGATTGTCTATCCGCAATATCTGCCATACTCGAGATATTCGACCGCTTCTTAGGCCGCATCTAGAACAATCCACTAACTGGTCCGAGAGTCAAATATGTCCGACCCACTTGAATACTTCCCCACGGGGAATCTATTCAGTGTCTTTTAGTGGATTAGACGGCAAGCTTTGTAGTGGATCGCCATATTTGACCCTCGGACTAGTTACACTGTAGTCCACTGTTCTGAATGCGGCCTTTCTCATACTTAACTTCAAAATAAGGGAAAAAAACGCGCGTATCGCAGAACTAAACAATTTAATCACTGAAATACTAAAGAGGACATCATAATAAAGGAAAGAAAGTCAACAAGTTTCTAATAATGAAAACGTCATACCTTCACTACAAGCACGTGTGGAACTTAACACGTTATAAATACGCTCCTTCTGTAGTATTATTTTTGCGGTTTGAAATGTCTCCTGAATTAACTTTTTCCTTCTTCCGCTTAACAAAATACACCAAAACTGAAACCGATAGTTGCTGTTATACTTAAAAGTTCTATTGGATATTTCGCACTTCCTTAATATTGAAATTGTTGAACGTTATTTAAAGTAGAGGCACTTGTTAAAGTCTCTTTATATACATGTTTATAGTGTGGCATGTTTTTTATAGTGTGGCCATTTTTCATGATGACGTTATCCGAAATGGGCGAGTGCAAAAGTGGGGGGTCTGCACTACAGAAATATGTCCACGTTGGTCCAATACATCTTAGCTGTAATAAGTGACGCTGCACGACGGCTATGATTCCGCAATGCGAGTGCGCTCGCATGTAGTCGTGAGCACGTGCACACGCCATTGTAAAGACACGAACGCAAGAAAAGACAACAAATATCTGCATGAAACGCTTACACTTAACCCTGACATGAAAAAAACCTATTTATATCTCCTCATTTTTCACTTCCTCTTGTTCTACCAGTTACTTACACTGGGCCAAAATTGTTGAACAACCATTACATTATTTCTAATGTTTCCTAACACGCAGTTCACCCTTGTTTTATGAAGAAAAACAAGACAAACAACAGGCGGATTTATTCATCAAGTGGTGGCATTTCAAGTGCCCAGATAAGAAGGAAAACTTGGGTATCTACGCTGATCTACATTCAACATGGGCGTGGAGGAAAACATGGAAAGATCGTGTCCTACTCTCTCTGGATAATGTCATCAAATGTATAATTATATCACAGTGGGAAATATATGTTTAAAGTAATTTCCCCTTACAAGCCTCATATATTTTTGCATGTTTGTTAATGAATTGAATGAAAACTTCATAAATGACTAAAAATGACAAGAAGTTGACAAGAAATTAGAGAATCCATAGTTATACATTCGCAATTTATGTAACCAAGTAGTTTAATTTCCAGGAAGTCTTTTTTTTCTATATAATTTTCTGCTCCACATTTTTTCCTACAATTATAAGTATAATTAAGTAAATAAATCAGCTTAAGCCATCCTTTTCCCAATTTTTATGTTAAAACCGCGTGTCTGCCCATCAGTTTCACATGAAAATATTACCGTGTTTATACATCACCAACAAATCAATCAACTCTATTGGGTTCCGTAATAAACTGCCTTTTGGAATAAATAATGCAACCGCAAGACAATAGCGTGACGTAGCACGCGCGACCGGCGCAGCTCGAGCTTCGCGTGGTATGCCAAGAATGGGTGGCACGTGAGGCACCTATTCGTACGGCGGGGAACGTGACGTGTAAAATAGCCCACAGAAGAAATATGGACATAGCTGTATTATTGAAGAGTTTTCTTACTCGGCCCCTGCTGCGTTAGTGTTGGTCGGTTGTCAAGTTTAGTGAAGTGTGACTGAGGGGAGAGTTTAAAGAGAGTTTAACCGGGTTTCGTGGACTTAACATTGTGTTTTTATGACAAACGCTGAAATTTACAAGCTGTGACGCGGATGGTGGGAAATAACAGATGTTTCTTGAAAACAAAAGATTTCCTCACACAATTTTCATTTAACTATTAGTTTCTGTTGTTGTTGATGTTGATGATGTTGTGTATTTAGATGTGTGTGTTTGAATACGTGCGTGCATGCATCTGATAGATCGAGTGCACGTGTGTGTGTGTGTGTGTGTGTGTGTGTGTGTGTGTGTCCTTGGCATTTGCAGGACTAAACGGTACAATTAAAAACCCTTTAATGAAACCCCTGTTATTCCGTACTCTTTTACAATAAATAAATAAATAAATAAATAAATAAATAAATAAATAAATAAATAAATAAATAAATATGATGACAAATAAATAAGGCCCATAAATATAGAATAAAGATCATAATAAATATTAGGCACACCACCTTTTGTAGTTATAGATAGAAATGTGAATGTTAACAAGAGTTAACCTAATTCTTTCATGTTTGGGTGACAAATGGCAGGTAACGGCGGGGAATACAAGGGATAGGTGTGAACATACTACATGTAGTAGGCCATAAATGCTACAGATGTGTTTGTGGGGGAGGGGGGGGAGGTTATATCATTTTCTATAAACTGTGTGCCGCAAACAGCCACCGATTTCTGCAAAGACAGTTGTTCAACTTCAATTTACTTCATTTTTATTTAGGTCATTTCTTCTGTGAAACTGTCTTGCCAATTATTTCAAACCAAATGACCCAAAATTTATTTCCCCTTCAAAATTGCGTTTCATTCATGTAGTCTGCTTTTCCATTTTTTGTCATTTTGTTCAGTTTTTCCAAATAAAAATATACATGTATATCAGCAAATATATATCACGCCAAAGAAATGTATATACATCCCCCCTGTAGAAAATTGCTTTTATTATTTTTGGAATGTAAAAAATGCATCAACATCGTAGACCCTGTGACAATTTACTATGCGGAAGATGATAATCCGATGTCAAAATGATGCATTTTATGTCTATTTCTGTCCTTTAGCATCACGTTCGTGATAAATTATATGTTGAAATGAGCATTTTATTTCTATCTCAGTCTTTTTAGATCATTATCTCCAAGTTAAAAAAATGTGACAAAATAAATTACTGGTCTGGTCTCGAGGGTCATCAGCTGTGAGGGTCATTACTGTCCTTTAGTGGCCGGGGATGACCGTGGTCAAATATGACAGCTCCGGGGCAAAAATGACATTTTCGGTTCAAACATAGGAGCTGCGGTAAAAGGCTCGTTCACATGCAGTCACATGGATCAACCTCGAAATAAATGGTGCAAAAAGGCTTTTTATCACATAGATTACACTGGCCACAGGTCTTATTTGGCAGATTACACTGCCTGGTGTTGAGTTTCTTTTAAAGATAAAAACCTTATTGTCTTACCAGTCACTTCGACACAGATTTAGAACCGTTCGGGTAAACTTGATTAAAAAAATGATGAAGTCAGAAATCATTGTGAAAATACCGTCACGCGATGTAGCATGAGGCTCTGATGTCATGCTAACAAATGTATCACATTTTTCCAAATGTTTGAAAGCTTGCATTTTATAGATAGATAAATATTAAATCACAAACTGAATAATTTTTATGAATGATTATTTTATTGGAAGTCTTTAGTCTAGTCTTGAAAACAATTACCTTAAACAGTAGCAATATTTTCCTTGTTATAAAACAGGTGCACTATTTAGTTCAGCTTATTGAAACACCACTAGTTTTAATTGGGTAACAGAAGACTAAAATGTGGTCTAAAAGCTATCACAAACTTTCGGACAGTTCTTTATTTTTATTTGTGAAATAGGCACAAAATAATCTGTGGATATAGTGAGTTGTAAAACCCCCTTTACATTGGACGGCGTCAGGTCTGTGACCAATGTGCGTCCATGAAACTGGCATCATTGTGATCGTAGAAAGGAGGAACAAGCAGCTCTTTGGTTGCAGGAATGAATGCTCAGTGATCGGCCAATTGTTGGCGCGTAATATCTTTTTACTCTCAAACGGCTCCGAGCTCTGGGACCCAGAAAGGACGCCGTCCAATGTAAAGGGGACTTAAGCTAGGTCGTTCCACCTCCACTAGAAGCAAGTCTTTGGGTGAGAAACCCCCCCCCCCCCCCCGTACTTGTTTCTTCAATACCGGCGGTGGAGCTTACTCAAAAGGTGTAAGGTTTTTTAATCTTATTTTCCCTTGAACGCGAAGGGTCGAATGGTCTGCGAACATACATTCATTAACAAAATGCAACATTGGCAATATAATACACGATGCATCTTCATTGCAGAGATTTATTAGACGCTGAGAAACTTTGATGAAAGGGTACTGAAAGGTTTCATCCCAGGTTGCCTTCGGAAAGACTTTTAGCATTGATAAATCTTTATTAAAGATATTACCTTGCTTCCTGTGGAAAATGTGCTACCTTTGATAAGTGCTCTTTTTCCCATTTTTCACCCATCGTTATCCTCTCTCTCTCTCTCTCGCTTTCTCTCTCTCTCTCTCTCTCTCTCTCTCTCTCTCTCTCTCTCTCATGGCTTTCTCTCTCTCTCTTCACATTATCATGGCCTTCAAACCGGTCCAAATCTGAACAAGTGAATCACAGGGGAAAATCTCTTGTTCTATGTATATTCTAACATGTGTTCCAGATGGAATAAAATATCACATTAATAGAAAATGGTAATAACATCTGAGTACACAATCTTGAGAAAACTATCAAAATTTGTCGAAATACCATATTGTGAATTTCTTTGCTTTGAATTGTTTAAGTCATCTATGTTTTATGCTCCGTTTTATTCCTTCATATTTCATGTTTCTACACGTGTCTGGTGGTGGGAAGTTAATAAAACAGTTTCATTCGCATTCAAAGAATCCCATATATTTGATAACAAACAGAGAAAAATAGGTCAATATATTTCAATTGTGTTTATTACAGACGAGTCCAGGTTGGAAGTTTCTACAGCAGCGCAAAATAATATGGAAACACAGAAAATGTGCCCGAAACAAGTGCTGTAAACTTTGTGGTTCCAACATTTTTTATCGGAACTGTACCAATCCTCAGCATGTGGAATCAATCATATCCTTTTCCGTAAAATGGCACTAAAACAAATCGTGAATTCTGAAACTTCAAGGGGGGGTCCCTGATCGCCACGTGTTATTTATTATAATGCTACAGGGACGAAAAGAATGCAAAATTATGTGTTCAAATTTAAATATTTTTCTTTGTTTACGTCTAGCTCGATTGACCGTACTAGAAAACCATCGACACCGACAAAACGCAGCAAAAAAGGAAAAAAAGTAATTGGTCATTTTGTTTGCAGAAAACCAATCCCGGATATTGGGCATGGAAATCCATGAGTTGATAATTAGCCGTTTTTTATTGACTTTTAATGTGCCCAGCACATCATTTTTATTTTTTACATCGTCCATTGCGAAAACAAAATAAATAAATAAAAATAACAGACATTTAAAAAACTTAAATGTATTGTTCTTTGAGCCATGTTCTATTTCTTCTTCTTCTTCTTATCATCATTATTGGTTCGCAGCTTAAAGAGATCTATATTTCACAATAAATACATTGTAATCAACTCATAGAAATATAAGATATTCTATTTACCACAAAAACGACAGTAATAGCAATAAATCTGAAATATGTGCTTGCCATCCGACCACGTGACCTCTATAAATGGCTATATTCTGTAATAATCTCTTAAGAAAAGCAAACTTTTTGGGAAAAAAACAGGGACTAACTTTGAATGTAGAAATGGATTCATTAACCATTGGTAAGTATGGGAAAATTGCTGTTTACCCCAGGAAATTTCATTTTTTGGCCAAAATGAACAGTTGTTATCCCTTTAAGTGCGGAACCTGTAGGCTCTAATGCAATAGCGTGACTTGCACTGAATAACTCATTTGTAATAGTCGTAGAAGGAAAAAACTCTTGAATTCTGCTTTAAAAAAATCACCAAATATTTCCTCTTTAGTTAACTCTTTAAAGTATGTTTTATTGATGTTGTTCAACAGCAAAACCAGTCATTAAAATATTACACATATTAGCCATTTTTCGGGAAATCGAAGGCAACTGTTTCCATTCACCTTGTCCTTCCAGTGCGCTTTAGATGCTTCGCATTTTTTAAGGTCGGGCTCCGGGCAGGCACGAGGACATCCTGAATCTGAAAAACACCCCAAAAAGGAAAGAAAAAATGAACAAGTGTAAGGTCGACAAAAAACTCTAATTTACCAACTAATGAAAAAAGATGTGTATGTGAAAAGGCAGATATAGACCTTTTACCTTTTTTTATGAAAGAAGTCATGAGCTTATCACGCCCTCCCTCTCTCCTAACAACCAGCTACCAAAAAATAAGGTTAAACATAGGCTTATAAGAAAAAAAAATGACCCCTTTTCTCCTCAAATTCTTGCAGATCAACATTTAAGAAAAGAAAAAAGGATCGCTGGGAAAGAAGTTAGAATATGTGAGCGATGAACGCTGTAGTTGCTGCATTGAAATGCATCACCGCGTTTCGTCCATTACCTGCGTCAGCAAGGTACCAGACTAAATAAATATGAACAGGAATACCAGAAGGCGCATTTACAACTCAGCCGTGAAGGCTCAACTGAGGACTGCTTTATCTTTGCGCCTCTTTAATACAAAATCAAATATAAAAGCATTGGATAAGAATCATAGTATTTCTTCCCCCGATTCTCGTTATTGCAGACAACTTTCAGTGGATATCAAAACGCGATTCTTAGACGCCAAACTTTTAGCAACATTGCGGAATTCAGACAGTACAAGTTGGATTGTTTTCAAGGCAAAGAGAGTCGTTCCGAGCGCTTACAGATAACTAGAGACAGGGTTGACTGGGTGGAAATTATTCGCGCGCGAGTGTGTGTGTGTGTGTGTGTGTGTGTGTGTGTGTGTGTGTGTGTGTGTGTGTGTTGGGGAGGGGGGGGCAAGTGGACTTGCACTGAAACCACCCCTCTCCGTCTGTCTCTGTGCCCGAATTAAGACTATTTTAATTCGGGGTAAGTCTGTAGTTTTCCATAAAAATCAACTTTTGGTCTTCAATAATAACTTTATTTCTTTTTTTTTTTTTTTTTGGTCTTCAATAATAACTTTATTTCTTTTTTTTTTTTAACTCGTGGATTGATTTAATTTTTTCTCATTTATTATTACTTATTAATAGTTTTTATTATAATAAACATAATGATCTTTTTGGGGAGGGGGTATCCTAAATATAAGAAAAAACTTTGGGGTCATTTTCTTTGAAACCCGTCTCAGGAGCGATACGTGTGAATTCACCCTTGGCTCGGCTCATCAGCTATGCCACCCTGACGCGAGCGTGCGTCAAAAAGGCACGAGAAATAGGACCCTTTACAAATCCGATCAGAGTATCCAGTTAAACGCTTTTGTTAACTCTGACACGTGCAGAAAAGAAAAAATGCGACAGAAATCGATATTGACCTCCTTAACCTGTTAAGTGGGACCATTCTGTGTAAGTCAAGGGCGGGATTTGCAGGACTTAGGCCTGTTAGGGTTCATTCCCAATGAAACTATCGGTCTACGTTGATCCGGTCAACTCAGCAGGGACTCTCGCTGAATGCAATCAGTTTAACACGCCTGCTCCTCCTGGCGTTGAGTACATTGTACATGTAGAAAATTGAAAAGCTGGTGATTCAACGAACGTGTTGGAAACAAGAAGAGGCGTGTTAGTCTGATAAATAATAATCTGACTGCAGCGAACAAGAGTCCTTGTGGAACAGGGCCCCATAACTGGAAAGCAACATGTATTTCAAATAGCGATAATGTATATATGGGGCGAGTAAGGGCGATTTATGGAATCGAGACGCTTGCGCTCGGTCGCAATGAGTGATGCTTTCAAGTTACTGGACCCAGGATTGTAGTTGCAATGGGAATGAGCTTTCAGGCTAAGCAGATTATCCAGGGTTTCAAAATGACACCAGTACAGTATTTTTACGTCCTATTCAAAGACTACAACCTGCCTTTCGACTACTTAACTTCATAATAATAAAGTATTTTTCAATATTTAAGTAACTACTTAAATAAACAGCGTCAAGAAATGGAGCAAAATTCTCTCATTTTTTTCTGTCATGTATAACCATGTCTCCAGAACTGTCGAACAAGAGATCCAAAATTAAGGCCGAACGCATATAGATCGAGACAGGCGTCCACTAAAAACTAATCACATACATAGGCTCTTTTTTTTCGATTCAAAATGAGGAATCATCTGTGCAAAACATCCAGTTAAACGGCTTTAATTCTTTTAAGGGGGATCCTAGCACAAAATATATCAGTTAACGAATTTTCCTTACGTCAATGATTATGTTAACGTACGCCAATCACATCTTTTTCACATTTTTTCCTTAACCAAACAAATTACCTGTAGTTGTATGTTTAGAAGAACGTTTTCTCGTTAACATAAGTCAAATGAACTACACCGTGTGTTACCTTCTCTTGATATTACACGACTTTCATTTGGCAACTCTTCATTTAAATAAACGTCCTTTTTAAGGGGTATTATTTCCTCGATCATATATTAAAAATTTGATGAAAACAGATAAGTCACTTTGCCAATCTAGTTTAAATGAATACGGCACAATTTGTCAACCTTAGTAGTTAGCGTATGTCTTTGCTTATTTAAATAAGCAAGCCGATATGGCGTGATACATTATCTTACGGCACAAAAGATAAAGTGAATATTTTTTGATATCATACGTGATGCGTAATACATAATTTATGCTTTTTGACATTTCAAAAATACCTTTCTCTATCAATAAACAAGAACGAGTCTTTTCTTGCAAAAGATTTTCTACCTAAACATGTTCTATCAAATCAAAAGATGGCGTTGAATGCGATAGGTGAGACAGGGCTCAACAGACAGAATGTTGAAAATGTTTTCATTCCATTAACTTAGACCAACCTGGACATAGGCCTTCATCAGACTGATGTGAGTAGATGTTATAACTCACTGACCGCAAGGTGGTATAGCGGCCAGGACCCTCTTATAAATGTCAGGTAGATTGACCCCCTTCCTTACCTACACAAACTTGCCCATGTGTCTGTTTGGTTATAATTCTGTGTAACCCTTAATTGGTTCTTACTGTACAAACCAACCTTCTGACAATTCGGTGGGTCAGAAATCCCTCTTATGCCAACTGCATAGCAAAAAATGCCCCCCCTCCCCCCAACATAGAAACTGCATATTAAAAATAGCATTAGCGTTGGGATATTTCAGTCAAGCTAGGTAGGTCAATGACTATGTTCTGCTACCCATATCTCAAATTTACACTATGGGTGCTTTCCCAGAGATTTAGATCGACCTAACTCCCCGGGGGTTCACGCTAAATTGCAGTCAGCCGAGCGCGCACCATAGTTAATTACCCCTTTACAGCTTTTAGTAGGCGGGACAGACGCTTAAGCCGGCCAAGCTGACAGTAATCCAGTGAGACTCCCCACAGGGATAGATCGATCTAAAAATCTATGGAAATGGGGTGTATGATCGGCTGCCTATATGTCACGTAATAGTAAAATCAAATCAATGGGTACCCTTCTAGCGGCGTACATAAATAAGGCAGGGGTAACACTCTTTTGGTAAGGGAGCATATAAATGTCATATTTCTGAAATTTTGTTTCTGAAGTACCTTTGATGTAAGTAAGATATGTAAACAAAAAGTAATGTATTACCCTACCCTCAACCATTTATTAAAGGTATTATTGTTATTTTTCTTAGCAACCACGCCTCAAATAATATGTTTACGATAATGCGGTAAATACATCAAGAGACGCTTCAAGGCACTTTGTGTGTCAGGGTACCGGCTACACTGCATGAACGTCCTCAAAATGGTTTTGAACTTTTACTACTGTACGGGTGAATGTTTTTAGTCATCCAGCAGATTTAAAATGGCAACAACATCAAGGTCATCTATCTAGTGAAAAGTACGGCACTTAATGATATTTCGAACTTTTACTAGGGATGGTACTTTTGACACTGAGTTCTTTTTAATGCCTGGCTCTCACTATTCGCAATTTAAAAATGACTATCACTTCAAAACTGCTTTTTTAAATGCAAAAATAAATTTAAATGATTGTTTCGTTATATTTATTATTTGAAATGTAAGATAATATCATAAATTATAATTATTTGAAATATGAAAAATGATCATTTATTATGGATGTACTTGTTGTCCGTAAGAAATAGCAGTTTTTAACAACTTTGCCAAATGGCACCTTTTTTGGGCGGTGCAAATTAATAAATGCAGCCTCGTGTATTTTTGACGCGTCGGCATTGACTCATAACAATGTTTTTCCGCATTATCTTTGAGGGGAGACGATTTTCCAACGTGTTTCTTTACACTCCAAAACGGGGACGTGATATTTAACATAAATTTGCCTGTGATTTCGTCAACAAGTTGCTAGGATTCTACTTGGTCATGCACATAAGCCAGGACGTTCAACAAACATGGTAATTTGTGTAACTATAAAACTTCAGCAGGTCATCCGAAACAGGTAAATACTGTAAATGGACAATGTATATACTGTAAATGGCTTTCCAAACGTACTAAATATATGCGTCAGTTAAAAAACCTGTTATGATTCGCTGTTTACGAGCTGAGTGACGTAAAAGTAGGCGGTGCGTTGGCAGTAGTTGATATATACGAGTACATTTTACAAGTGAATTTAAAAGGAAAATAAGGTCGTGATTTGCGATTTACTGGTCAGTGTCCGTGTATAAAACCGGTGTGAAAGCAGCATACCATTCCTATAACAATACTGTATCACTGGAAAAATATCATGGGCGCGCTTCAGACCTTTTGGGAAGAACTGGTATTTTATACCTCGCTTCGGACTTTCCTTGTCTTTACCTTAGTATCGATGGTCATTTTCATGATTTTCCAAACTTACCGACGAAAACATAGGAAGAACCTTCCCCCTGGCCCCTGGGGGTTGCCGATATTGGGCTGCTTACCATATCTTGGGAGAAATGCTCACCTTGTACTAACCAGGTGGGCGAAAACCTACGGCGATGTATACAGCGTTCGTTTCGGGACGGTCCCCGTTGTTGTCTTGAACGGCTTTGGCGTTATCAGGGAAGCGCTGGTCAAGCACGGGGCGGACGACCAGACATGTTTACATTTAGGACGCCGCACCACAGGGGGGTGAATTATAAAGGTGGGCTGCCTTTTATTAAGTTATTCAGGCGCGTTTACATTAATATAAATTTATATAAAATATAATAACAATAATAGAAATATTGGGTTTCGGGTGAAATGCATAAAAATATTTAACATCGTTGAAGCATAAGCACTGGGTTTTCATGAATGAAAGCTTTACAAAAACCGCAACAAAAACTAAAAATAATACATTGAACAACAGTTAAAATGACAACTTTAAGAAACGCAGACCACAAATAGCACCGTTCTGTGTAAACAATATAGCAAATGGACTAGTCCTTATAACAAATTTGTATGGGATTGACTTCATCCCTCCGCTGTGGTCTTGTATAAGGTAATTACATACAGCTTCGTCGTGCTAATAAAAGAATTAAAATGTTCCATTTTGATAAAGCTTCACGTGCTGATTCTTTCCCCTGTTAGATGGCATTAGCTATTTTGACGTCACCTGACCATGTGACTTAGACCTGTTGCTTTAGTTTTGCATTTTGAAGTGAGGTGTTTTAAAACACACCTTTTTCTACTTGCTTTTCTTATGTTTATATGGTGGAAATCGGTTATATCATATATCGAGTGTACAGAGTAAGAGCTGTTTCTCTAAAATTCGAAAACTGTCCATTATCCTTTAACGTGCGATAATCTCCGAAATCATACAGAGACACTTTAAACATGAACCCCTCCACTGCCCGCTCCCATAACAGCCGAGTTATTATTTTCCTAAAGCATCACTATCATCATAGTGTATCATTATTATTATTACCGTGTAGCGTGATGTCAAGATAAACCTTTATCCTCGAGTGACCAGTGACCAAAGACCACACAGAAAGGAATATGTCTTCCTACAAGCCACCGAAGTGCGCCTGGAATTTTGTAACTGGATTTTAAATGTTACGTCAATTAATCATCTTTTATATGTTTTTACAGAACAACATGTTTTTATTGAGAAGACCTTCCAACAATTAGTCATATGACCCTTTTTACTTGTATTTGTCCCTTGTTAAAAAGGTACTTGTAATGAATGTAGTAAGGCAATAGCTACAGTAAACTAGTTCCAAAAAAAAAAGATTATTTATCAGCTGTGTTAACGAAGGATGTATATCTTTTAGGTATTTTGGTGGAAAACTACGACAGACTACTTGAGGAAAGGCGCCACTACACCATGCGGCTTTTTCGAATAATCGGGGTCGGTCGGAAAAATCTGGAATCCGCCATTTTCAAACCACAGTTGGAAGTTTTGATGAAAGATTTAACCAACATGGGCGGCAAGGCAACCGATATCTATCCAATTCTACGCGATTCCGTGGCCAATATCACACTCGGGATAGTTTTCGGATTTCATCTTGAACATAATGACTCTCAGTATGAGGGTATTCTGGATACAGTGCACAAAATGTTTGAGCTCAACGCAAAGTTGAGCATAGTGAACTTTGTTCCCTTTCTGGAAAAGCTGCCATTGCCGCGTCTTAAGCAATTCGATGAAGTTTCCACTCGCTTGGTCCTACAAGTAATTGCATGGCTCAAAGGACAGGTAAGCAATCATCACGAAGATTCCAATCACATAAAATCTTTTGCCGATTCGTACAAAACTGACGTTTTGAAGTACAGAGGCCAAAAGACAAATGAGAAAGGACCAGTGAGAATAAATAACAATGAAACAGAGTTATATCATCCTACACAAGCGATTGGACAAGAAAGAAACGACAATTTGGACACCATATTTTCCGAAAACCAAATTATTTCTGTCGCTATCGACCTGATTGTGGCTGGTTTTGAGACTGTTACAACAACGTTACGATGGGGTTGTCTGTATATGGCAATGTACCCTGAAATCCAGGCAAAAGTTCAAGAAGAAATTGACTCCAATTTAGGAGACCGAAATCCAAACATCACAGACAAAGGTACACTGCCGTACACAGAGGCAACCATCATGGAAATACAGCGTCTGAATTGTGTTACTCCATTGGCGGTTCCACATTCTACCACTAAAGACGTGGAATTTCGTGGCTACACCATCCCTAAAGATACCATGGTACTTGTGAACCTGTGGTCTGTCATGACGGACCCCGTATGTTGGCCAAATCCCGAGAAGTTTGACCCGCAGCGCCATCTGAACGAGAGAGGAAGAACCATACGACACGATGTGTTCACTCCATTTTCTCTGGGTGAGTTGCAGACAATTTTAAAATATGATTGGATATTGTAACTATTAATGCCAAAATATGGCACCAAAGAAAAATCAACTTATGACATCCCACCATTATTTTACCATAAACAACTCTCATTTTTTTATAGCGAATGGACTTAACATATATCTTTACAGGTAAACGGTCTTGCGTAGGAGCACCCCTTGCTAGAATGGAGCTCTTCCTTTTCTTTACCTTTTTGATGCAGAAGTTTACATTTCGTCTCCCAAATGGCGCTTCAGCTCCTGTTTTTGAAGAAGGCACCCTCGCATCAACGTTAACCCCTCCTGCGCACCAGCTCTGCGTGGTTAGTAGGGGCAAGAAGACTTAATAACTCCGGCTTATCGGTCAAGATTTGCTGTCGTTTACAGGGGCGGACCCAGGATTATTTGAAGGGGGGTTTGCCAGGCCTCATAAACGATAATTACCGTTGCCGAGCACGAGCCTCAGATTCCCGAGCGCAAACGCCAATATTAACGAGCCGCACCTCAGATTCACAAGCACAACGTAAAGTCAACGAGCACAAACTTAGCGTTGCCAAGCACTATCAATTTGTCCAGCTTCCATCCGGGGCCCTGGCTGCTTATATACGGGTTCTTTTTATCAACTCAGGACTATTTTCAATATGGCGGAAGATACAAGAGACATAACGGTGGAACTTTCAGAGATTTCTGGGCGCAAACGATTACATTATCTCCCCTTTCTGTCTCTTTTCCCGCCTCTAAATAATGGCGCTACGCAAATGATAAATAAGACGCACGTAAAAAAAAAGATTCATCGACTATTTACACCGACTCTGAAATATCTGTTGCCATCTATCAATATTTTAACTTAAGCAAAATAAACGTAGATTATATAAAAATTCTCAAAACATTCCAAAGTACTGCATTAGTATATTGCACTATCCATACCGCGTATTAATACAGCAGCAATGCGTTCTCGACAACCTTCGGCTCATACGGAACATACCGAACGGGTAGATAAGCGGATCAACGGCTAGTGCTTGGCAGCGCTAAGTTTGAGGTCGTTGACTTTACGTTGTGCTTGTGAATCTGAGGTGCGGCTCGTTAATATTGGCGTTTGCGCTCGGGAATCTGAGGCTGGTGCTAGGAAACGCCTAATCCGTTTATGAGGCCTGTTTGCCGATGCGAAGCATCCCCCCCCCCCCCCCAACACATACACACTTGGCATCGGTTTCGGGGCCCTCTGAAGGGCCTCGCAAAAATGTGGTATTTTAGAGGGCGCACGATGCCATTTGGTACGGTTTAGAACTATGATTCAGCTAGTCAAAATTCTAATTTCAAAAGGGGCCATTGGATTTTCCGAAATCGATAGAGGGGGGGGGGCAGGACCCCCATCACCTCCCTCTAAATCTGCCACTGCGTTTATCTGTAAATATTAATATCTGTTTATGACTTTTAACTTGAGCATTTTAATTTTTTAATGTGTGTGATTTTATGTCTTGTGTGTTTAATCCTTGAGGTGGGAATAAATAAATAAATAAATAAATAAATAAATAAANGCCTGGCTTAATTCGTTGAGAATGCGCTCTTAATAACTCCGGCTTATCGGTCAAGATTTGCTGTCGTTTACAGGGGCGGACCCAGGATTAATTGAAGGGGGGTTTGCCAGGCCTCATAAACGATAATTACCGTTGCAGAGCACGAGCCTCAGATTCCCGAGCGCAAACACCAATAGTAACGAGCCGCACCTCAGATTCACAAGCACATCGTAAAGTCAACGAGCACAAACTTAGCGTTGCCAAGCACTATCTATTTGTCCAGCTTCCATCCGGGGCCCTGGCTGCTTACATACGGGTTCTTTTAATCAACTCAGGACTATTTTCAAGATACAAGAGACATAACGGTCGAACTTTCAGAGATTTCTGGGCGCAAACGAGTTACATTCTCTCCCCTTTCTGTCTCTTTTCCCGCCCCTAAATAATGACGCTACGCAAATGATAAATAGGACGCACGTA
The DNA here is from genome assembly GCF_001039355.2 of Lingula anatina. The sequence goes on along the minus strand of NW_019775451.1, from coordinate 76,317 downwards.
AAAAAATGATTCATCGACTATTTTCACCGACTCAGAAATATCTGTTGCCATCTATCAATATTTTAACCTGAGCAAAATAAACGTAGATTATATAAAAAATTCTCAAAACATTCCAAAGTACTGCATGAGTATATTCCACTATCCATACCGCGTATTTATACAGCAGCAATGCGTTCTCGACAACCTTCGGCTCATACGGAACATACCGAACGGGTAGATAAGCGGATCAACGGCTAGTGCTTGGCAGCGCTAAGTTTGTGCTCGTTGGCTTTACGTTGTGCTTGTGAATCTGAGGTGCGGCTCGTTAATATTGGCGTTTGCGCTCGGGAATCTGAGGCTCGTGCTAGGAAACGCCTAATCCGTTTATGAGGCCTGTTTGCCGATGCGAAGCATCCCTCCCCCCCATCCTCCAACACATACACACTTGGCATCGGTTTCGGGGCCCGCTGAAGGGCCTCGTAAAAATTTGGTATTTTAGAGGGCGCACGATGCCATTTGGTGCGGTTTAGAACTATGATTCAGCTAGTCAAAATTCTAATTTCAAAAGGGGCCATTGGATTTTCCGAAATCGAAGGAGGGGGGGGGGGGGGCAGGACCCCCATCACCTCCCTCTAAATCTGCCACTGCGTTTATCTGTAAATATTAATATCTGTTTATGACTTTTAACTTGAGCATTTTAATTTTTTAATGTGTGTGATTTTATGTCTTGTGTGTTTAATCCTTGAGGTGGGAATAAATAAATAAATAAATAAATAAATAAATTATTTGTGTTCGTTACTTTGGGATACCCTTATAATCAATGGCAATTATTTTAGACCTCAAACCGAAGAAATGAACCTAGGGTATAACGCGGGTTTAAAACAACAAGAAGACTTGCTTAACGGGGTCATGCATGACGTCATATCTCCGTGACTGCTCGACATCTTCCGCCCGATATATTTATTTTGAAAATTTATTCAAATTCAAACGTTATAATCCTACGATGTTTTGTTATCACGCGTTAGATGCTTCATGGTCAAGAATTGGATCAAACATCAGTGATCCTATTCCACGTTGGTAAAAAAATGTCTTAAATATTCGGGGTGTGAAGAAGATTTGTAAGGGCAACTTACAAGTTTGCCTCTGGCGACGATCGACAGCGCAAATAGAAACGTCTTGCACAGAATAAAAGTTTCCTGTATGGCTGTAAATTGATGTTATTTGCACTTCTCAAATGTAGTCAGTGTGCCACCTGAAATGCCAACATCTAATTATTGTTTTATGGAGTTTGCTACCAAAACTTCAGTGTACCCCAGAGACCTTGTAAAAACCAGGAACCCATCAAACACAAAACGTTTTGTAACGTTACAAAAACGGTACCATAACGGTGTTGAGTCATATAAACGTTGTGGTGAACAGATAACCGACCAATAGATAAGATCCCTGCTTACAATTATTTCTGGGACAATCTGAACATCTGGGCTTCTGTAACTGAGACAATAGGCTGTCTGGTATACTGGCATGTGTCACGCCAAGTTTTAACATAAAAGTACACCTGGTGATTAAGAAGAGTGTAAAGGAAGGAATTTTGAGTGTGAAATAGAAGGAAAGGACATCAGTGCTACATGACAATTGTTTAAATATATTAAATGCATTTGGCAACTCTTTACCGCTGCAAAAATTCAGTTTTATTTCTTCAATAATTTACGAAGAGCCAGTCGACATAGAACCATTTTGAGTGGATGGCCGTAGGTTTAAAACGCTTTGCCATAGCTCCATTTGGTGGGAATGATATTCCTTCATTTATAATCTATTCACCATTAACAGGAAAAATGTTTGACTTTTCACATAACTTAATAAATCAACTTCTTCTTCGCCCTCGTATACATGTGTACCTCCAGCTTAAATGACCAGTCAGCTTAATTTCCCACACCACTTGACGTCACGATGTGATAGGTTTGATAACACAATCAGAAAATATCCGGAGTCGTGGATTATCCTCGTCCAGAATATACGTTGTGAGTACCCTCTACCAAGGCCACAGGTTGATTTTTCACTTGATATTCACAGAAATTCATAAAGGGTATAGGAGACATTCAAAAGACCTAAAATTAAAAGCAAACGATCAATGTGCGACTTTTTAACCAGTGCAATAAACAAATTCCAAAATTAACTGATATATTTAAACTTCATTTTTAACCTTGCATTTTAGTTATTTTGTTTTAAATTTGTTTACATATGTCTTTTAATATTCCTTTATTCTTATTCATTAGTGGTTTTATTCAACTATGATGTAATGATTGTGATTATCCAACCCTCGGGTTGCAAATTTGGTAATAATAATAATAATAATAATAATAATAATAATAATAATGATTATGTGCATTTGTTCAGTACTGTGGCCCTGTGCTGATTTCCGAGCGATATTTACAACTGCTCGGGCACTGTCACTTGACAAATCCCTGATGAGAAAATCCCACGAACCACATGATTTATTCGTCAAAGAGATAATTGAAGTGTTTCAATTTTAAGATTTTAGATTTTAAATTATTTTTGAAATAAATTATGCTTAGATACATACCCGGTAGATGTATATGGAGGGACTGGAAATTAATTCAATTCACGGTCTTCTGATTAGATGAATATTTTGCCTTTAGCACACTTTCTGAGTGTCTGTATATAGATTCAATCTACAGCATGTGTGTTCTCGTTCCGGGAATAAATGACTAACTATAAGTACAGAAATAATTTATATAAACCATGGACAAAATTACGAAGGGATGGGAAATACGTCATCTTCCTTTGAATGCATTCTGCATTCGGGAAAATATTCATCAATTGTCGTGTGAATTTGTCGCAGATGGGCTGTTTCGAAAGCTCCACGACAGCCCGAACAGATCATAAGCGACGTCACGCTCGTTGTGCCTCAGTGACTTTCTATTGTTATTTTCTACTTACAGTGCAATTTTTCGTGGTCTCTCGTGGTTGCTATGATACAAAATTGCCGCCATTTTGCAGTTGCTAAGCACTTGGGCTTGCTTCAGCACGTGGATATTTATTTCGGTCTTTTTAATATCTTTATTCCGCAATGTTATAAATATTTGTTAAGGGATTCTCACATTTGTCTTCCAACTGTTGACGTTTCCTTTTGGTGAAGCAGCCAGTGACAAGAAAAGGATCAGCGCACAGAGATTGAAATTTTCTTGTGTGATAAGTACTTATTTTCTCACACCCCGGTAATGTCTGTCAAATGTACAGTGGTAAGTGTTCACGCGTTTTCTTAGATGGTACAATGTACCTACTCATTTAACATGGACGACTGCAGCTCCTACTTACGCAGCCGCTTAATTGGTAATACTGATCTTTTTGCGTTCACAATTCACTTATTCAGGTGACACTGATCAAAGTCAGTCAATTGTCACTGGCCACGGAGAATGTCTTTTTTTTTTTTGTTTATTTTGTTTGTTTGACTGAATGGCTGCAAATGGCCTTTAAGGGTGGGAGAGTCAAATGACAGAGAATTCCAACACGACTTTTTTTCGCAAAAAGAGTTAGGTAAAGTTCTTAACATCTGATAACAAGATTAAATCAGGAGGTTGTAATAAGCCTCCGGCTCTTTTTTCATCATAAGCTAGGACAATATTGCGCCTTAGACTGGGTTCCCACAGATTGAGATCGATCCATCTGGATCGACCTAACTCCTTGGGGGTTTACGCTAGATTGCTGTCATGTTCCGAGAGCCGAGCGCGCACAATAGTTAATTACCCCTTTACAGTTTTTAGTAGGCGGGACAGACATTCAAGCCGGTCAGGCTGACAGCAATTTAGTGACACTCCCCAGGGGGATAGATCGATCTAAATATCTGTGGGAATGGTCTCTTAGACTGGGTTCCCGTCCCTAGATCGATCTAACAGGCTCGGTCCAACTCCACGGGGACCCTCGCTAAATTACTTTCAGCCCGAGCGGCTCAGACATCAGGGACGCCCACTAAAGCTGCTAAACGATAGTTAATTACCCCTTATCAGCTTCAGTAGGCGTGACAGACATCTAAGCCGCCCAAGTTAATTGTAATTAAACGAGAATCCCTCTCGGAGATAGTTTGATCCAAAGTTAGTACGATAGTCTGTGGGAATGGTCTCTTAGTCACAAGGTACATGTAAGAGGTATTTACGGTAACGTGCCAAGCACGGGCCCAGTCGACGGGCCCAGTCAATCCGACCAAAAAAATTATATTATAAAATTAATTTTTCTGGACTCTAACATTTAGTCCATACTCAAAATCATGCGACAGAATTTTTTTCTAGTTCCGATTGTTCGACCACATCGTCGGCAAGACTCGGTAAATTTTCAAGCCAGTGAAATAGATGCTGCATGCCTCGGCCCTTTGTCAATTGTTGTCCTTTCAATAGCTCTCGTCAGTGAGGAAGAAGCAATTAATTGAAGATCTAATCTGGAAGCGTGAAGTACCTGTCATTTCCTTTGTCCCCGATGACAATAATAGTGCTTATAGACATACAACAGTTTTTAATAGCTCTGCTTGCAAACAGAGCAAAGTTTTGCTATTAATTCACACTTTTCTTTTTAATTTATCCTTCAGAAAATACAGATATTTTCCCAAAAGGTCAACAAAACATTAAAGGGCAGACCTTTTCCTATAATCTGTATAAATATAGATAATTGAAATAACACACTAACAAATGGAGCCCAACTTTAATTTAACATTTCTTTAGTAAATGTTAGTAAATCAATCTGCGTCTTTTCTTTAAACATTGAACATCTTTAAAAGTATCATCCTCAGATGTATTTTACAAATCACAGGTAATGAAATACCACTATATCTCATTTGCCACACCTGTAAGTATCATAATATGTGCCTTGATCTAAGACATCCCCTGCACATGCCATACAAACAAACTGGCAGCTTGGCCAGTCAACTTGGTCTAAGCAAGAAGTTATAATGAGAAGGCCTTCTCTTTATAACTTCTTGGTCTAAGACATCCCCTTTATAATTACACGTCATACAAACAAACTGGCAGCTTGGCCATTTAACCTGGTCTATTAACTTGCCCATTATGCTGTTAACTATGCAAAGACATCTTATAGAATGGGCCCAGAAAGGGCATAATTAACAGGGGGTTTGGGCTTTTTTATGCATAGGACTAGATTTGGTCGGGGCCTTTGACATGTATATATATATATAAACGTCAGTTGTAAAACCTACTGTGATTCGCTATTTATGCGCTATTGACGTGATGCGTGGGATGATATATACCCGCATAATTATGTCAAGTGAAAAGAAAAAAGCCCGTGATTCGCTGTTTCCCAGGACAGGTCATCCAACGTGTTTATAACTAGTGTGCGGACGACACACTGTAATCTCAGGACACCGTGCCATCGGATAAACACCATGGGTGCGCTGCAGACCATTTGCCGACAACTGATACTTTATACTTCACTTCGGACTGTCCTTGTTTTTACCTTAGTAGTGATGGTCATTTTTATGATTTTCCAAACTTTCCGAGGAAAACAGAGGAAGAACCTTCCCCCGGGCCCCTGGGGGTTGCCGATATTGGGCTGCTTACCGTACCTTGGGAGAGATGCTCACGTTGTACTTACCAGGTGGGCAAAAACCTACGGCGATGTTTACAGCGTTCGTTTCGGGACGGTGCCTGTTGTTGTTCTGAACGGCTTTGGCGTTATCAAGGAAGCGCTGGTCAAGCACGGGGTGGACTTTGCCGGACGACCTGACCTGTTTACATTTAGGACGCCGCACCACAGGGGGTTGCGCTATAAAGGTGGGCTATCTATTAATAAAACCCCCTTTACACTGGACGGCGTCCTTTCTGCGTCCTTTGTGAGACAGTTGACACTGGCATCACTGTGGTTGTAATAAGTGCTTTGGTTGCAGAATGATCGGCCAGTTTTCGACACTTGAATAATATTTTTTTTTACTCTCAAACAGGACCGTACTACAGTACGCAGAAAGGACGCCGTCCAGTGTAAAGGGGGCTTAAGTGTTCGTCGGGCGCTTTTTCAATGATGGCGTGTAGACCTTACATAAAAAAAAGAAAACGAATGGAAATTATGGGTTTTGGATGCAATGCTGTAAGATATTCAAAATCGTCGACGTTCCATGACTGAAGCTTTACAAAAACAATAATAACGATTGTCAAAAAGTTTTTATTTATGATAGATCCAGTTATTTGAATAACCTGTTTCGTCTGTTCACTAAGACAGACTTGGTTACAACTGAAGGAGAATGGGTAATTACCTCAGTCTTGATATTGTTATGGTGAGAGATGACGACGATTTGGAGCATTCGAACATTTATTCACCGACTCCCTTTTCATACAATTTCACAAGTATTTAAACTCTATTTCTCCCTTCTGCATTTACTTGTTTTCTTTCCATTGTCTTTGCGTGCCTACAATGAATTTTCCATTCTCTTGTTGCAAACCACCATTTCATTATTAGGCAATCTCTAAGTGACTTATTTTCAATTAAAAATATTTAAAATATTATTTGAATTTTTCATGCTTGGACCATATTTTTAAACAATCCAGGGATATGCATAAATGGGCCCTATTCCAAATTTGTATGAGATTGACTCCATGCCTCGGCTGACGTCTAATTTTGATAACCAGTAATTATAACACACCTTTTTATAAAGAAGTTACGTATAGTTTCACCAAGCCTAAGCAATTTGTATAAATTGACGCTCTTTATTTTAAAGAAATCGCCTTCCAGGTTTCTGTCGTAATATTTACTTTACCACGGTTGAATATAAAATGAATGGCCGCATGTCTGGGTCACTGGATGACTTACATGTACTTAGCTGTCTAACTTCAAATTAATGTAGGTTTATTATTTGAGATGCCATAGATTATCTACATGAACGAAGATGGAATGCTTTAATTATGCAGACATTTGATCATACGTGTATGTTGAAGTGTTTAAAAACGTACGAGTATAAAACATTATATTAAAAATAAGGTCTCTGCCTTAATACGGTTTATTATTCGAAAAAAAAAATACAATTTCTGGTAGATAAATCTATTTGCAACGTGCTACACGCTCTGTAAAGAATAATATTGATAGCTAGATAGATGCATAGATAAATTAAGTCCGTATAAATGTACTAGAAGCGTGAGCAACGGGTGGCTACTCTTCAGTGAGGTTGTCCAAAGTCACTAAACATGGGATCCTCCGCAGCCACTCCTGCCATTACTACTGGGACCAAGTTATCGTTATCATAATGCATCATTATAACCATTATACTAGATCATTATTATTATTATTATTATCATGTAGCGTGATGTTAAGATGAAACTGCATCCTCGAGTGACCAGTGACCAACAAACGTACTGAAGGGAAGATATCTTTGTGTTAACTCCAATAGTCGACAATAACGCCTATAACTTATTTCCGTTTCTGCTTTTAAAGACCTATTTGCTTATTTGGCCACTTTTATATTTGCCGAGCGAACCAACACATTGTCTATTAATTGTTTGACGTTTTGAACGCATATTTGTCCCTTGTCCTTTGTACTTGCATGCACGATGTCGGTAGACTAAAGCTACTTTTAAACTTTGTGCTAGTTTCGAAAAATGATTTTTTAAAGAATTTGAGGAGAAATTTATCAACTGTATTAACTACGGTTGTATGTCTTTCAGGTATTTTGGTGGAAAACTACGACAGACAGCTGGAGGAAAGGCGCCACTACACCATGCGGCTTTTTCGAGTACTCGGGGTCGGTAGGACAAATCTGGAATCCGCAATTTTTAAATCACAGTTGGAGGTTCTGATGAAAGACTTAACAAACACGGGCGGCAAGGCAATCGATATATTTCCGATTCTACGAGATTCCGTAGCCAATATCACATTAGGGATAATTTTCGGATTTCGCCTTGTACACAACGACCCCCAATATGAGGGAATTCTGGATACAGTGCACAAAATGTATGAACTCAACACAAAACTAAACGTTGTGAACTTTGTTCCCTTTTTGGAAAAGCTTCCGTTGCCAGTTCTCAAAGAATTCGATGAAGTTTCTACTCGTTTGGTTTTGCAAGTAATTGCATGGTTCAAAGGACAGGAAAACAATAAACACGTAGATTCAAATCACATGAAATCTTTTGCCAATTGGTACAAAACTGACGTTTTGAAGTACAAGCAGTACGAGATGGATGAGAAAGTGACATTGAAAGAAAATGACAAGAAACCAGCTTTGAATGATTCTATACAAGCGAATGGACAAGAAAAAGATGTCAAATTGGATAGCATATTTTCCGAAAACCAAATTATTTCTGTCGCTATCGACCTTTTTATGGCTGGGTTTGAGACCGTTACAACAACGTTACGATGGGGTTTTCTATATATGGCATTGCACCCTGAAATCCAGGCAAAAGTTCAAGAAGAAATTGACTCAAATTTAGGAGACCAAAACCCAAGTATTACAGACAAAGGTGCACTGCCGTACACAGAAGCAACCATCATGGAAATACAACGACTGAATTACGTCCTTCCATTAGCCGTGCCACATTCTACCACAACAGACGTGGAATTTCATGACTACACCATCCCTAAAGATACCATGGTACTTGTGAATCTCTGGTCTGTCATGACGGACCCCGTATGTTGGCCAAATCCCGATAAGTTTGACCCGCAGCGCCATCTGAACGAGAGAGGAAGAACCATACGCCACGATGTATTTACCCCTTTTTCTCTAGGTGAGTTGTAGACAGCTTTTTAAAAAATATGACTTGCATCTGGTGACAATGTGTATTATTTAAGCGTTAATATTACTCATCGTCTAAACTTGCATTCAAGTGATTTGCATATTTGTTTAATTAATTCATTTATTAAGATGCATTTAGGCATGACAGATTGCATGTAGTGAGCCATTAATAGTACTGATAGTTAGATTTCCAAGTATGTGATATGCATATTTGTTAATGTAAATTCAATCTACAATTAAGTTTTAATTTATTCAAATGTATATAAGCATGGCATGTTGCATGTCAGATATGGAAGTCCATTTTAAATCTAAATTAAAACCAAGTATAAAAGCAGCGACCGAGCTACAGCTAAAGAGAGATACAGGAGACTTATAGGAGAGAGATATATAGATAGAGGCAGAGATATAGATACATAAGACAGATGATCCGCGGACTAGCTGATCCGTGGACAAATAAGGCCGACCTCATTTGAAAGCCATGCCGAATAAGCCCCCGCCTACCCCACGCGCCAGGCCTGAAGGGGCCGAGTTAACAAACGGATAAAATCTCGGCTCCGATATAAATTTATTATAAACAAGTTACAGCTTTGATCTCGAATGGGCATAACATTTATCTTTGCAGGTAAACGATCTTGCGTAGGAGCAGCACTTGCTAGAATGGAGCTCTTCCTTTTCTTTACCTCCTTGATGCAGAAATTTACATTTCGTCTCCCAGACGGCGCTTCAGCTCCTGTGTTTGAGGAGGGCACTTTGGCATCAACGTTCAGCCCCCCTTACCACCAGCTCTGCGTGGTTAGTAGGGGCCCGAAGACTTAATCTGACAGGCTTGTCGACCGATATTTCCTGTTTTTAATCTGTAAATACTGTGGTCAACTTTATTCATCTTTCAACTAGTTAAAACTAAAGCATTTAAAGTTTTAATTCTTTTTACACATTGTTCTACACGCAATGGACAATAGAAGTGTCACCCCCTGAATCAGAGTAATCAGTTTTTTTTTTTTTTTTTTTTTTTTTTTTTTTTTTTTTTTGAAAGCTGATGTTAATAAAATGATACCAGGAGCATATCATTTCACAGTCATTTATCTCTCCCAAAGTATTGGTTCAGTAGGGGTGACACTTCTATTGTCCGTTGTGTGTGTATATGAAAAGTGTTATCATTGTAGCGTATACCGGTAAATCTACATGGGTATAGGTGAAATTGTGCAATAGAAATGTAACTATAAATAAGTAAACTGTAATGTCTAGGTCTCTCTTGGCAAGTGAGGTCTGAACTAATGCAACCAGAGATCCGATTTCTTTGCATTTCATAACAATGACAATTTTCTCATCTGTTATTCTTCGACTAAATTTTGTATGTGTTTTGTAAATATCTGTAGTATAATTTTACCTCACTGCGTATTAGAATGATTTTATCTCTATTTATGTGTGATTTATGTCTTGCACGTTTTATTTCTTTTATCCTTGAAGGGGGAATAAATAAATAAATGCATAGTGTTTGTTAACTGTTATAATAATTCAACGCTTTTTTAACAATTGCAGATTTTTCTATATGGAAAAAAGTTTCGATAAGATAACCTTTAGTTATCTGAGTCCTGTAATAGGCCTACCATAGAACTTTTATAAAAAAAATAGACTAGGGATTGTGATATAGGTTACTACTATAAAAGTGAATATTAGCCTGTACCGTTTTGATGCCATAGGCTATGGATTGGGGGGGAGGGGGGGGGGGCAAAATAAAGCAAAAATAGCGTTGAAGCAAAAACAGTGTAGGTCTATTTAGGCTTATTCTAGTTTCTAGAACAATGTGAAATCTGCTCCCTTCTAAGCCTATTTTTGTAAAGTCTCATTAGTTTCCGAATGTGTATTTTATTCATATGACTGAAATTAAATTACCCTTAATTGAAAGCAGAGTCATGTTTTAATACCGATGACGTGCACCAAAGAGCAACTGTCACATCTGCCATCTGATGATAGAAAACTGAAAAAAGTCTCACCATATGGATGAACAACAACCTATTAAAAATCTCTTAAAATTGTATTAATGAGGTGTATAAACCAAGATCTCTTCGAGTTAAAAATTAAAGCAGAGAAGAATGTGCATTTATGACTCTTTGACATTGAAATAAATCATTCAGAACAGAGAACTTGATCTACATCCAATAGCCTATGCCAATTTCCACTTTTTCTGACTTGTGTTATCAAAGAAGTTGACGTCGCACAGCCAAATGACGTCGCAGACGTCACAACCAATGTTTGATCACGCGCGCATTATGACGTAACGCTGCCAAGGAAAGCGTTGCTAGGCAATTAAACGCCCAAGCAGAATATTGACTTGGTCACGAGGATTATTTCTCGCGCAAATTTCAGCAATTTTATTTGATATTAGTGAAGTAGCCATGACTACCAGAGAGAATTCGTTCAGTGGACATGCGAAGAAGAGGATCAGACACACGAATGATCCTATTCCACACTGGAAAAAGACAAAATGTCTTGAATATTTGGAGGCTGAGGAGGAGCCGCCATGTCAACTTACAAGTCTGCCTCCAGAGCTCATGGAGCAAATTGTTCAGCATCTTGACACCAAGAGCTTTGTTCAATTTTCCCGCACATGTAAGACGTTCCAAGCATTGTGCCGTGATCCATACTTTTGGAAGCGACACGTTGAGGTAAGACCATGTATTAGTCGATAACTATAATACATCAATGCATCTATTCTCTATTCAAAACAAACGAATTTTAACATACGTTTAATTTTTTTATGATACATTCAGTTTTCCGCGATTATCGGTGCTTTTTTGAAAAAAAAAATCCAGAGGCATTTCATGGCGTGTAAGTCAAAACTTAAATTACCACTTCCAGAACGTGTATGACTTCGGGTTTGGTAAATATCTCATGAGAATCCCAGACCCTGCACTGGCTCCCAAGATGGTGTCAGCGCTGCTGTACAAACTGCAGTACATAAAAGGTCTGATCTACGAGAAGGAGTACCAAGGGTTAATGGCGGGAGATCCAGAGGTTATCACGTGTCTGTACGCACTGGATGCTAAAGACCCCTACTGGCAGCGAGGCAAACAGTTCCTTTTCTCCCAAATGTTGAAGCTATTCAACTTTCCGCTGCATTATTTCCAAGGTAAATATATGTTTATTCGCCCAGATCCATGTTGATTTAAGATATTCTAACAAAGCGGAGTTTTACTTATGGGCCCATTATTTTGATTGAAAAAAAAAACAAGTAAAAGTAAAACGTATGTCTTATGCACATCATCAAAACTTTATGATCTTTGTATTCTAGATCAAGATGAATCTTCGATAGAAGACATGGACCTCAGTTGGGGTGGTCTACTGTCCCTGCACCGGCAGCGAATGAACCGCCCCGGTTGTGATGTCAAGTTTTACGACTATTACATGGAATGCTTAACAGATAGTGAGTAGCTTACCTTAATACGAACTCGTTCTGTGAATACATCGATGTGGGGATATGATTTAGGCTAAATACCAAAGTGTTTTTTAAAAAATGATCGCTATGCCTAGTGATTTTAGGACATGAAAATAATTATATGTATGTCTGATATATAGAAGCAATGTGTACATTCATCTTCCAATTTCATCGTACATTTTTCTCAAATTTCTTTATTCAAGTGGTGAAGTGTGGGCTTTTGAACTCAAGTGAAATACATAAACCATTTTAACGAATCTGGGGACGAGTAAACCCCCTTAAATAAGATATTAACGTATATGCCATGATTTCATGTCGCAAAGAGAAAAATCAAATTACCACTTCCCGATGTATCTCTCCTCCTGTCAACCATTTTGACACAGTTTTAAAGCGTGCAGAATCTGAAAGTCATGGCGAATGAAAAGGAGCAAATGTTGATGGCACAAAGGAAATCACCATTTTCCCCAGTAAAATTATGTAAGTTCGTTTTTCGCGGGGGAAATTCTGTACTGTGTACCTGTAATGTGTAATGTGATAAGTTAAGAATTTTGTATTATATCTTAAAAAGAACATCTTTACTATTACAGATTACATCATAATAGAAGCTCTTTACGATGCTTGCGTACAGACAGTAGAAATAAGGACACTGGCTCGACTGTTGGAGGGTCACAGGTCGGCTGACACACCCATATTTAAGGCCATACGTGACGTTCAAATATTAGGTAACAACAAACACTCCTCCTTTAAAGATTGATTGATTGATTCTGAAATCAATTTAACACTTCTGTTTCAATTATTAGAAATGCTAGATTTTTCCTGAAGAGGTGTCTCTTATTTGTTTTGATTTTGATTTAATTGTCTTGTTTTGTTAAAGATGGAGACGAGGTCGACGAACTGTACGATATGGCCGAAGAATTGAACCTGGGACAGGGGCCCATCGTGGATATGCTAATGGATCACTTATTCAAAACCCACCCATTCTTGATGACAAACAAGGCCAAGATTCGAAGTGGAGAATTCGGTAAAAATAGAAATAATTGTTATTTATTTAGCTGTTTATTTATTGTATTTATTTATTTATTTATTTATTTATTTATTTATTTATTGTATTTTTGTTGTTATGTTATTTTCAAGGAATACCTTCGTAAATTAAATGCTGATACGACAAAACTTCAGGTGTGAGTAAAAATTGCATTGAATTGAATTGATTTGAATTGAATTGAATTGATTATGTATTTGGCGAAGTTTGTCAAAAGCCACTGCGATTGAACAATACATATTACCCGATACGTCTTTTTCAGACCTCGACAGCGTATTGAGGTACATGAACAACTGTGCCGACTTATACAGCGTTGTGGACCAACAGTACAAATCGTGGTGCTTGTTCAACGAGTACGACTTGGACTCACTAGAGCACTACGAGTCACTTGGACAGCGGTATTACGAAGTGCAGACATTGTACACCTCTTTTCTCTGGGACTTGCATTATCGCCAGAGTCCTTACGGTGCTCTGTGGGACCCTGGTAGAGCCAAGGAGGAAGTGGTGTGTTGGATGAATCAGTTGTGGACCTACGGGGCGGATATCTTGATCCGCCAGATGGCGGTAAAGAGGATGGTTCAGAAAAATGCTTGGTTTCATTTGATGCCCGAGGTTGAAGGGTCACGTTGGTACAGGTGAGGTTTTTCTTTGAGAGTGTGATGCACAAAATGCTTTTTTTTCTCGAGGCTTATTTGAAGTCACTCCGGGTAATGTTGTCGGCAATTTGGGGAAAATGTTACGGGTCTGAGGCAGGGGTTGGGTGGGGCTCGTGCTATTTCATCTAAACGTAAAAGTAATTTACTTACTGATTATTTCTGGACGGTAGACCCGTTCACTGGTATATTCTCTGTGCTTCTCTGTTTCAGCCAATACTTGGAGGAAGGCGACACAAGTCCGATCGCTCTGTCCAAGCTACAGGAAGAACTATCCCGCAGGGAAGACATTTTCTGCGCATTAAAAGAGATGAATGTTGGCCAGAGGGTGCATCGGACTCAGAAACGCCTGATAAAACTGTTGCTGCCCCAAGCATGCCACAGGGATGTTACATATTATGGTAGGCCTAAGTTATCTGTGTGTCGAGTTCGATTTTTTTACATCAATTATTAAAAAATTTCTTGGGAATTGATAAATGATAAATATAATGGATGGTCTGTGTCATATATTCTTTTTATTGACATTTTAAATTGAAATTAAAAAAAACAACAACTTTTGTTTAGACTTCAAATTTTTTCCTGTAGGCCTTTTTTGAAATCTATTTTTCGCTGCAGCATTTTTCTAGTTAACAATACAGAATCATTCAGTACAGTGTAAATCTGATTAAAAAAAATAGTTCACGTTTTGTATTAAATTTCAGACGGCCCTATTCCATACGGACCTTGCACCAGGGCCCTGCAGTATCGCAGACTGCACAAACTTGTGAGCGACTACATTGACACAGGGAAAGAGGAAACATTGGGAGAAATTTGGGACTTCATCATGTTTAAATTGAGAAGTTTCTTCGTTGAGGAGGAACATCTGCGAGTCCCTAGCCACAGCCGGCAGCGCGGACGTATATATAGTGGTAGGAGGAATGTTGCCGTGAGAGAATCTCGGTGTGCGGGCGGCTTTGTAACAGAGGGCCACGCCCAAACGACTGCGTGTACTACAAGCCAAAACAACAGCGCATCTGTCGTTAGAGATTTTGTTGGACTTGAATGCGTTGGCAGGAATACCATGCAGGTTTTTGACAGTGGATTTGCCTTTGAATTTCACAACTCTCGTAGTGCATGAACTGGAGTATACATTACCTCTACCACCGAGAGTTGGCCGGTTTGTAATTTGTATATCTAAAATTCTTTGAATTTTTAAAAGAACCCTCACGATCATTGTTTCCATCTGCATGAGTTCTTCGACTTAAGAACTGAAAGTATGGGGTTTCTGTGTACCGTTATCCACATGGACGCTCGCCATGATCATGCACCTATAAATAGGTAGGCTACATGTCAAGTATTGGATCTTGCCTGTGTATGGTCGCAGTGTAAAAGATCATAGTGACAATTCACATATTAATGGTTATATTATGTCAAGCTCAGTATTTCGATTGTACTGCAAAATGCGTATTAGGATCATGCACTGCTTTGATTTTGTTTTAGAAAGTTTACGCATAAGAAATGGTGGATTTTACACACTTTTGGACTGTGCAATATCTATACATATATATATTTGTTACAAGGTCAATTTTATGTAGATTTGACTTTTAGAAAAATATTACATAGACGGTGAATCCAGCAGTATACATCGTCAAAATTGCACAAGACGGTCAATTACAAATGAAAAAAAAAAAAAAAAGGATTAGGATTTTCTTAAATAGGTTGGTATGTAGTAAATGTGAGACAATTGAACAAGTCTACGCATTTTTAATTTTTTTAGGATCACTGAGCAGCCTGGTCAGTGATGATCCATATATTAATGGTTATATGTCAAATTTTGTTTTACCATTGTACTGTAAAATGCGTATTAGGATCATGCACTGCTTTGATTTTGTTTTAGAAAGTTTACGCATAAGAAATGGTAGATTTTACACACCTATGGACGGTGCAATACCTATACACATATATTTATTATAATTTTATGTAAATGTGACTTTTAGAAAAATATTACATAGACGGTGAATCCAGCAGTATACATCGTCAAAATTGCACAAGACAGTCAATTACAAATGAAAAAAAAAAAAAATAATAATAATGATAAAAAAGAATTTTAAATTGGTCGATATGTAGAAAATGTGAGGCAATTCTACAATTCTAGGTATTGGAAATTTTTTAGAATCACTGAACGGTCTGTTTAGTGATATGTTTAGTGATGATATTAATAGTTATATGCACAATTTGTTATTCCATTGTACTACACAATGCGTATTAGGATCATGCACTGCTTTGATTTTGATTTAGAAAGTTTACGCATAAGAAATGATAGATTTTACACACTGATGGACGGTGCAATACATAGACAGTGAAGCCAGCAGTATACATTGTCAAAATTGCACTAGGCAGTCAAAAAAAAAAAAAAAAAGAGTAAGGATTATTTTTAATTTGTCGTTTCGTAGAAAATGTGAGTCAATTGTACAAATCTAAGTATTTTTGAAATTGTTTAGGATTCCTGAACAGTCTGCTTAGAGATACCCATCTCCATGTCAAAGTATATTTTAAATGTCGCATAGATCTATATTTTCATACAAATGATTACTCACATGCGTAACTATACTTTACAGTGTATGCACTGTATCACAATGAACCATATGTGTGCATTTCTATACATAAGTATTTGAATATACATATTTCTCTGTATGATGTCATACAATATGTAGAATAAGGACCAGTTATTTGGTCTGTACTTGCCAGTATGCGGAGACATATTTATAGCATACGAATAAACATTATGCCATAAATATCAATTTCGTTTTTTGAATTTTTTCAAGCTCGATAACTTTAAAAAGCCAACTTAAAGAAATGAATATATCGACAAACAACGAAGAGGGGTTTGCTTTTAAAGGCAATGTTGCGAGACTTTGATCACTCTTGCTTTAATAACAAAAAGTTTTGAAAATTTTGAAAATTTGCCAGTAAAACTTTGAATGACGGAGTACGTGATAAAGATAGAGATCAAATATAAACAAAATTTGATTACTTGTGATTAAAAGTTACGATGTATTTTAGATGTAAAAAGATGTAATTTTTCAGTTTCACCTTAAAATTTTGGTCATAAGCTTCCATTGTGGACTGACAAAATAGCTTGATATGCATGCATTTTGTGGTGCTTCAAATCATAATTCTGAACACAAATTTCAAATGAGTAAGATCAGTGATTTTATTGAAATACAATGCCAAAAAATGTAAGATGTAAAATTCATGAAATTATATGACATCTCATTTCGCAAAACTAGACTTTCCCCCGCCAAGCCAAATGTCACTACAAGCAGCAGATGCTCCAAAGATGCAAACGTTCTCTAAAAAAACATCGCCACAGAATCTCGGTTCTCCCGGCAGCGCTGCCGCCTTTCCCAAGTCACGTGCAAATCTCGATGATCCGGGCCAAAATTCTCACACATTACCACAGCTGTTACTCTTTGACCTCAACAACAAAGTGTCAACAAGCTAGGACACCCCAGTGTCAGCAAAGCTGAACAACCCAGTGCCGTCACACCACGAGGAGAGCCTGTATAAGACTTCCATGGTCCGGCATACAGGACAGTCCTCGACCGGAACAGCGCCTGGGTCGCTTGAAGAGGTCGCCAAGCGCGAGCCACGACGCCGTGATCAAACATCGACTCTTCACACCTCCACTTACAGCGACCTGGTAGTCGACAACAGACACCACAAGGATTGCTTCCACCCCGTTTTGACATTTTAAAGAGCGCATTATTCTCAATGGTGCCCCCGCGCTTGGAATGGCAAGTTGCTTAACGAGGTAAAATCCAATTTAACGTCTTGAAATGCCATAAATTTTCCGAATTTGTACAAATTAAGGATCAACTAAAGTGAATACAAGGACAGATTTTTGGTTACATGCCCGGTTGACGTACAGTATTCACAGACAATACAATGCGTTTTACATGTTTTCAGTACAATGACACCCAGAACTAACTGGCTACAAGATATTCTAGGTCATACTAGTTCAGTTATTTTCAATGGTTCGCAAGATCATTAAATCAACTAACACTTAAGTAATTTATCAAACAAAATAACAGTAATTTGCCAAGAAAGGTGACATGAATAATCTGAATATTAAAAAAAAATATCTCAGATACCAGAAAAGGCGTCTCGTTTCTAACACTTACGCCATTTAACAAACAAAATAATATAATAGTACTTTGCCGAGAAATGTGACATGAATAATTTAAAAGATTTTAAACAAAAATACCTCAGGTACCACAAAAGGCATCTCGTTTGTAACACTTACGCAATTTAGCAAAACTAAATAACAGTACTTTGCCGAGAGAGGTGACATGAATAATTTAAAAGATTTAAAAAATATATATCTCAGATACCAGAAAAGGCGTCTCGTTTGTAACACTAACGTCATTTCACTAAACAAAATAACAATACTTTGCCGAGAGAGATGGCATGAATAATTTGAAAGGTTTTTAACAAAATTATCTTAGATACCAGAAAAGGCACCTCGTTTCTATCACAGAAAATAGTGCGTAGTATTAATTTATCTTTTGGGCATAACAAAATGTAATTTGATTGAAAAGCTATTGTTCTAAAACTCTCAAACTTAACAGATCTAGACCAATTATAACCAATGAAACAAACCAAAGTGGAATTCTGTAGCATGTGAGTGTAAAATATAATATATGAACTGTTTGTCTTACACAGAATATAAATACCCTATATTTTGCTGATTTGCTGATGTGATATCACAGAGTAAAATAACTAGAATAACTGACTCACTATTGTAGCACAACTGAGTACATGGTAAATAAGCGGTGAATTTATAAGTCACAACTGAGCAAATATTAATACCCTGAAGTTTTTGAATTTCTGAATTTTGGTTATGAGGAAGCAAATAGAATGATATACTTTAGGATGAAGAAAAAGAAAACCATATACACTGCTTCTCTACTGGATGGCATTTGCAGAAAGGCAAACACACTACACGTGTCTTTTAGTTGTTGCTGTGAGCATTGTCTTTGACCTGGCATCTGCTTTTAGTCTGGCGCCTGATCTGTCTGAGAGGATGGCTCTTAACAGTTGTGACCAAATGCTCAACACCTCCATTCCTCTTGCTGGCACGAGGTTTAGCTATTAGGCCCTGGCCATGTATATCAATGGCTGGAAGTTTGAGATCCTCAGCCTTGTCCTTAGTCATGGTTGGTAGTGGACTCTGACTCAGGGGGGCCAGTTTGGCAGTAGGAGGAGGGGCGGGGATAAAGTTTCTGAAATTAAATAAGAGTGCACATTTATGAACTCGGAAAGAAATCGTGCTTCCCTGAAAGGATTTGACCTAAGAAATTTGGGACAAGACAGCAATGCTAAGGGAAGTCAATGATGAAAGATTGTAGTTGCAGTGATTGCACCGGCAGTACTAGAAGCACAACTAGCACAATCTCAGTCTGCCTCTCCACTTATGATTTGCATAAGTGAGAAGTAGTCCATGTGACCTTCTAGCCTTTTCTATGCCGAGTTTGGCAGACATTTTAAAAGTAGTGAAACAGGCATGACCTTAGCTTAGGAGATCTTAGAAGATAGCCAAAAAGTAAGCATTTGCCATTTTTGTTATTGTTTAAAAGTAATGTTGTTCACACTTTATTGTTACATTAAAAGTGTATGTTTAAAATTAGAGAATGTACTGTAGTTGCTACTAGTAATTGTTTGGTCTTACAATAGTGTTACAATAGTGTTAGCAATATAATGTGTTATCAAAAGCAAGCAAATTTATGAAATGACAAGTATGTAGCTTTGTGTTAACGAGGAATTGACTACCTTTTATAAACAATTGTGTGGAAATTGTATAATAATATTTAAATTTGGTTTGATGAGATTGCTTTATGAAATATTTATTATTTATTTATTTATTATTGTTTTTCGTTTTCCCTTTAGTTTCACGGTTGTTTGTTGATTCAGGGACAAATAAAGAATACAGTACAACCTGTCTTCATTCCCTCTTGTTACATTTCTGTCTCCAAAGATCATCAGAGGAAACAACTTATGTTAAAAGCTTAGACCCCATTCCCAGAGATTAGATCGATCCAACTAGATCGACCAAACTTCCTGGGGGTTCACGCTAAATAGCTGTCAGCCGAGTGGGCACGAAAGTTAATTACCCCCTTATAGCTTGTAGTAGGCAGGACAGACATTTAACCGAATTATCTGACAGTAATCTAGTGAGACTCTCCATGGGGAGAGATCGATCTAAAATCTATGGGAATGTGCCCTAAGACCTTAGAAAACCTGGGCTGACAAATTTAGTGATATGCAAGCAAGTACCCTTTCTGACTTTGATAATAACCATTATGATGATAACCTAAGCCTTATAAGCATTGCTAATAATAGGTTATCATAAGAAACAAAAACTTTTGTGAATAACTCAGACATTAATGGCAGACTTCTTGAAATGTGGTTTACAACCAGTACACAAGCAATTACCCCAACTGAATCAGTGCTGTTGCCACATAGCCATGTCCTCTCAAGGTAATTGGTGCTGGTTCAGGAAGCCTCGGTTGGGGCATGCTGGCTCTTCTCAGTGGAGTGTGTCTCTGACCATGTGCTGGTCTGCCTGCAGGGGGGTGTGGCAAGTGCAGGCCCTGAGGAAAGTGTGGATTTCTCAGTTTTAAATTTAGTTTTTCTTCTTCTTCTATTATATGTTTTTGCTCTTATATTATTCTACTTTATTTTATTGTTGAAAGAAAATACAACTGTAAACTATCACAAATTATTAGAATTTTTTCACCAAAAAGAATGGCTGCATTAGATTACTAACCCTGTACATACATTTAACAAATTGCAAACATTTAAGTTTAAAAAGGATGAGCTAAATCTACAAATGAAACATCCCATGTGGTTTGATGGGGAAATTCTTACCGCTGAAGTGGTACCAGTAGGGGCATTGACTGGGGTGAAACCAGCTTTGATCAAGGGGTTGCCTGGATGAGAAAGATAAAAATGAAATCGGTGTTTCCTCAAACTAAGGGTGTGTTTAGGACGGTTGTTCCAGTTGAACCCTTAGGGACCTGGCTGAATGCAATCAGGTTAACTGACTCTGATATAACTAGCATAAATGCCAGCTTTGCATGTGTTGAACCTTCAGACTGTTGCTACAGCCCCTGTTCTACTAAATGCCAGAGGGAGGAGTGTTAATCTGAAATGTTTGCATTCAGTCAAGGTTCTCACAGAGTTAAATTGTTCTACATTGAACTATAGTTTCATTTTAAATACACCCTAAGAAAAAATTAAGGCTCCACATCAACAATACTCTTCAAACAGAAGAATGGAACATGCTGTTAAACCATTATGGTATATATAGATATATCTTTCCACATACTTTGCCCTGGA
Organism: Lingula anatina; assembly: GCF_001039355.2. The sequence goes on along the minus strand of NW_019775451.1, from coordinate 55,093 downwards.
ATCCTTGATTTGAGGTGGATGACCTCAGCGGCAGCAGTTCCTTTCTGATAGGTCACAGTGGCATTTTGATGACCACCCCTCCATTTCACTTCAGGTCCATGGGTGTCCTGTTAATATGAACAACTTGCACTTATTAACAATGAAATTAAATATATCACCTAAGAAGCACATTATCATAAATTCTCCTTGAATGACATACATGTATTTTTACTGAATTTCAGTAATTATCATTTTTTTATTGGTATTTAAAAATCCACAATGATGTTACTTAGAAGAATATTCATAGTTAATCCACTCACAGGAAAAGGAGTTTTGGTGTATGAAGCAGTGTTATTAGCTGCTGGTTTTCCTGTAAGCTGAGGGAATTTTGCAAACTCTGGCAGCTTAGTGCTTGACACAGTTTGGTCTGTGTAGGTAAGAAAGTAACAGAAAGAACAGAAAAAGACAAACAGAAAGGTTAAATGAATAAATAAATAAATAAACAAATAATAATAATAATAATCATAATAATAAAGAAAAAGAGCAATGCACAAAAGGGTAAAGAACAGTTGGAAGTGATTTTTTAATGAAACAAAAGCAAGTAAGCAGGATTTGAAAATAGACAAAGCAAAGTACTGAAGAGAGCAAAGAAATTTAAACAGAAAAGATGTGAATTTGTTGAACAGTGCGTGCGTGTACGACTGTACGTGTGTGTGTCATTGTTTATTTTTACCTTTTTTTGCACAGTTTTCAAACTCTTTCTTCATGTCAGCAATGAAAGAGATGTGCTCTTCTGGTACAATGTAAGGAAGCCTACAAGGAATCAAGACAAAATGTAAAATGGTTATTAATCAATTCCACATGACTCAAAGGCATTGATTTTATATAACATTTTTTTTTAAATTTTTGTTATAAAAAGGATGGACCGATTAATAAACAATGTTTCATATATACATGTACTATAAACACTTGATAGCTATGGTACCTTTTATGAAACTGTATAAACTAAATATCTCTACACCAATAACAAAATTGTGGATCATGTGTTTAAAATGTCACTATTGTCAACTTACAAAGTCCAAATGTCGTCCTTTTTGGACGCATGTCGCCTATGGCGACGGTCTCGATCTCTACCTGACTCGGGCATTATTGCTTTCTTACAAGAATCTGTAAGGAAAAAAATCTAACGATTTATTTTACCACAGAATCTGTTTTCGAACAATCACACTGCAATACACCATTTAATATCATTAAATCTTAACATTTTCATACAATTTTGCTCAACGTACTCAATAATTCACGATTTATACTTTGGTCCAAACAGGGCGCGTCTTCGAACTGAGACAGACTACTTTTCATGCTGCCCACGGCAATTCGTTCCGTTTTAGCGTTATGATAATTGATTCAAGTTACATTTATACTACTTTGAGTAAGATAGATATGATCATTATTTAGTCAAAATCTTGTAAATTCGCGAAGAAATGCAACCAAGAAGAAGTCGCACACTGACGCGGCTGCATGGCGACGGAAAATTTCGACAGACTACGATTAAAAAATTTCCCATGAATTTTCGGTACTATTAAGCCTCAATATTTCGTACAGAGAAGAAGCTGTACTTAAATTATATGAATATGCTTTAATAATACCTACCTTTAACAATGATATAGGCAAGTAATCAACTTGAAACGTAGATACAAGTCACTAGGAATCGCGAGTTGCGGTATACCACAATGCTTTGCGCTATTGTAAACAAAAGCTGACTGCAGCGCCCCTGTTGAGACGAAATTAAATAAACGTTTTTCACGTTTTCATGCAATTTGTACTTGTATGATTAATTTTCGACGAAATGGAGAGTTTTGTTGCTGAATACGGCTATGAACATTTTGATTGCTTTTATATTTGTGCATAGCTTTCCACTGTGCAGTATTTTAACCTCAAATCCGTTACTATGCATTTTGCTGCAGAAACAAGAGGATCCATCTGTAGGCCTATGCTTTTTGTTACATCAAGAAGAAACAATGGACCAATTTTACCAGAAATGGACTGATTTTGCAGCTTTTTAATTATGTATTTTTACGACCGTTTTGATCTTGTATGAAAGTAACACGCTTAGAGCACCAAACGAAATATATCTGTGGACTTTCCCGTTTTTTCTATTATCATATAAATAGGGGGCCTAACGCTCACCGTCTCGGAAGAAACAACCGAGCTGATTTTACTAATATGGCCAATAATGAATGCATTTCTGTAAAAAAAGAAATTTCATAGGAAAGAACATCGCAGGGCTAACGTTCTGGCAACTCGACAATATAAGGGACAGTCTGCATGGGAGAAAAGTCTGTAGGCCTAACACTATAATAATTGTTTTTCAGAAATGTCCGCAGCCTATGGCCAAGAAGATCCAAGGGGCAAAGATCAGCTTTCCATGTTAGACCCTCCTGTGATATCGGCTACTGGGCAGCTGTTGTGCTTTAATCACGCGTCACTGAGGGACACTTTCCGTCAGGTGGCGACACTTTATGGTACTTACCAGCACGTGGCGACACTCATTGGCAGATGCTGAAAGTGAACCCTCGTTCTTTTTTTTTTTTAAGTTTACATGACCACCGCTGATAAAAAACAAACAAACAAACAAACTAAAGACCAGCAACTTATATTTATTATTTCTCAAAACAATGACACAATACAACATGGTGGTTATTCTTGGGAACCCATCTACAGAACATTACTTCTTCATCTGCGTTTAATGAATGTGTCTTGAGCTGTTCCCTAACAGAACAGAATAGAACATTGGGCGAGTGAGGGCAGGAAACTGGAGGGGGTGGGGTAGGGGTGGTAGGGGAGCACACCCGGCTTCTGGGCTGTGACGAGAGGTGAAATATTTTGACAATCTTTAAATCTAGGCAAATGTTTTCTGAAAACAAAATGGCAAGCCAATGTGAATTGCTTAAACAAATTAATCCATAAAATTGCAACAGACTTCTTATTAACTATATGGTTTTATAAGAAAAACTATGAAATTGAGTACTCGGGGGGTTGACGGTCAATAAATTCGATCGCAGTTTTTTCACTCTGTGGTTGCATCCTTTTCTTTCTCCGGGTCCTTTTCGACGGGGCTTTTGTTTGCCCAAACTCTAAGAGACTAAGACCCATTAATTTAATCTTACACACAACCTATACCTTGCTTTTTGGAAAACTGCACTTAAAATGGAATTCTGTTAATAAATCTCAGCTAAAATTAAACAATAAACCTCAGACTTTAAATCAACGATCCAAATTCTTTCGATAAAACCAAACCTTGTAAAGCAGCAGACGATCTTTGCCCAGACGCAGCTGGTAACATGAATCGTGCTATGATAATAAAAATCGATACATCTATGTCTGGAAGAGGACCATTATTACTCAAATATTACACCAACGCCAGACTTAAAGCTGTTAACACCACAGATCAACGGAACGGGTGCTGGTTTGTTTTACAAAACGCCTTTAAGTTAAGTTTTTGAGCTTAGGCGACGGTAGGAAGCGTTTAGATTAGGTTATCCCTTGCTTTGTGGATGACTTTTCTTATCTTGTGATATGAAAAAGGATGTCGAGCAAATCGCTTCTGCGTCTATTCTGTTCCTGCCAGTGTGAACCCACTTTAGCTCCGCTGTAATGTCAATGAAATGTTTCAAAGGGTACACATATACATGCCTTAAATTACGTTTTAAATGATATTTACCGTGTCTGTATTTGAGACATGTATTCAACATTAACATAATTTACACGAATCGAGCTAATAAAATTTAACTAACACTGGATAAAAAAATCGTCGCTCGAACATTTGTTTTTTCTTTTTTGAAAGGGAGGGGGGGGGGGGTAAAGGTGACATTTTTTGGTTCAAAATCTAAAGAAGCTACTCGCTTTAATAATAAATAAAAAAAATAAATAAAAATAAACAAACGCTGTTGAATTAATTTTGCTGCTATGCAATAGTCTAGAGTACAGCATCAATGTATTAACAGCAGTTTTTTTAGCATGATGTAAAGGTGATCAAGAATTTATGTATGAACTTGACTTCATCCCAAAGCTGGCCTCTGGTTCTGAGTACCAGCTGGGGGTGTTCTGACCACGTGGGGTTAGGGGCGTGGCCTTGGGAATAATTGATTCGTCTGGTTCTCCCAGTCCATTTCCATTTTGTCGCATAAATATATATATATA
>NW_019775451.1:39057-50199 GCF_001039355.2 Lingula anatina | reverse complement strand
TTTTCTTATCTTGTGATATGAAAAAGATTGTCGAGCAAATCGCTTCTGCGTCTATTCTGTTCCTGCCAGTGTGAACCCACTTTAGCTCCGCTGTAATCTCAATGAAATGTTTCAAAGGGTACACATATACATGCCTTAAATTACGTTTTAAATGATATTTACCGTGTCTGTATTTGAGACATGTATTCAACATTAACATAATTTACACGAATCGAGCTAATAAAATTTAACTAACACTGGATAAAAAAATCGTCGCTCGAACATTTGTTTTTTCTTTTTTGAAAGGGAGGGGGGGGGGGTAAAGGTGACATTTTTTGGTTCAAAATCTAAAGAAGCTACTCGCTTTAATAATAAATAAAAAAAAATAAATAAAAATAAACAAACGCTGTTGAATTAATTTTGCTGCTATGCAATAGTCTAGAGTACAGCATCAATGTATTAACAGCAGTTTTTTAGCATGATGTAAAGGTGATCAAGAATTTATGTATGAACTTGACTTCATCCCAAAGCTGGCCTCTGGTTCTGAGTACCAGCTGGGGGTGTTCTGACCACGTGGGGTTAGGGGCGTGGCCTTGGGAATAATTGATTCGTCTGGTTCTCCCAGTCCATTTCCATTTTGTCGCATAAATATATATATATATATATATACTGTTCAGTTAAACTGTCACACCTTAAGGGTGCGCATTTCGACATTACGCTTTGTAATAACTAGATTTGACATCTGTAACAATTGCCTATCATTTCTATCGTTGGCGGCAATAGCTGTAACTATATTATATGGACATAAGTGTAATCTCAAATAATTCAGAGCTTTTTCCAAGCCTATCTGGCCATGTCTCTTGTACATGTAGGAAGAAGATGAAGGAAAACTAACATTTGCTACAAACCTAACACACGAACTATTTGCTAATTAACGTTGGATCCATACACAGATATAGTTCCACGTTTGGTATCACGCCCTTGCTATACAATGTAGAAAAGCTATACTTAAGAGAACTATATCTGTATTTACACTAATATACTGGGAATCTTTGAGATCCTGCCAAGCTTTGACATTTCTTACATCTTTGGCTTCGTTCACACGGGTCGAACCTGTTGAGCTTCAGTTCCGATCCTCTGCCGTGCAGACACACACAGCGACGAAAGAAAACTGATTGCATTCTGTACTCAGCATCCACAGTATAGGCTACAGTAATCAACGCATGAATGATTGCAATCAGTTTTCTTGGTCTTAACGGAACGTGCCAAAGTGCGCTTACTTGTAGAGCATCATGAATAGTAACATAATTATATTTGCAAAAATACCGGATCTGGAACCGGATCACCTCAACTGGTGATCCGTGTGAATGTAGCGTTACATATATCAACAGTCTTGAAGTCCAGTGTCATACAGAACACCAATTGGTCTACAGCGATATTAAGCCACAGACTAACATTACCATGGAAACAGTATAGTACGGGCCATCTCATTGGTTACAGTAATGTTTCATGCTGGCCAATCAGTGTTATTGATGACTTTTTTTGTGATTTTTCGATCCAATCAATTTTATTTAGAGTCAAATGTCTCCACCAATTAGGGTAAATGTAGCAATCATCCAATCATATGTGGGTTTACATCAGCAGGAACAGCCTCCTTCTTGGTCCAGTTCCGTTGGTTCTGGAGATTTTAGCTCAATTGGGGCTGAGAGATAGGGTTAAGGAAATTTGCAAAGCTTCTTTTGGAAAAAGGAAAAAATAAAGGCAAAACAAGTCCCCCCTCGAAAAAGTTCGTTTCACCGATTCTTGTAACTTAAAATTCTGAAAATAAATAAATTAGTAAATGAATAAAGCCTCATACTTCAGCCAAGTTTGGAGTAACGAAAGCCATTAAGAGAGGATATACTCACTTTCAATTTTCCCAGTTTCATAAAGGTTTTATTTAAATAATTAAACTTTGAGAGAGGCAACGTTCTACGGAACACTATAAATTGTGAAATTAAAGTAAAGGATGGTGGCTGTTATTCCTCGCTATTCCAATTATTCAGAAAAGGGGATCATAAAAGGTAAAGGGTCACAGTAAGTCACGTCTTTCAAAACATGCGATGCTCATTCATATTTTTCATTCCTTTTTACACTTACATCCGGTAGGGTACAAAATAAGGACGAAAATCGACACACATGCAAAATCATTAACTCAGAAGAAAAAGAAAGACGGTCAAGCAAATATTATGACGTTTTATTTCCACTACATACAAGTATGACTTCAAAGTTTACAAGCACCTTATAATATCTTCGAGGTTTACATGTCCAAAAACCAAATCTGTGCAGTAAGTATAAACCAAGATCCATCTTATTTTCCATACCAAGTATCTGAAGAGCAACAGGGAATGGCGAGGATCTGGTAACGCCATCTTTCATAACCCAATCATAACCCAGATTAGTTCGAGGTCATTGCGATGACCTAGATTGAAACGACCCACATTGAGATCTAGGTCACTGCGTTGGCACCAAACGAAACGCAATGTCAGCCAATAAAAGATGGCGTCACTGCCGTGTTTTGCATTCGTCATGTGTGGGGAAGAGATAATGCAAGCAAAATTAGTCTATTAATTGAGAAAAAAAATTATCACAAGGGTGGCAGGATGTTACAGATAATGCAAATATGCTCAGCTTCAGTTATTTTACAAAGCATAACACCAAAGGCGGTTCTTTTTTTTACCAGCCTACTTCTGTGCTGTATTTTCTTCCAGACTCAACTCGTCATTCTTCTTTATCATACCTATCTATATCACTAATTATGGACATTTGGTAAATCTCTTTGAAGTTTCATATAAAAAACAATTTTTTCGTTAAATGCATCCTCTATACACGATATTTACATATTGAACAACCCCAAAAATGGTTCCCCCTCTTCTTCTCCCCAAAAAACCCTCAGAACAGCTTGCAGCTGGCGTGACATAACCTCTGCCAAACACATTAATGACACATTCCCAACAGTGGGTATGCTATATTACAATCAATAAATACTGTGAAATAATTTTTATATAGATATGAACCCTATCAGAAACGGATTTCCTTTTCTGACATTTACTTTTCATATTATTTAAGAATCGTCATGTTACTTTTCATGTTATTTAAAGATTATATACCACAAGATGTGAACATACTTCAGGGATATGCCAAGTTGTTATTTTAACATCTAACGTATTTCCTAGAAGCACTCAAAATAAACTTTCTAATGAAAAATAAATAGAGTGACATTATGAAATGCCACCAGTGAGCTGGAGAGATTTAAATACTTGATATATAGGAAGCGTATCACTGAAAAAAACTGCCTCTTTTCTATTGCAAGTACCATCAAGTGGTAATTTACCAGAATAAGCGCTTCTGCACAAGGTAAATAACTTTAAAAATATTTGGTCCTTTATTTTTTTTTCTACCTGTAAATATAAGGCAATCTGGTTTGAAATGAGCACGTAAAAACAAATATACTTTTGTTTCTTATTTAAACTGCATTCTCTGGCTGTTTTACATATAAAGTTCTATGACCATGAAGATAATCTGATTATTTTTCATACTGTCTGAAAAGCCCAATAATACACCCATCAACGTATACGAACCTCCAATGAAATGCCTTCTTACAATACAAAAAGAAAGTGTTGGAACCAATCTTAACCCAATTTTCATATAGATATCACAAAAAACATCCCATGAAATCCCTTTTTAACAAAAGAACACCACCAAAATAGCAGTTTGTTGGATGGAACCAATCATGACACAGNCCAATCATAACCCAGATTAGTTCGAGGTCATTGCGATGACCTAGATTGAAACGACCCACATTGAGATCTAGGTCACTGCGTTGGCACCAAACGAAACGCAATGTCAGCCAATAAAAGATGGCGTCACTGCCGTGTTTTGCATTCGTCATGTGTGGGGAAGAGATAATGCAAGCAAAATTAGTCTATTAATTGAGAAAAAAAATTATCACAAGGGTGGCAGGATGTTACAGATAATGCAAATATGCTCAGCTTCAGTTATTTTACAAAGCATAACACCAAAGGCGGTTCTTTTTTTTACCAGCCTACTTCTGTGCTGTATTTTCTTCCAGACTCAACTCGTCATTCTACTTTATCATACCTATCTATATCACTAATTATGGACATTTGGTAAATCTCTTTGAAGTTTCATATAAAAAAACAATTTTTTCGTTAAATGCATCCTCTATACACGATATTTACATATTGAACAACCCCAAAAATGGTTCCCCCTCTTCTTCTCCCCAAAAAACCCTCAGAACAGCTTGCAGCTGGCGTGACATAACCTCTGCCAAACACATTAATGACACATTCCCAACAGTGGGTATGCTATATTACAATCAATAAATACTGTGAAATAATTTTTATATAGATATGAACCCTATCAGAAACGGATTTCCTTTTCTGACATTTACTTTTCATATTATTTAAGAATCGTCATGTTACTTTTCATGTTATTTAAAGATTATATACCACAAGATGTGAACATACTTCAGGGATATGCCAAGTTGTTATTTTAACATCTAACGTATTTCCTAGAAGCACTCAAAATAAACTTTCTAATGAAAAATAAATAGAGTGACATTATGAAATGCCACCAGTGAGCTGGAGAGATTTAAATACTTGATATATAGGAAGCGTATCACTGAAAAAAACTGCCTCTTTTCTATTGCAAGTACCATCAAGTGGTAATTTACCAGAATAAGCGCTTCTGCACAAGGTAAATAACTTTAAAAATATTTGGTCCTTTATTTTTTTTTTCTACCTGTAAATATAAGGCAATCTGGTTTGAAATGAGCACGTAAAAACAAATATACTTTTGTTTCTTATTTAAACTGCATTCTCTGGCTGTTTTACATATAAAGTTCTATGACCATGAAGATAATCTGATTATTTTTCATACTGTCTGAAAAGCCCAATAATACACCCATCAACGTATACGAACCTCCAATGAAATGCCTTCTTACAATACAAAAAGAAAGTGTTGGAACCAATCTTAACCCAATTTTCATATAGATATCACAAAAAACATCCCATGAAATCCCTTTTTAACAAAAGAACACCACCAAAATAGCAGTTTGTTGGATGGAACCAATCATGACACAGCTTTCATTCAGATTTCACATGAACATCCAATGAGAAGTCTCTTTACATTCAGCTAGCATGCACAGCCGCCGGCTTGTTTCTCAGGTTCTGCGGGGGTTTCTTTAAGCTTCACTTCGATCACTGAGAAGCGACGTTAAGGAAATAACGTAAAACAAATAATAGAACAATTAAAAGAAATAAGTTGGTTGATAATCGTGCAAACATTTAATACAAACATGCTAGGTAAAAAGTACCAAACAAAGAGCTATGATTTTGTCTTGATCTTGTTGCAAACATCATATCAAAAGCCCATTAACAAATCAATGTTAATGAATTCTTGAATTTAAATGACCATGCAAGGTAAAATTATATCAAATACAATAACAACAACAATTACTTGTTTGCCTAGCTAAAAATTGAACACAAGAACTATCAGGCTTCAAATAAATAAATAAATAAATAAATAAATAAATAAATAGTTAATAACAAGAAACCTCAAAATGAAAACAATTTTAGTGATATTATGTGCTCAACGATGAAAGTAATTGAAGAAAACTGACTCAAGCACAGAGCAGTCATTAATAACGGTGATCCATTGTGGTAAGAAAAAATAATCTTATTGTTGATTGCAATAAAAAAATAAAAATTAGGAATGAAAAACAAGTAATAACAATATAATAACTTCACACAAATATTCAGCACTTGTGATAGTGACTTTTTTGCACAAATAGATCAAACCTGACGAGATATATCTATCAGTCAGAAGTGCTATAACACATATAAGTGCAAAATATATTTCTCCAAGTGATGAAAAGAGAAAAAAAAAAAATGAAGAAAATACAGAAATGCAGACATCTTTAAAGTCACAAAAAATTCTTTTTTCATCCATAAAAATAACTTTTATGTGGTCCTTCGAGCTTTGGGGTTTTCAGTCGATTTTTTTTTAACTTTAAAAAAAAGGGCAGTCTTATGTTACATTTTTGACATTAAAGAACATATATTAAGCTTAGCTATGCAATATAGCAACATATGAAAGAGAAAATATAAAGCTTGGCTTTAAGGTGTAACATGGGCAACCAAAATGATCCCTCCAATATATGTAGCTTCATGCCTTTATATTTTTGTTCAGTGTATATATATATATATAACATGGACAACAAAGCCATGATTTCTCCAATATAAATCAAAGCATACATAAAGTCTTAGCTGTGAGGTTTAACATGGACACCCCCTGGTCTGGTCAGCGGTGGTGGCGGGGGTCTGGGGGGTTAGGACCACCTCACTTACTGAGGACATGGTTAAGGTTTCACAACATTAACAAACAGCAACAACATCGTCACAACACTACATTACAATACATGTTATCCTACGGTACACGGCAATAGTTACACTGTAATATCTATCAAGAAAAAAAAAGGGAAAAAGAAAAGAAAGAAAGAAAAGAAAACACTGCTCTATGACTTTATAGCAACAAAATAATCACAGTGCTGCAGTGCAAGACAACAGTTGCATGATATATCTAGTGAGAAAAGAAAAATAAAACTACTATGTCCATTGTAACTTCAGAATAACAACTCTGTCTGTTACAATGTTAGTTTAAATATTACTTAGACAGGAAGACAGCACACAGTACATCTACTGTAATATCTGGACTAAAATGCTTAATGTATAACACTATGGAACAGACTTGCTGCATCTAACTGCTACTTCTAACTACTACTACTTCAGTAACTGCTACTACTATTACTACTACTACTACCACTACTACTACTACTACTACTACTAGTGATCAACACCCTGAAATGAAATCAATGCTGCCCAACCTTTCACCACTGCTGCACTGAGTTCCCTAGTCATGCTTCCAGTTGAGTTCACCTAAGCTGGTAAAAAGAATTTTATCAAGCTGCCATATCAAGATACCAATGTAATGAAGTTGAACTCAAAATAATGGTGTGGGACACACAGTGAATAGATGAGCCCTCCATGGTGACATAACCATAATCAGGCTGCCAGGTTACGATTAGCCCACCACAGGGAGACAATCTTTTGACACCTGACTGGCCTCAATGACTACTGGTGTGTGGGATACACATGGATTAGATTGGCAGTCTATGGTGACCTAATCATAACCAGACTACCAGCTGTGATGGGCTCTGCCAATTTTGGTCAACTCATCATAAGTGGTTATTTAGGTTTAACAGCTTGTGGGGAACTGTTTATCCACATTGTTTTCAGGTTATTTCCTATGACTATTGTGACTATAAGCACCAACACCAAATATCTTGAAAACCAAAGCAGAACATTAATGAGTTTAAATTTAAATTCATCTGACTCTTCGCCCCTATGAATAACCTAAATTAAATTTTCCAATCTTGGTTGGCAATCACTTTAAACAATGGTAACTAGGAAGCCCATTGAGTGCCTTGAGAAGAAAAGAAAAAGAAAAAGAAAAAAAAAAACTCTGCCCACCCACACAACCTTACTAATTTCACTCCAGAAGAAAATAACGGCATTGGCAATAAGACAAAGACAATAAGAAGATATTTCTCTTCAAAATGTCAATCACTTTAATCAGGAATGAGACTGCCGTTTTAGAGAAAAAGTCTGAAAATATGCTGTGGGGTCATCCAGGGGGTCCTCTGCATCTTATCTCAAAAATGATATTTTTGGCTCCCCAAAAGTAGGATGTCTGCCAATAGTAGGAAAAATCTCATTACTGTTGCACTAAAATAGAGTGTGTGGGAACAAGAAATTCTTCCACACTGACAATAAAAGGCATAAAAACAGCAAGTGTAAAAATTACTAATACCATTGGAAATTTGCAGGGTCTCCTTGTGCGACCAAAATACACAGAATATAGAATTAAGATTGCCTAAAATAAACAAAGAAGGCTTTAACATTTCAATAAGTGCAATATAACAATCCAATTACTTCTGTGACGTTATTATGTGTATTGTTAATGGTCAGAAGCACACGTCAAAAGCAAATATGATATTTGAAGAGCTGGAAAAAAGCAAATCGCACAAAAAATTGAAGGGAGATGTAAAAGATGTTAATGATATTGACAAGTGACTTACCGTAACAGGAACGGTGATTATGATGAAATCTTAAATTTGGGAAGAAGCACAACAATGACCAAAAATAGGATAAAACATTTCAATATGATCAGGTAAAAAAAAAAAGAAAAGGCTGTTGTCCTCAGAATTGAAGAACATTTGTCTGTTCTGATATTCCCTCCTCCTCAGCATACGTCTGTGGTACTACATCGCTTTCAAAATAAGATTTTCACAAGAAAATGTTGCTTGTTTGTCAATAAAGCAATATCTGGAAATAATTTTTTCTAAAGACTTATTTACTCTTTATCAGTTGCATATCATTGTGAATTTTAATTTTAAAATTTTTTTCCTTTTTACTGTGACATGCCTGTTAAGCTAAGAAAACTAATTATAAGCAAACAGACAGACATGAATGAATACAAGGCATTCAATATATACAGTTATTTGTTCTGATGATCACCAAAAACCAAATTGGGGCAAACAAATAAGGGGTGGCCATTCCCAATGCCCTGTGCACTATCTATGAGGTAGTGGATAGATTGGTCATTTCCAATGAACTGATGCAGTGGATTTAGCAGCCATTCTCATTCATATGTCCACCAAATGTGCAAAGAACTAATTCTACACAGCGCAATTACATTAAAAAAAAAAAAAATCAGCCCAAAATACCCTACACATTCAGCAAGTTATGTATATTAGGTTAATATAATAGAGATGTACCCTTCTTGGTGATACCCTTCACTAAGCATGGCGATGAAAAAGGAAAGTGCACTTTATACTATTCATGAAAGGATACTGTCTTGATCTTTCTTGTTTTCTGTTTGTTCCATGCCCGGTAACGCTGCTGCAACTCTTCTAAATAACTGAGAAAACAAACAAATCAATTGATTAGTGAAAGTGAAATTGTATCACCAATACTGTTTAATTAAATCCGTTATGATTTTTGTATTTTATCACCTGAGACTACCATTTTACTACTAAGGAAAAAAGAAAAAAAAAAAAAACTGATCCAAATCTTTATTTCTTAGTTCAATCACTCCCTCCATTGTCATTATTTTAGTGTATAACAGGGGCGAATTTGGGCCGTCTTCTGGGTCTTCTGGAAGACGGTCAGATTTTCAAGTTTACATTGATGGGTATCTATTTTTTTTTTTTCTGTTGGAAGACGGTCAAAAATGGAAGATGGATCAATAAAGATAATTTGGAAGACTGTCAGAAAATATCTCTGGATAAACTTTCACTTACTTGTTTGACATTATATCCAGCCTTAGCACTGGTTTCAATAAACATAACATTTAATTCTTTAGCTTTTCTTTCCCCTTCTTCTGTTGACACTTGCCTAGAATAATTGAGTAAAACAAACAAATACTACAGACTATAAATATAATGAAAAAGATTAAAATTAAACAGAAATGTTCGAAAAAGCATGATTATTAAAAAGTGCTGCGACACTAGTATTAGGACATCAAATCAAGTTCCTTTAAAAGATTTTTAAAGCAAGTTCTTTTTTTAAAGCAAACTCCTGAAAACTCATAATTCCCAATAAACGCATTCATTCTGTTCATACACATTTGGACACCACTTAGACAATCACATTTTCAATCTTTAGTTTGTAATATATGTAAAAAAAATCACAGCAAAATTCACTCTTTGTGAAGTGCCACTTAATAGCTGGCTAAGTCTAAGTAGGGTATGATCTCCCCCCCCCCAAAAAAAAAATAGTAATAATAATAATAATTAAAAAAAAAAAAAAATGAATAAATAAAAAACTTGAATCAGGCCTGATGTGAAACAGGACCCTGGAAACTTTGGAATCAAAGCAGCCATTCCCAAACATAAAATGCCTTATAGAATGTTATAGAAATCTAGAGATGTGTTTTACCTCTTGTCTGCTAAATCTGTTTTGTTGCCCACAAGCATGATAATAACATCGCTCCCTCGTTCTGTTCGCACGTCATCGATCCATTTGGAAGTTTGTTGAAATGAGTTGGCATCTATAGAGGAAAAAAAAAAGTTATGATCTTATTATTATACTTCAAAAGAGAAACAATTGCCAGAGCAAAAATAAGACTGACATTTAGAAACATTAGCAGAGAAATATATCTAGGGGAAAAAACTGTGGATGCTTTTGTTTCAAAGTCCTTTATATTATCCAGCTTATATTTGTATTGATCCAAAGATATTTTCAGAACTAATAATAAGACATTTTTTGATCCATGATTACGCTTAAATCACCATTTATACCATGCCACACTTACCCTTATTTTATTGTTAATATCAATTTTACCAATAATTCTGTAATTTCACATATCAAATCTAAACATTTTAAGCCTTAATTTTTGCACAATTGCTATACTTTTGATCATCAAAGATGTTAAATGACCTCATTTTTGGTTTTCAACATCAACCACATATTACAACATTATTTTTCCTATCATAGCAAATCAAACATCAAACAAATTCCTTTACATCTTATTGACTATAATATAATAAGACTCTTGCAGGTGCACGACATTCTTGGATTTTCTGTTTTTACTAAAATCGTAGAGCTACTGATGAATTTTGGATAAACAACTATACTCACTGGTAATATCATATACTACTACAGCTACTGAAGAATTGCGGATATAACTGGATATACAATGATACTCACTGGTAATATCATATACTACTACAGCTACTGAAGAATATCATATACTACTACAGCTACTGAAGAATTGCGGATATAACTGGATATACAATGATACTCACTGGTAATATCATATACTACTACAGCTACTGAAGAATCTCGGATATAACTGGGAATTAAACTTCGGAAGCGCTCCTGGCCTGCAGTGTCCCATAGTTGTAATCGTATCTAAAACAGATAAATAAAGAAATAATGTAAATAATAATCACAACAATAGACAATTATAGACAGAAAGCTTTATCATTGTTATGGAAAATGAGAAAAAAAAAAAAAAACAAACAAAAAAAAAAAAAAA
>NW_019775451.1:10780-39032 GCF_001039355.2 Lingula anatina | reverse complement strand
CAGACAGACAGACAGACAGACAATCAAGTTTGCAAACAAACAAACAAAAACACTAAAAATCTGACCTAGATACTTTTAATAACATCTTTGGAAATATCACTACAATGAAATACAGTTGATGAAATAGTTTGAAGCTCCAATACTCATAACCATAAAAATGAAGAATTCTTCAAATTTAACATTAAAAACTAACATTCATAATTATAATGCACTAAAAAGATTCATCAGCTTGTTAAGTGCATGATACGACGAACATGTTTCTTAACACAAGCAATTATGTAGTGGCCAAGACCTTCATCCATAATGACCTGCTTTAACAAAAATTCCCTTCTGAGTTAAGAAAGTTTCCAAATGTATATTACTTCAAATATTTAGAGCAACAAAATGAGCGTTGATCCTTCACATAGCTGAAATATATTTTGTGTAAAATTCAACACTTTTCTTTTGATCACCAAGGCACATTGTGCCGTGCTCTGTTTAGATGATCCCTTTGTAATAACTCTTAGGTTGTCAGTCTCTTAGACATCCTATTTGAAAAGGACCTTAAGCCATTCATTCCAAAGCTCCCCCAGAAAACTACTTGTGTGAATCAAAATTTCCCAGTCAAAAGAGAACTTAAATCTATGGATGGTGGAAAATTAATCTAAAGCAAACGCTAAATTTTCACTGCAGGGATTCGTATTATTAACTTAGAAGAATATAATTTTTTGCTGGTTTGGACCCTAATCTTTTAGCCATTTGACTCATACTGGTGGCTACACTTGCAAAGTGGTTACTTATTGGAATGTATTTTTATTTGTTAGCTTTCTGTATTTGTTGGGGCATATTGACCAGTGTATTCAAGTTTTTTCTTTTTTCTTTTTTTCCATTCTCTTTAGCCATTTTTGTTAATTTTCAATGGTAATTTAAACATTTTTACCCGGACAAGGGTATTACATTTTTTTCCCTAAAGCAATATCACTTTGTTTCTTATTTCTGGAAAAAAACTGTCTGAGGAGTGAGTTAGGTTTGAGTCACATTTATCTGAGAGCTCCGGAGAAATCAATATTTAGTTATAAATAACTGGTTTTGTTTGAGAAGGTAATAAATAACCAGCAGAACCATACATATTTTAAAAGCGAAAGCAATGCTCCACATTGTGTCTGATAACTTGATTTTTGCTGTGTGACACAGTCATCCAGGGTCATCTTATAGTCTTGCTCACCATGGGGAGATGATTACATTTAACTATAGATAATATATTCTCCACCAATCGATATCCATACACATAAAAGACTATAGATGAAATGATGAGTGATAGTTAAAGAATATTGCGTTATATCCTTTGGGGAAAAAGCTCAGTAAACAACTGAAACGTCAGTCCACTGTCATGTTATGTCATTATTCACGGCACTATTCTGCGGTATCAGTTATTTTAAATCTGTATTGTTTTATATTCTCTACATTTTCTAGTACTTATTATAATATAAGATTATATTATTGTAATTACTTTTATTTTCTATTTTTAAAATATTGGCCTTACATGATCATGTTACATAAGTCTGTACCAATAATAGTTTTGGACTAGTTGTATTTCAGGCAAGTACCAGGATTTAAAACTCCATGACTTATAGCAAAAGCTATGAACAACATGTTAACTAAATTCATCGTTTGTACGTCCCAATTCCAAGAGAAATTTTCATCTGCAAAGAATTTTTATAGTAAATTGTACCAATCTGTCTTCTGGCACAAATTTTCCCATCTTTTTTCACCTTCTTTTTCTGTGGCTAAATTACATTACTTGGCTGTAGCAATCAATCAATATTCACAGACACCGTATCCACAAAGAAAGATGGTGTATTGCCACTGAAGTGTTATTGAAAATATTTTGAAGTGTACGTCACGTGTAATAGCAGATCTATGGAAAGACATGGTTCAGGGTTGGTCAGGTGTCTGTTTTTTTCCCCTAATAGCTGAAGGTGAATTACAATTTTTGAAATTTAGAATTTTAGAATATTTGAAAAATTTACATCTGAAAGTTATTAATAAAAATTTGAAATAAGAATGTAAAATATTAGGGGATCACTATCCTTTCATATAGCATTTTAAAGACAAAAAATTAACCTTAGACCCCATTTCCATAGACACTATCCGTCTAAGTAGGTCTTTGCAACTTTAAGGGGACTCTTGCTGAGTGTAATCAGCTCAACTGAATGACACACCTCCTGTTGTTTCCAATGAACTCGTATATAATCACCAGCTTTTCTGTATTCTACATAACCCCGAGAGGAGACAAGTTATTCTTTAAAGCAGATTGTACTCAGCAAGAGTCCCTGCAAAACCACGGAGTACTGACAGCCTTGTATTAGGCTTTGTCATAAGATTTCCAGTGTCACATAATGCCTGAACTTGATTGTCCAATGTGATACTATTCTGGTATAGGCGCTGATATGAGAGATCTTACGATATTACCTCATATTAAGTAAATGAAACTGATTTTTTTTTTCTAAGCCATTACTTGCCCAATTTGATGTCGGGTCTGAGCAATCGATATTTATTTGCATTAATATGAGGAACTGCACAGTAAGATTGGATATATACATTGTAGTGTGGAGGAAAATTTGGCAATGAATATATATATTTTAAGACAAATTGTTTCAAACAATGTACATTAGACCTTTCTATAGCAAAGTAAATCCTGAAAATTTTGGCAATTTTCTCTTTAGAACCAGTGTATAGCACATCCAAAACCACTTAGAAAATTAAATTCTATAAAACTTGAATTTGCCAGTCTCCATCTTCGTCACAGCTAAAATTTATAGATTGTACTTTTTTTAACAGTTTAGGATATGAAAGCACAAAATTCAAGTATACAATACAATTGGGATTGGGCAAATTTCTAGGTCTTCCACGAAAGCACAAAATTTACACTCAAATATTTGTTTATTTAAATAGTAAAAAAAAAAAAAAAAAAAATTAATCAGCAAGGTTTTAAAACAAGATGACCATTTTTAGATAAAATGCGGCAGACAATTTTAGGAAAAAGCTAATAATAATAATAATAATAATAACCCCTAGATTTTAAAACACACTTTGACTGGAATTCGAAGTCTAATTTTTTGAAGGTTGTGAAAACAAAGACATTGCAGATCTTAAAACAGAAGTGGAATAATCCGAATTATTCATGTGACCAATTTAATCAAGGAGTAAGAGTTCAAGACAAGAAACCTAATTACTTCTCCTCCATATATCACGCACTAGTTGAACTTGCACTAATTCTAAAATCAGATACAACATGGATAGTAATGATTGATAAACATGAAAATAACCTAGTCCAGTGATCACTATCTGTGCACAAGCAAACCACCACGAAAGCTTACAATGATTAAAAAATAACTTCGGACTATACCAAGCTGATGAATATTTGTACTCAATAAAACAAAATCTATGGAATAGTTTGTGATTTTTAGGCATAACTGCATTTTAAATAAATGTACTCACCGTTCTGTCTTCTAAATACATGGTCTTTGAGAGAAAATCAATTCCTATTGTGGCCTGAAAAATTAAAAACACAAAATTAAGATATATAAGTAAAGTGGAAAAATGATATCTTGCTACATAAAGGTCTATTAACCCTGAAAAGAAGTGGACCAGATTATTTTATTTTAAGAACAATTTATTAAAAAATTACCAAAAACTATGGGTTCACCTTTAACAGAATTGGAGCAAAACTCTAAAAGTCTAAAAGTTAAGACCCGTTTTCCAGCCCAACTTCTGCAAAAACTGACAGACAGAGCTGTCCTCAAAGAAGCAGAAAAATTTTCTGGTCTAAAAAATTTAGACACCAAACTTCACTTGCAAAAACTGACACCCCTGTGCTGGACATTCCAAAGCAAGCAGACTAAAATTCTGGTCTAAAAGTTAATACTAATTTTTTAGCAGTTTAGACCCTTTTTCTAGCGAAAAATCTTCAAAAACTGACACCCAAGGGAACAGTGCTGCCCTGTCGGAAGCAGACTGAAATTCCAGTCAAAAATGTTTAAACCCCTTTTCCCAGTCTAACTTATTTTTGTGAAAACTGACACCCTAGGGCCTTGTGCTGTCCTGGAGAAAACTATCAACTTGATACCAGCCCCATAATGTCTTCCGATCAATAACCATCTAGGTTGTTACTGCCAAATATTTAGAAATTTCCATGGCATTTTAATAATTGTTTCTTGATTATTCCCATCAATAACAGTGGATCATATTAACCTGACTGCTATGAGTCATGGGCTTGTAAGTTTTCCTTTCAAACTTGACATGTATTGGTATTGCTAGGTTTGTACACATTCAACACAATTCTGTGACACTGTGTGTGTGTGTGTGTGTGTGTGTGTGTGTGTGTGTGTGTGGAGAGAGAGAGAGAGAGAGCACTAGTGCATGTTCCCAACTGCATTTCGGTAGTTAATGTGGGATCAGAAAGCGAGTACTTCCTAACTAGTACATTAACAAAATATCTGAACAATGTGTGTGCGCACACGTACATGTCTGTATGCATGCTTACTAGTATGTAGGTGACAGATACTAAGGGAGCGTTCAGACAGACACATCAAACTACTGTAGTTGGGTAGGTCCAACTCAGCTCTTGAGTGCTCTCAAGTAAATCCAATCAACTGTACTGAAAGGCGTGCTTCCTGGAGCAGCTAGGCTGTAATAAAGTCTAATGCATGCAGAGGATAATTACTAGTACCTCCTTGAGTCCTTAGCTGCTCCAGGAGGCATGTCGGTCTATTAAGCAGATTCCACTGATTGCACTTAGCAAATACTAGTAGGATGTGTTTTTCAGAATGGGGTCTAACAAGGCAAAAGGGGGAGCAGTTAGTATAAGCAGTCACTGAAGTTAACATCTGTTTCAAGTTGTTCAGAATACATCCTATGTCTGCCTCTGAGATTTGAAAATCAAGCACCTTAAAGGAGAAAAAGAGAATGGTGCATGTTGGTTACACCACAGTCATCAAACAACTGCTCAACCAAGAGAATTGTCACTAAGAATTATCACCACTCCAATATTTGCTGTTACAGGTTGGTCTATTTAAAATCTACTCAGGGGTTTGGGGAAATCAGGGTAACAAACGAAGTTCATTCTGAGGGCAAGAATGTAATCGATTGACCAGTCACAGCGTCTGGTTGATTCAGTTTCTATCTCTCGTGACTCCCTGAGGTTATTTGAAGCTATCGCACTTACATAACAACAACGACCGTTGTCAAGATAGGAGATTAGTAGGCTTCCATGCACTTCTATTGATTTGGCATTTTTTTTATTACTCAACCCAGGGCAGAAACCAATACAAGTGATGTTTGAAAGATTGAAAAGCATCCTTTGGGCTGTGCACAGTTTCTGCTTCTTTATGATGACGTTGTTACCTTCCCTACTGGTTAAATCAAAGATGAGAAAGAAAAAAAAAAAAAAAAAAACAAGTAAAAAACTTACATTAAAAATTAATAAAACAAATTTATAATAGTAACTTTTAAAAAAAGTCACTGTATCAACCCACACCAATTTAACTGAAGACATTAAAAAATTTGGTTGTACAAAAAGTGATCCCTAATTTCTCCAGTTAGACAATAAAGACCCTTCTTCTCCCTTTTCCTAAAGTTGGACAAGAATGAATCTCCTTTGGGTTCTGCTGAGGTTTAAAAACGTTGCAAATTTCAGTGGAAATCCAGTAAAAAATCTTCAGAGCTGTACAAAACAAGTTTGACTACAGTAATACAACATTAATCATGCAAAAATTCACACTTAGAAAAAAACTGTAACTGTTCTATAGACCCAAGTAAAAGCATGTTGGAAAAAAATAATTTATTGATCTGTTTGTCCCAATATCAGTTGCTCCAATATCTTTCCCATCATCTCAGAAATCAAACTTCATCCGGGAGCAAGTTTGAGTGCACCAAACTCTCCACTAATAAGCCAAGGGCAACATCAGACCTATTTCTTGGACGTTACACCTAAAACCATTCCAAGACTATCCCCAGAAAAAAAAATCATCTTCACCCTGGGAAACCCATATTGACTTTTAATCAACACATACATCTTCAGAGCTGAACTAAACAAATTTGACAGCAGTAATCATTATTTATTCAAATAAATCCCTAAAAACTGTAACTGTTCCAAATACTAGTACCCAAGTAAAAAAGCACACTTGAAAGAAATCATTTATTGATTTGCACAATATCAGTTGCTCCAATATCTTTCTCATCATATCAGAAATCAAACTTCATCCGAGAGCAAGTTTGAGTGCACCAAACATCCACTACACCAGGGGCGATATCAGACCTAACTCTGCAACATAACATGTAAACCCCATCCCAGACTAACCCCAGAAAAAAGAGGATTTCGCTGCAATTAAAAAATTATCATCACCCTGGGAGTCCCATGTTGATTTTTAATCAACATATGTTGAGTTACAATGCCAATACCTCAACTCACAGACTAAAGAACAGGGTGCTACACAGACCTCCATTTACTGAAGATAGCCTCCAAACGGTTTTAGTCAAAATGGGGCTTAAACACGACCATGGGCGATATACAAATATTCTATCGATCAATAAAATCCCTAGACATTCGAGGACACATCTTAGAAGATGATGAATAGACTAGACAGAAAGCTAATAAGCTGACTCATCCCGGCAAGAAGCACTTGTTACAAGTCAGACTTCGTTCTCTGTAAATTTTATCTCTTGGCTGCCATCAAACTGACAAAATATATCTGTTCCAGGCCGGCAAATTGTGTATCTTTTCCAACAACTTCAGTGTTTGTATTTACCAGTACTAGTAATGATATCTCCAGATCTCTTCTCTCTCTGGCTAGTCATTTTAGGACCCAAGCTTACAGCAAAACATAGCGACTGAAAGATGCTAAGGGGGGAAGGCTTTGGTTTTTGACCCACAGACTATAAGGCATCATCCCTAAACCTGTCTGGTTTCAATCAACATAAATCTATTGAAGTATCTGCTTATAAACAGAGGAAACGTGAATGAGAATAGTGGTTGCTTTTTTTTTTTTTGTCTAAAAGTACATCAGTTCAATCTAGAGGAGACAAAAACATAAATTCCCTATAATAAACAATTTAATGGGTTCAAGTGAAGCATACAGAATTTGTGGCTGTCACTGAAGAGAGGAACTGACCCATATTTTCAGTTCACTGCAGATAAATAAGGGCAACCTATGATAAATGACCAGAGGAGATAACTAAGGTCAACTACTGATAGGTCAATTATCCTCACAGTGTGGGCACTAAAAATAAGGTCAACTTGTAGATATATCACCAAATTAGATAAATAAGGTCAATGCATTGCTCACAGATCAACTAAAATAAAAGAGGTCAAATAATAATATTTAGCCAAAAATAGACCATAAGTTCGACTTCCAGGTGATATAGATATCCCATTAGTAAATTAGGCTATTCTTGTTCGTGGGAGTATAAATAATGTAGGATATTCCGTCAGAACTATTAGAAATTCTCAGAAAATGCACCATAAACAGGCCATCAAAATTCCACTGCTTGTCGAATCCAGGAAAACGACCTTAAGTATTCAGGCCAAGTAGCACTTATATCACAAATTCCACATCCAACAGTGAGTGATCTAGGAAATATCACGGCAATTCCCAGTAATGAGATCATTACAATGCCAGAGAGCCATTTCGGAGGACAACAACCCTGCGCTGAACTAAATATGAACAGAAATTCCAGGAATCGCCAAAGAAATCGATGATAACGACCATTACCCAATGGGGTAAGGATAAAGATTAGTGAATCTTAACAATACTTGATAGCAACCTAGGAGCTTAGGATAGTTTACTGTTGGGGATAAATACTATCACTGTCTTGTCCCAAATATATTCTCCTGTCGAATGTCAAGTTAGTTTCTAACCAACAAATTTTAGCAGTTGTGTTATGCACTCAAACTGAGAACAAAAGTTTCTTCAAAACAAGTGCTATAATCTGGGAAACCACTCTGAATTTAGCTACTATCACGGTAAAAACTTAGACTGTTTTGAATTTTTTTGTCTGTTCCATTGCACCCTGTGGTACTCTCTTGTCCCATTATCATGTGCTAAATGGCCAAATCATCTGTTTCGATGATGGCTTCATTTTCAGTCAGAAGATTCAAGGAAGGGGGTACACTCTCACATAAGAGACATTTTCTTTAATATAATAATTATCAAAAATCATGGATTATTGTTTTTTTTTTAATGTTCCAGCCAAATCACAATTATTATTGGTACCAAAGATACCAGTTGACTTACTCCTTCTTATTTGTAATTTTTATCAAACATCACCATTCCAATGAATTATTATAGCAATAACAATATATTCATAGCTTCTAAAGATGCTAGCATCATTACTCCTACTTCTATAATCACACTACTGTGCTATCAAGACAGCAATTATAAATGTATTACAGTCAATGATATAAGCCTGTACTGGCTCATCTGATATGTACCATGATGGTGGCTTAATCTTCAGTCTGAATATTCAGACAAGGCAGCAAAGCTGTCAAATGTACAGACAAAAAACAGGAAATAACTATGCACAAAATAGGCTACTGTCAATTCTGATGCAAAAGTACATTATGTTAAACTGCAAATTCAACATCAAATTTTAATTATGCTCAAGCAGCACCCAAAATTGTGTTTTCTTCTATTCTGATGCAATATTACATAATGGTTAACAGCATAATGACCGTCAATTTTTAATAATAAAATATACATGGATTTTCAGAAAATGTGACTNCAAACAAACACTTTTATGTATCTTATTAGTAAAATAATAAGACTGTTAACATGCCTAAGAATTGAATCTGAGGAAATGTGAAAAAACAGCATAACTTCTAAAGTAATGGCCCGATCATGCCGATTTTCGAACTTGACCTGCGTTTTAGTAAGATTGATTACTCCTGTGAGTTTCATGACAACAGGCCTAACGGTGTTCCTTAAAATGTGTTTACAGGGTTGCATATATGCTGAAAAGTGAAAAAACAGCATAAGTTCTACAATAATGGCCCGATCATGCTGATTTTCGAACTTGACCTGCGTTTTATGAATATTCATCAGCTCTGTAAATATAAAGCCAAAAAGTAAAACTGTCCTCCACTTATCGTGTTTACAAGGAAAGTGCACGGCATCGGCGACGGCATCGGCATCGGCATCGGCATCGGCATCGGCATCGGCATCGGCGACGGCATCGGCGACGACAGACGCAGGTGATGGCAATATGTACAGACACATCTGTGTCTGTACATAAAAAGGGGTAATCATGTTTCATTTTCTTTTGCTATTAAAGGTACCATTATTCCAACTTAAATATTATCTATACATATATATAAGAGCACATTCAGAACAGCAGACTACCATATCCACGTATCAAATATGGAGACCCACTAAAACACTTAATTCTTGATTAGACACTGAATAGATTCCCTTCTGGGAATTCACAACAACCATTCAAGATGGTTGGCCACATTTGACCTTCAGGTCTGTTAGGCCACATTCAGAACAGTGGACTAACTGGTCCGAGGTCAAATATGGCAACATACTAAAAAGCCTGCAGTCTAATCTGCTAATAGACACTGAACAGATTCCCCGTGGGAAAGTATTCAAGTGGGTCGGCCATATTTGACCCCAGGACTAGTAAGTCAGCTGTTCTGAATGTGTTCTTACAGTCAATATTGAGAAAAGGTTAGACAGTCTCACCTGATATGTGTTGTCAAAACTGTCGTACATGAACCTTGTGATCAGAGATGTCTTCCCCACTGGAATAGAGAGAAAAAAGGTCAATGCAGCAAAAGACATGAAATGTGCAGGATTTATAAATAAATAAATAAATAAATAAATAAATAAATAAATAAAATAAAATAAGCAACAATTCAAATATAAAATCTGCTAGACAGACAAATGCAACATTCACTTTAATTTGTAGTATACTAGTAACAAGGTCCTTCCTTTTTATTTTGTATTCAAACAACAATGCAAACAGGTATGACTGCCATTTATTGAAAAAGTCTAGCGAAAATATGGCACAGGGTCTACACGTACCCCTACTCTCCCATTTTTATTGCAGATCTGCATCGATCTCGAAAACTGATATTTTATCTCCCAAAACGTTGAAATCAGTCAATAGTGCAAAAAATCTCATCCTATTTGAATCTTAATGTACTCTGAGTATTTTAAGACCAGTATTTATCAAAAGCACCATATCTACTAATTAACTTCTCTCTTTTTTTTTAACGGTGATAATTTTCAACAACTGGTAATGTATTTATCATGCCCGAGGGAGCTAAATCGTGCGTCATATTAGAAAAGACTGGGGGTAGAAAACTGGAGAAAAAAGCAATTTCACACATCTGTTATTCTGCACTTCCTCCATGTTGGCGAGACAACAGAGAATCAGCTTAATTTGATGAACTGGATGCTAATAGAGAGAAATTCTGTTTATCCTTTCTATGAGCCAGGGAAGTACAGATAAGTGGAAGTGTGGAGAATCAATAGAACAAGGCTTAATACCAGATAAAGTCGTGTTCCCAGTCAAGCTGCATTAACCCATCTCAGTTTGATCATTTTTGATAGGCTTTCTGCTAATGTTTAGCTCACCAAAGCAGGTGATTCTAATCCCTCAGCTTTCCTGCACACCACGACTGTATTTCTAACTAGGTGCAGTGGGTTGCTTTGGAGAGCTTATTTCAAGCAGGCACCACGAGAAGGGTTGTACTAATTATATATAAGTTAGAACCTCCCAAATTCAATGGAACCACACCTTTCTTTCCAGTCTGCTCGATGAAATTCGATGTCAGACTGCAAAGCTTACAAGTCTACATGTTCAATGATGTCTCAGAAGAAATTCATCCAGGTTCTTGAGTGGTATTTGACTAAATTGTATACTAGCACGTTATAAGCCTTATATGTGTCCTTATGTGTAGTATACTACGATTACTTCAGTAGTTATATACTAGGATTTGTGATATATTCCTGCTGTCATTCCACTTTTTTCCAGATAAAGAAAGCAAAGCATTCTGAAAATAAACATTTTGATAATTTTTCTTTTTTACTCATACATTTGTGTTGACCATTTTTTTTTTTTTTTGAAGCTTTTTGGCTAAAACAAAACGTAATATGCAGAAAGAGTACATGTGCACATAAAATCTAAGGTCTATGAATCAAATGACCGCAAGTAGTAGCAAAGGCAGAAAACATTGCTCAGAAGCCCTATGAACAAGTGAAGTGTGCGCCCACATAAAGACGCGTGTACACACACAAACACAGTTTCCTCACAGATATAATATTTACAACAAACACACACCTTCATACGAACACATTCACACGAACACATCTTACATACAAGCCTGCACATCTTACATACAACACACACACACACATACACGATTCCTATAAATGTAAAACAAAACTATAGAGCCCCTTCTAGTACATAAGCCAATGACCATTCCATCTTATCAGAATGTCTTCAGTATGCTGTGCTGCAGGACAACAACCATCTTGGGACCACGAAACATGAAAAATTTTCACAACTGGGGCTCATCTAGGAAGACAACCAGCTCTTTTTCCAGACCCCAAGAGACTTTGCAAATGTAATGTTAGATATGCACTGCTGCAGGCACAACTACAAACAAGTTTCATATAATTATTTTCATACAGGAATATTATTTTTATTTTCAGAATTCTTTGGTGCAAAGGTGCCTTGCAGTTTCCTGACACTCAGGGTAGCACTCACAACCTTCTTTCAGGGTGAGAGACAGTATTTTCTATTTTCACTCTAGAGGGACATCCACAAATTTTTCAATGCATCTGCAATTTCCTGTATTGTCCGTCGCAAATTTTTGCAAAGAAAAAGAAGAAAAAAAATTCATCGCCCAGCTGGTTGAGAGCAGCTGTGACTTGGCCAACAAGGATCACTGTACCATAATCTAATAGTAGCTGGACAGCGGTCATCAATAAAGACACCATCCAATTAACTGTCCACTCAGTCAACTCATAACAAGATTATTCTACCGAGTTCTGACCTTGGAGCTTTTCTAATGGACTTTCATGTCTAGGATCAGAGACATTATTTCTTTTTAACAATGAAAACTACTGCTACATATCCATTTCATCAGGCATTCAGAACACTAGAGAGATAATTATGCCTTAATGGCCATCAAATTCATTATACACAGTTAACGATGTTGAGATAATTACTCTGGTTTGGTATCCACTTTTGACTTTGACTGAAGTTGGATATCAAAGGTTATAGCAGCTTTTTCAAAAAAAAATGTTTTTCAAATTATACAATTTTTCTGACTTAAATGGTCAGAAGCACTAATGAGAGAGAGAGAGAGGGAGAGAATTGAAGGGAGGGAAAGGGGTAAGAACAGGAATGCTGCATTCCTATCATCCACATACTCAGAAAAAGCTTAGTAGTAGACTACTTAACATTTCCATTCAAATACCATCACTAATTCAGTTTACAGAAAAGCTCCTGTCAGGGCTAACAGAGATTTAATTATTTACACTCCAGTTCAATCCCTGTGTGTCTCTAAGCTGTGTGTCATATTGTGTAATCACAGTCCATCAATACTTTATATCTCCCTTACCTTAACAACACAATTATTTGGTGTATAGAGATGGATTGGGCCCAAATGAAGCACCCCCCCCACGCTCTCAATATTAATTGTACTGCAATCCCCTGAAAACTTTCTAAAATTTATCTCAGTGCAGTTTAAAAGAATAGTGATATAGGTGTGTGTGTGTGTGTGTGTGACAAGAGAGAGAGAGAGAGAGAGAGAGAGAGAGAGAGAGAGAGAGTAATGCAGACTTGACAAATTAAAGCTGAATAGTTCCTCATAGGTTTGACTTTGAAAAATAGGGGATAAAGGGCAATAAAATGTGTTCTTAAACAGGATATGCTTAATACACAGTGACATCTGATGAAACAAAAACAATACAGTCCCATGACTTGAAAATGTTAGTCCCATGCCAACACCTTGTTCATGCGCTATAAAAAATAGTCTCAAGGCAATAATAAAAAAATTCCAGACATTACATGTTTGAATTTTTTTAGTTTCATATATCTATTAAGCCAGTAAATATTGATTTTCCAACCGATGTTACAGAACAGGGATCTGCTACATTGTCTTTGCATTGCCTGATCCTTTTCTCTAACTGTCTAGTAATCTTGTTTCTTTTCATTTCTTTCTTTGCTGCTGCCAAAATTTGGTAATTTGCTAGTACACTTGTTCTTTAAATGAACTGCATCTAGATTTACATAATGATAAATACTATAAACATGAATATACAAGTCAATTAACTAAATAGAATTAATAATAATACTGATATATGCCTGAGAATTTTCTCAAGTTCATAAAAGGTACATAAAGATAAGGATCTATTACAGTTACACATTCAATTGAAAGATGCACTCACAGCATTCAATACTACAAATAACTAAATTATTTCTCTCATCATTAGGCTTCTCTCTCTTCATTCTCTCTCAATTCACCCCCTCCCCCTCTGTCCCTCTCTGTTTCTCCCTCTATCATCTTTTCCCCATCCTTTCTCCCCCTCTCTCTCTTCCTCAACATAACGACACTTTCCTTCATTTTCTCCAACTTCTCTTTGTCCTTCTCTCCATCCTCTCTCTCTCCTTTCCTCCCTTCTCATTCTCTCTCTCCCTCTCTCTGGCACAACTTACCCCCTAGATTCCCCAGCAGACACAGCCTAGCCTTGTGCCAGGTGTGCACAGGTGATGAATACCTGTCAGATGACAGATACATCCTGATGGTATGAAACCCAGATATTCTATTACAGCTTCCTCAGTCAAATACTTTTTGAAACAGTTTCTCTGTGAACTGTACCTTCCTGTGCTAAGACTCAGTTCCAGTCTCTCTGGTTGGAAGTATATTTTTCTTACAGACTTAGAGACTATTAGTCCCAAGACAGCAGTGAAATTCTCTGGTGACTTGTCTTAGTACTATGTGTGACGCCACACAATAAGAATTAACTGACTAGACAGTAATTATAATAGCAGTTGCAGGTTGATCAAAATGACTGATATCGAACTACTTCATGAAATAATAAGTCACAAGAGTCGACCGTGAACTTCAGCTCCCAGGACTCGAAGATACCTTTGCTCCTTTCAAGGTTCAACATACACAGACAAATTACACCATGTTATATAATATATTATACCAGGAGTAAAGTTTTATCCTCAAAATGATCAAAACTCAGGGTCTTACAAACACCACATAGGCAAGGTGCTAAGCTCCGTCTTCTTCAAGTTGGTCTGGTGAAACCCAGGGTGTAAAGTACAGTCAAATGCACAATATGTATATTCCAGGCACAGAGTTCTATCTTCGAACTGGTCTCATGAAACTCGCAGTTAAAAAAAAACACCATATATATACACAGGGTGCTTAGCTTTGTCCTCAAACTGGTCTAATGAAACCCAGGGTGCAACCTTAGTTGTATCGATTCAAAATACTGAACGCCTTCCTTCTTTATAAATAAGTAGGTGGGTGTGACTGCCAAATTGCCAATCTACAAGAACAAGGCACTTTCTGGATGGTAAGACATCTCAACGGATGCACACATCACAACGCTATTACATGAACTGTAATGAACAGGTGATACTCAGTCCACCTCAACTGAAGCTAATCTAATCCTGTTTTGAGGTATTTTGCAATTCAGCTCTCAACATTTCCCCTCTTTTCCCCTGCCTTGTTGGAACCAAGTGAGTTGGAGGAATGACTCATCTTGTGTTATGATAATGTATATAAACATAAATAGATGACACCTCTTCTAATGTTAGGTCATTAGCTGTTTACAATATAATATGGGCAACTAACCACAAACAAGGACTGAAAACAGTCACAGCTCAAAGGGCAGTCTTTTTATTGGGTGATGACTTCTACACTTATCAATTGCTACCGCTTGCTTACACACTGAATTTCCAAGTCATCATCATTCATGCTAATTTTGCGAGAATATTTCAAAAGGGGGTGTGGCAGGTGCATACGTAAGCGTCCTCTGGGAAGTTCTTGCTCAATATTTTGTCTGCTGAGGTAGCAAGACAAATGAGAATTTACGAGGTTTATTTCAGGATTTTTAACGTGTTCAAAAAAGATCGGTCCGTCTGCATGCAGACATGATAAATAAAACCGGAAATCACCTTTAGAAATGGACAAACGAGACGACTTCTAGTCGTCACTAATCATCTTATTCTATGTTTAAAGGGACACTGATAACACAATGGTATTGGATGTCTCGTCTGACATCATCGCATTTTTCACATATGAGAAAGAAATATATTTTGTCATAAATCTTCAGTGGCCCTGTCAATCGGGTGAAACCGACCCTGTAAGAAACGATCACCGGCTTCAACTTACCGCTTTGCTCTCCCAGAAACACGAGCTTAAATTTCCGCAAGGGGTTCCCGAATTCTCCTGCTGACATTTTTCTTTTGTTCTAGTTTATGTTTAGATCACCAAAGTCTTTTTTTCATTAAAAATCCGATCTTTTTTAGTAGTACCCCCTCAGCATTCAACTCGCCACGTCCAGAGCCTCGATGTGATATGAATTACTCATGCGCACTCCACTTTGACAAATGTTTGTTCATTGGTTAATCACAATCATGTGGCTTGGACAAAATGGTGGAAACCAGTTTTTCCGTGCTTCCAAGATAAATTTTTATGAGAATTTGAAACGTCTGATAAAAAGTGAAAATTATCACTTTCAGGTGAAACGAAATAATCGCTCGTAAAATGTCTTGTTTGCTCACCTTGTGAAGGAAGCGTGTGCCTTCTCCCAACATGGCATACTCAATTAAAGATGAGCATTACTATTCCATAAAAATGTAGGACTAGTAGTAATGCAAATATAACTGTATTAACTTGTTGACGCTCAATTTTATTTTGAGAAAGTTGAATTTTAAGGAACTTACAACAAACACGATTATAGCGAGTTCAAGACTCAGCCAATTTTAAGTTGGCCAAATCTTATTTTATTTATTTTTGTTCTGTACATATTTTACAGCCAAATTCTTTAATTTTTAAACAATTTGAATACAAATTGAACCTGGTAGAGGACTTGGTTATTCAAGAAATTTACATATCCCTTTACTAATAGTAAAGGGGACCCTTGTGATTTTTGTTTGTATAAATAAGTATTAAAATTAACATTTTTCATCTTTAAAATGCCATCCTCTAACAACTGCATCCTTAAAAACAATTTGGCTTTGAAGCTGAAAATGTTATTGTGTTTAATCTCTATATATACGTATAAGGACTATATTTATATAACATGCCTGGCACCCTATTTTTTGTACACAACAGGTGCTGAAATATGAACACCAATTATCATCATTATATTTTTAAATTTTGACATAATTCAAAACTTGTGCACAAAAACAGGCACCAAGCATGCACTTGAGCTTTTATTTCTTTCTATCTTAAGAGTACTACAAGAACGAATAATTATTTCACCATCCTGGGCCATCTTAAACTTAGAAAGTAATATCTACAAAATCCCTCAAATGAGGACATTTTTTTCAGAAAAAAAAGTTTAAATTAATGCCTAATTGGCATGAAGGGTTACACTGCCATTTACAGCCTGCACCCAATGGAAGCACAAAAAAAAAAAGACAATTTTATCAATGTTTGTACTTGTATCCAATACAAGCAGCCCTGAATTAAAATGACCCAGTTTGGATAGCTAATACTATATACGTGTATTATCTTATGCAGGTTCTCATGAACACAAAAAAACTGGCAATGCTAAGAGCAGCATGGCTGTTTCCCAGCACTGGTATATTACATACAATGCAGCAAACATCCCATGTAAAAGAGCAAAGCTCGTGTCCACAATTGCAAGGGTTTGACCATAAAAATGGTGATAGAAAAAAAGTTCACTGAAACTGACAATGATGACAGGGAACTACTGACAGTAATTAAATGCCACACATTTTGAGTGAAACCTGCAGGTATGTTTAAAAGATTCCTCGTAAAATTATTTTAACCCTCGCCCCATACTTACTCACAGGACTTACACCTCCACCTCTTTTCCCTTTTTTTTTAATGAAAAATTTATTAATCTGAGTTATTTAAAATTTCTGAGCTAAATCCTCTCTCTGCAAAGATCATTTTCGTAAAATCTTTACAAAGAACTGTGAGAAAACTGTGGGGCTTAGGGAAATATGCTCTTTTTCTTAGAAATGAGTTCGGTAACACCAAGTGCATGTTCGCTAGGTAAGCATGATCAACATTCATGGCAAACTTGTCCTGTTAACTCTTTGACACTGTCAGTTACTTCTCTTAGCTATCATATGGGTCTCAGTCAAACAAAACTGAGACATCCTTATTAATCTGCATACTTCTGACCTATGAGGGTTTTGTATTGTATAAAGATTTATCACTTTTGCTTTTGTTGACAAAAAAAATCAAACCACATTCATCAAAGCAACCACCGACTAGAAGCAAAACTAAATGTTTGGATGTAAATTCGTTTCAACCAAACTGTGGAGAAATGAGGGGTTGACCTTTGGACCCTGCAAGGTCAAGGTCGACACTTCTCTCCTCACATTATTAATAAATTTAACTCTTCAAAATACATCACCTTTTTAAGGTCATTAAAACCAAGCTGAAAGAAGTAACCAGACTTCATTCTCATACATTTTATAATATTTTTTCAAAATTAAAAAATAAAAAAAAAATATTTTCTTCAATAGCTGTTTGTAATCTTTTGCTATCAATTCTTTTTTTCTTGCATTTTTCACTCAGTAATGGCTTATGAAACCTTACTAAAATGAGTTTACACTTAAGCAATTCTTATGACAGCAGGAAAGCAATCACAAGCTTTGTCTTGTATTTTAAACTGAAAGACCAAAGGCTGGCCCGTAATGTGTGTTTGCATGTGCACTGGCTTGTGCCGTGTTTGTGTTGCATCTCTCACCCTTGCAACCCACATCTCAAAAACCAGTCATTCTTGCACTCCATCATCCTCAAAGTAACACATTTGGGAAGGAACACATTTACCATGTTATCATAAGCCTGTTAAACCGAGTCAATCAGTTTTTGTCCACACTGACACCTCCTGATCAGAATAACAAAGCCATCCTTTTTTTTTTTTACTGTCGCTCAACACATTATCACTCACTCAACACATCAGTTGAATAGGTCAGTTGAAATCAGTCGAAAATTCTGTGCTCCATTTTGTCTTAGCATTGAGACATAAAAAGATGCTGAACTCATTTCCCTCTTGTACTTCAACTTATTAGCTCTTCACAAGGAAATCTATTGACTGGGTTCTGTATTCATTTATAATTGATTGCAACTCAGTTGAATCAAAACCAAACTCCTCCACTTTAGATAATGGTAAAATTCACGAACAATGAATTCTTCCTTTTGTCTCTTCCCATGGTAAAATAATTTCCTATTAATCCACGGGTGAGATCTTGTTTAAGACAGGAGCTGATTTTCTCCCTTCTTTTCATGGTGAAAAAATATTGAATAGGATATGTCTGCCATTTTCATCCATTCATTCATTTTCATCCACCCATTCATTCTTTCTTTTCTTCTTTCTCTTCATCTAACACTTAAACAATGCCCTCTGATATGTTGTTTCCAATCCTTTAGAATTGAAACCCCTCTGATGGTATCTTGGCATTGGGATCGAACTGGAAGCCTTCCCCTGAGGCCTCGGGTACCACGTTTGGGTCTTCGTCGATCTGTGGGTGGAAAAAATCAAAGGTTCTCAAATTCTGTCTTAATGTCCGTTTCCAATGGAGATTAAGAGACACAACTGACTACATACAATCTCCGTACTAAGACATTTAATTATACTTATTCAAACCACATGCACAAAAAGTCAATTTCCCCTTTTTCTGAGCACTGTCAATGCTACTGTAGATACATGCATCACCTTCATCACTTTGCCATCACTGTGCCTTTATTTTTGATAATTTTACTTTTATGTTAGAAAATAAAGTATACTCACGTCCCCAGAGAAGTACTGATCAATGATTTCATATGCTAGTTTATAAATTTCTTCATTTTCATGGTTTTGCAATGACTCAATTTTATCCAACCCTAAAAAGAAAGAAAATCATATTTCTGATTTTGAAAAAATAGATAGGCATATACTGTTGTTGAAAATTATGTTGACTTGAGCACACAAATATCACTTTAATCCATTTAATCACTTAAATTAGTCATCATTTAATATCACTTAATTCAAAGTTTGAAAGAATTGTATTAAGCTACTCTGAATTGCAGGTAAACAATATTCATAAAATATGACAATCAGATTTTCAGAATGAGTCAATCACATTAGAAACTGAAACAAAAAGCTTACAAATCTACAAAATTAGCAATAGAAGAACCAATGCTACTTTGGGACTAATAAAAACAAGAACACCGATTCAGAAGCAAAAAAAAAAATTCCTTTAAGTTGGTAACGCACCTCCGCACCCCTCTATCTCGTTACAAATCCTCTCCGTGTCATCTCCGGCCATCTTGAGGATGTTGTTAATGCCGTCAAGGACCACCTGGATCACCTGTAGCTCCTTCACTGTCATCAGGTTACAAAATGGCGGAATCACGCCTTGCTGCACCACGTACGCCACCTGATCCTTACGCCCGCTTATTGTAAGGTTGCTGATTGCCCACGCAGCCTCTTTCTGGGTTTGAAACTCACCCTTGAAATGTGAATGGTGTATTTGTTATTTTGGTACCTTTTTTTTTATTCTCACAACCTATGATACTTTAACCATATCAAAGTTTACACCTGTAAATGACAGCTACTACAATCAATGTCAAGAATGCCAAATACTTAGTTCAAAAGACGTAAAGATAGTTGGTGGAGGGGGGGGGGGGGGGCATAAATGCAAAACCGAAATATGTAGATATCTGGGTAAAGGGAGAAGACTTCTTTCTCTTCCTTCTGAAGTGTACCTACCCTGTTAAGATGATGTATTATCATAGGTATAAGCTTGGCATCAATGACTGCTTGCACCTGCTGCTGGTTGCCTGCCGTGATGTTAGACAAGAACCACACTGCTTCCTGGGAGAGTTGGGGGGAGAAAATAGAGAAAATTATGCTGAAAAACTTTTTAATGAATCAAGAATTTCATATGGAAATTATGATGAAAAACTCATTTACCACATGTGCATTTAAACACAATGTGTTTTGTTATACTAGGGGAAATATAAGCTGTCAGACTGAATCTAACTAAGAAGCAGACATATCAAAATGTTCCTATATATTTTCAAAGATAAACATCTATTGAAAATGATGAAAAGCATTTCTTCAAGAATCGAGTTTATGCTTCGACAAGGATATCATGCTCCAACCTCTTTCTTCTCCAGAGCTCGCTATATCAAAAATTTTGTCAAATTTCTAAATTGTGAAAAAAAAGAAGTCTCGACCATCAGAACCGTACATGTTAAGATTGTCTTAAACAGACACCCTCTACATGTAAAGAAATTCAAATCAAGACCACCAAGGACACCTCCAAAATAATCAACCGATCAAAATCACTCACAACCTGACAGGGAGAAATAAGGCGGAGAGACAAAAGGGAAGAGATAAAGTAGGAAGAGACAGCATGTTTGAATGAAAATAATGGGCTGGTTTTGTTTCATAATCATCGACCTCAATCTCTGGGGTCTCAGATGCACTCCGTGTTCTTCACATTTGCTGTGGAAATCGGGCCCACCTTGTTTTTCTTGATGAATTAATAGTATGATATTGGGGAAGATAAATTACATGTAACCACACACACATTTTTAATGATTGAACAATTTTATATGATACACCATGATCATGATCTGAATTTCATTTTCATCATTTGTTGAGACTTCGACCTGTTCAGGGACTGTTTGTGACAGAAGAGCTAAAACGTGAAGAGTTCATGACAGGTGTTTTATATAGGAAAATAACATTACTGTACATCTACTCTCTCTCTCTCTTTTCAGCAATCTCGCTCTCACTCTCTTTTCAGCCATCTCTCTCTCTCTCTCTCTCCAGCCATCTCACATTCTCTCTTTTTCACTTTTACTTTACCTTGTTTATTTTTTCCCTGGTGTGAGATAGGAGTGCCTGGAAATGATTTAAGGCCCCACAGTTGAGGACCACCTGTGTCTGTTCATCTGTACCTGTCACGATGTTCCCTACCGCTCTCAGGGCCGCCGTCTTCAAAACAACAACAATAAATAATAATAATAAAAGTTATAATAAATGAATAAAAGGCTAGATGTCAGCTTAATACAAAAACCTTTTGAAACTTCAGTACGCTCACTAGGTTAAGCTACAAATAAAGTAAACGGGCTGTGTGTTTGTGATTTTTGTATGTGTGATAGAGAGTGTGTGTGTGTGTGTGTGTGTGTGTGTGTGTGAGGAGGAGGTCGGGAGTGTTTTAGCTTCTTCATAACTTAACCTTGTCTTTAAGGTAAATTAAAGGACCAGATAAAAATTTATCCAGCTAATATTAGGTTTTGGAATTTTTTGGTAAAGGACAAAGTCACTAATGTATCAAAGATCTGGAACAGAAACTGATAAAATATTACCCTTTGCCCAACCTATAAATTCATCATCTCCTTGAAGGGATAATAACTCTTCATATGAGATCTATATTTCACAATCAAAACATTGTGAACAACTCACAGAAATATAATATATTCTGTTGTACCACAAAAACTGCAGTTATAGCTATTATTCTGATATCTGAGCTTGTCTTTAGACCACGTGACCTCCATTGATGGCTATACTCTGTTATAATCTCTTAAGAGATTATAACAAAAAATAACTTTTTAGAAAAAAAAAACAGGGACTAACTTTGAATGTAAAAATGGATTCATTAACCATTGGTAGGTATAAGAAAATTGTTGTTTACTCCAGGAAAATTCATTTTTTGGCCAAAACGAAGAGTTATTATCCCTTCACCCTTGAAAAAGGAAGGGATAACAAACGACATTAAGTCCATTAACAAGACCACCATTTCTACCTGTACTTTCACCTCCTGATGACTTAACAAAGGAACAAGGTAAGGCACAACCCCAGAGTCTATCACCATTTGGATCTGTTCATTACCANATTTTTGAAAAATAGATAGGCATATACTGTTGTTGAAAATTATGTTGACTTGAGCACACAAATATCACTTTAATCCATTTAATCACTTAAATTAGTCATCATTTAATATCACTTAATTCAAAGTTTGAATGAATTGTATTAAGCTACTCTGAATTGCAGGTAAACAATATTCATAAAATATGACAATAAGATTTTCAGAATGAGTCAATCACATTAGAAACTGAAACAAAAAGCTAACAAATCTACAAAATTAGCAATAGAAGAACCAATGCTACTTTGGGACTAATAAAAACAAGAACACCGATTCAGAAGCAAAAAAAAAAAATTCCTTTAAGTTGGTAACGCACCTCCGCACCCCTCTATCTCGTTACAAATCCTCTCCGTGTCATCTCCTGCCATCTTGAGGATGTTGTTAATGCCGTCAAGGACCACCTGGATCACCTGTAGCTCCTTCACCGTCATCAGGTTACAAAATGGCGGTATTACACCTTGCTGCACCACGTACGCCACCTGATCCTTACGCCCGCTTATTGTAAGGTTGCTGATTGCCCACGCAGCCTCTTTCTGGGTTTGAAACTCACCCTTGAAATGTGAATGGTGTATTTGTTATTTTGGTACTTTTTTTTTATTCTCACAAACTAGTTTGACACAATAACCATATCATCAAAGTTTACACCTGTGAATGTCAGCTAATACAATCAATGCAGAAAATGTCAAATTCTTACTTCAAAAGATGTATTAGTAAAGGTACAAAATACAGCACCGAAATATCTAGAAATCTGGGTAAAGGGAGAAGACTTGTTTCTCTTCTCTGAGAAGTGTACCTACCCTGTTAAGATGATGTATTATCATAGGTATAAGCTTGGCATCAATGACGGCTTGCACCTGCTGCTGGTTACCTGCTGTGATGTTAGACAAGAACCACACTGCTTCCTGGGAGAGTTGGGGGGAGAAAATAGACAACATTATGCTGAATAACTGTTTAACGAATCAAGAATTTCATATGGAAATTATGCTGAAAAACTCATTTACCACATGTGCATTTAAACACAATGTGTTTTGTTATACTAGGGGAAATATAAGCTGTCGGACTGAATCTAACTGAGAAGCAGACATATCAAAATGTTCCTATATATTTTCAAAGATAAACATCTATTGAAAATGATGAAAAGCATTTCTTCAAGAATCGAGTTTATGCTTCGACAAGGATATCATGCTCCAACCTCTTTCTTCTCCAGAGCTCGCTATATCAAATTTGTCAAATTTCTAAATTGTGAAAAAAAAAGAAGTCTCGACCATCAGAACCGTACATGTTAAGATTGTCTTAAACAGACACCCTCTACATGTAAAGAAATTCAAATCAAGACCACCAAGGACAGCTCCAAAATAATCAACCGATCAAAATCACTCACAACCTGACAGGGAGAAATAAGGCCGAGAGACAAAAGGGAAGAGATAAAGTAGGAAGAGACAGCATGTTTGAATGAAAATAATGGGCTGGTTTTGTTTCATAATCATCGACCTCAATCACTGGGGTCTCAGATGCACTCCGTGTTCTTCACATCTGCTGTGAAAATCGGGCCCACCTTGTTTTTCTTGATGAATTAATGGTAAGATATTAGGGAAGATAAATTACATGTAACCACACACACATTTTTAATGATTGAACAATTTTATATGATACACCATGATCATGATCTGAATTTCATTTTCATCATTTGTTGAGACTTTGACCTCTTCAGGGACTGTTTGTGACAAAAGAGCTAAAACGTGAAGAGTTCATGACAGGTGTTTTATATAGGAAAATAACATTACTGTACATCCTCTCTCTCTCTCTTTTCAGCAATCTCGCTCTCACTCTCTTTTCAGCCATCTCTCTCTCTCTCTCTCTCTCTCTCTCTCTCTCTCTCTCTCTCCAGCCATCTCACATTCTCTCTTTTTCACTTTTACTTTACCTTGTTTATTTTTTCCCTGGTGTGAGATAGGAGTGCCTGGAAATGATTTAAGGCCCCACAGTTGAGGACCACCTGTGTCTGTTCATCTGTACCTGTCACGATGTTCCCTACCGCTCTCAGGGCCGCCGTCTTCAAAACAACAACAATAAATAATAATAATAAAAGTTATAACAAATGAATAAAAGGCTAGATGTCAGCTTAATACAAAAACCTTTTGAAACTTCAGTACGCTCACTAGGTTAAGCTACAAATAAAGTAAACGGGCTGTGTGTTTGTGATTTTTGTATGTGTGATAGAGAGAGAGAGAGAGAGAGTGTGTGTGTGTGTGTGTGTGTGTGTGTGTGTGTGAGGAGGAGGTCGGGAGTGTTTTAGCTTTAACCTTGTCTTTAAGGTAAATTAAAGGACCAGATTAAAATTTATCCAGCTAATATTAGGTTTTGGAATTTTTTGTTAAAAGACAAAGTCACTACTGTATCAAAGATCTGGAACAGAAACTGATAAAATATTACCCTTTGCCCAACCTATAAATTCATCATCTCCTTGAAGGGATAATAACTCTTTGTATGAGATCTATATTTCACAATCAAAACATTGTGAACAGCTCATAGAAATATAATATATTCTGTTGTACCACAAAAACTGCAGTTATAGCTATTATTCTGATATCTGAACTTGTCTTTAGACCACATGACCTCCATTGATGGCTATACTCTGTTATAATCTCTTAAGAGATTATAACAAAAAATAACTTTTTAGAAAAAAAAAACAGGGACTAACTTTGAATGTAAAAATGGATTCATTAAGAAGGTATAAGAAAATTGTTGTTTACTCCAGGAAAATTCATTTTTTTGGCCAAAACGAAGAGTTATTATCCCTTCAACCTTGAAAAAGGAAGGGATAACAAACGACATTAAGTCCATTAACGAGACCACCATTTTTACCTGTACTTTCACCTCCTGATGACTTAACAAAGGAACAAGGTAAGGCACAACCCCAGAGTCTATCACCATTTGAATCTGTTCGTTACCACCATCTGTGAGATATGACAGCGCCCATACTGTGTCCACTAGAATCTGTAGAAAACAAAAATATAAGATTACATCTGTGAGATATGACAGCACCCACACTGTGTCCACTAGAATCTGTAGAAAACAAAAATTTAAGAATACATAAGTTTTCTTCAATGCATAGTCATTAAATACAGTAAAATACACTAAATAACAGTTTAATTGCATTGCCACACCGATAACCGACTTGTCTCATCAAACAGGAATTAAACTCCTTACACTTAACAGAATACAAGTCTGTTTATAAATAAATACAAACAGATGCTGGGGATTATCATAAAACGAAAAAACAGTTAATAAGAAGCTTGTGATCCTTACATTTGTATCTGTATGATGAATAAGGATTAGTAACGCCGGCAAGAGTTCCTTAATTGTGTCAACATGTGGCGCTGGATCTTTGTTACGACACAGGTTGACGATGACCCACGTGACATTGCGTAAAAAGGAGAGAGGGATTGCAGGGTTGATGAAGGCTAAAAGAGGCTTGACCACGCCTAGACCTATGACATAGTCTCTGCAATGAGGACCATCACCTGAAATTGGTGGGAAAATATCATAAAATATAATAAATTTGATGAAATTGAACGTGTACATTTCTCTGACTTAATTTAATCATAGAAGGAAATTATATTGATAAATATATAAGTAAATTTGATGAAACCAAATGTGTTAAACTGTCTCATTTCATCCATTCATTCGAGGAAAGTGGACACTGGTGAAAAATCTCTTTAATCAGACATAAGAGTGGGTTTTTGAAAAAAAATCTTTAAAGCTAAATTGCAGGACCAACGCCTTTTGCCAGTGGGTCCTTTAGAAGTTCAAAATTACAGAAATTCAAAGATTTTGCAGGTAAAACATTCATGTCTGTTCAACAACATCTCGGCACTACAGTAAATTGTTTGAATATGTACAGAAATGAAACAAAATCATTTAAATAGAAATAGTATTATCATATTAATAACAGATAATATTTTTCATTATTATTACTTTTCTACTTATCACACTTACCAATGATATTTCCTAAGGCCCAGACAGCTTGCTCACATACATTTTGATGTTGAGATTCTAAAAGCCTTAAAAATAACGGGACAGCACCTAAAAGATATATAAACATTCTTGATTAACACATGGCCTATTCATGCAAATAAGAAAACAAACAAATAAATGAATAAATAAATGAATAAATAAACAAGAGCAAGCTGTACTGATTTGTTGTGATGTGTTTTACCAGCTAGGCCCTATTGAGGGTTATTTCAGGTAGATAACTGAAACAAACATTGATGTTGACCTACTTTTTTATCATATTTAGACCAAGGTGACCTACTTACCAGCTTCCACCACAGCTTGTGTTTGCTGAGAGGTGCCTGAAGCAATGTTTGTGAGCGCCCAAGCAGCTTCAAACTGTAACGAGGGACTGGAACAGAAACGGTTCATATGCAAAATGAGAAAGTCTTATGCGGCTAGTTTTCAGTTGAAAGGAGTCAAAACAATGAAAAACTGACATTTTTTTTTCTTTGCTGAATATTTCATTTATCTTTTTGCCTAAATAATTTTTTAAGCATTTACAGGCATGAGACCAGTCCTCACTGAAAAAGCAGGATTTACACGATTCACAAGAATGACCCAAATGACCCTGAAAAAGTTGGAATTCCGACAGAAGTCAAAAAAAGTCTCATCAGTGATTTAGTAAAAATATTTATATTACTTTTAGCTTTAAAACTCCCTACCTACCAACTCTGGATTGGCAATCGGTGCCAAAAACTTTTACTGGCCCAAGCCTTAATGTAACTGACATTTTGGTATGGAGTCAATGTTAATGCCACTGTCAGAATAAGCCTAGGATTCAAGAGTGTATCAGGGGCATTCCGTGGTATTCGTTTTGCATTACGGACGGAATTCTGACACTTTAAAAATAAATTCTACAAGAACTATAATACATACATTGTTCAAATTTGGCAGGAATATTGATTAGTACAAGCCTAAACTTGTGACCAAAAAACTTGAAATAACATCTATTAGTTTTTGAGAAATATTGGTTATTGATCACCATTACGGACGGAAAAAAATGGACAAGCATTTTTATTAATCAACTTCAACTTCAAAACTCTGCTCTGTTTGTGGCTTTTTAAAGATAAAACTGCTTTGACATGGCAATTTCATTATTCTAGTTACTAGAAATGTAAAAGGTTATTTAAAATTTTTTTTTTGTTAGGAAATTTTTGAAGTTTAAAAAATCATGTCAGATTACGGACGGAAAATTACGGACGGAAAATTTGTCCACAGTGCAAAACTTACACAAGAAGCCATTAAAAAAGTACAATTTATCATTTATTCATGGTAAAAGTTAACTATTTTCTAAATATGTACATAATAGGAAGTTATTTTTGATGTCAACTCAAATATTTTTGTGAGCTATTTCAAATTACAAAAACCAACTACAGTCTACACTTTCAGAAATAAGAGATCCCTTGTGTTCTCATATTGTCATTGTTTAAAATTCTGTGTTGAATGCTAATTCAGAAAAGCTACATTTTTAAGTCCTTTTTTTTCATGCTAAAGTTTAAACACTGTTTTTATTCTGACACATTAAGACCAACATAGAATTTGTATCTCTGGCATTGGTCCATCACAGGGAATGATACAGGTTTGATAATTTGGTCACTGGAAATCCATGCTCTGTCTTCTTGAGAAGGAAAGGCAAATAGTTTTTTTTACTTGTCCTTTGCTCAGAGAAAAGTTACTTCTATATCACCACCATCTATGAATATAATTTGACCTAAATAAATTTTCTGAGGATATAGGATAATTTCAGGTAAGTGGCATGGTGCCGGAACAAAGGCATGGCCTCTAGTAATCTTTGATTAACTGCGGTCAGTAATTATCTTAACTGCTCATCTCCCAGGTATATGCAACTTGTATATGACAGGTAAGTGATCAAAAGCACATTTTATCTTCAAATTGCAATCAAAGTAACTAAAAATATC
This sequence comes from Lingula anatina, assembly GCF_001039355.2. Next base: position 10,926 of record NW_019775451.1, on the reverse strand, counting down.
CAGGAGAAGCCATGATCATAAGTGATCCTTAATGCGCAATTCAAATGCCACTAATTGACAAGTGAGACAGATGTTGACAAGTCTTGCCAGGTAAGAAAAAGCACTTTTTGACTTTAAATCCTGCATTTTTGAATAATCTTTTTTTT
>NW_019775450.1:331463-388773 GCF_001039355.2 Lingula anatina | reverse complement strand
GATTTTCGAACTCAACCTGCGTTTTAGTAAGATTGACCATTCCTGTGAGTTAAATGACAATTGTCCAATCTATTTTTCTTATATTGTGTTTACAGTGTTGCATATATGCTGAAAAATGAAAAAACAGCATAACTACTAAAATAGTGGTCCGATCATGCTGATTTTCGAACTTGACCTGCGTTTTAGTAAGATTGATTACTCCTGTGAGTTTCATGACAACAGGCCTAACGGTTTTCCTTAAAATGTGTTTACAGTGTTGCATATATGCTGAAAAGTGAAAAAACAGCATAACTTCTACAATAATGGCCCGATTATGCTGATTTTCGAACTTGACCTGCGTTTTATGAATATTCATCAGCTCTGTAAATATAAAGCCAAAAAGTAAAACTGCCCTCCACTTATCGTGTTTACAAGGAAAGTGCACGGCGCCGACGGCGACGGCGACGGCGACGCCGGCGACGACAGACGCAGGTGATGGCAATATGTACAGACACATCTGTGTCTGTACATAAAAACGAGATATTCTTGATCGATGTTGACTTGTAACTTAAAACCATTATATTATATTATATTATATTATATTATATTATATTATATTATATTATATTATATTATATTATATTATATTATTATAACAAAATGTGATTCCATTGAATTGTAGCATGCAACGCAACATATATCTCGTCCAGCGGCACGCTCTCTTCCCCTCAATACCCATCCAACTATCCCAGCGACATCTTGTGTACGTATCGGGTACTTCCGGCGCCTGGCATCTACTTGATGTCCCTCAAGTTCACACAGTTTAGGACCTACTGTAATGACTACGTCACTGTGAGTACAAACAGTGACGTGTGGGTTTGGTTTCAGTAATCTTGGACCATTTTTTAAAAGCTTTTTTATGTCCATTTTAATTTTCATTTTGATAGGTTGAATTTTCCTTAATTTCAAAAATTATTTTTATATGTATGCATCCAATACATTTTATGTATATAACAGAGTTGTTGTTGTTGTTATTGTTATTAAATGGAAACCGATTTCACTACGTTTCATCCTTATCAAATGTCATGCATTACTAAGTGTAGGTGTATTTCAAGATATTTCAGCATAGCCGACTGGCGGAGAAAAAGAAAGAAAGAAAAATATATAACAGAATTTGAGGCCTAGCTTGGACTCAATTTGCCTATCTCTCCATCTCAGGTCAACACACTGACCGGGTTTAGGTATTTACGTCTATGTGGATTCTACAATATCAACGATTTCCATGCACTTGGCTATGAGGTGATTTTCGAAACCGACTCAAGCCGCTCTTCTACTGGATTCTCAGCCACATTTAACACTTTGAATGGTATGTTTTGCATAATGTGTGCATACTTAACGATACATACCTAGGGATGTTACAGGCCCGTAGCCAGGGGGTTCAGGGGGTTCGAAAGAACCACCCTTTTTGCTGGGAAAAGGTCCACTCTGGGTCAAATGTGATCTATGTACTTGAGAATTTTATGGTAAAAGGTCCAATTTTTCACAAAACGAACCCCCCTTCTGAAATTGCTGACTACGGGCCTGTGTTATGTGACCGTGGCGATATGATGATCACTGAAGCTTGTCCATTTAGCCAACCTTCAGTGAAGATCGAAGAGAATAGTGAGAATAGTGACGTTGCTTGCGTTATATACCTACCAGTAGACAAATTTAAAATCTCTCACACTCTTAAAAAATTAGCATAAACTTTTCACATTTAACAATTATTATTTGGCATCAAGAGAATGGTGACGTTACCTGCGTTATATACCTACCAGTAGACAAATTTATAATCTCTCACGCTTTTAAAAAATTAGCATAAACCTTTCACGTTTAACAATTATTATTTATAATTTTATTACACTAAGTCATATGATATGGGTATGGTTTGAAAACGGGAATTAGTTTACATTTAAGCCTCATGTGCATACAAATTATTTGTAAATCTATAACTTTTTAACGAGGGTTGTGTTCTTTACCTTTTGTTTTTAAGCTGTTCATTCTTCCTCTTTATCAGATATATCGGTAAAAATCAAATATATTCCCCCTTTGAACTTGTAATTACATGTAGCACATGAATGCTCTGAAAACCAGCACATGTATATTCCTAAACCGCCTCGAAGTAAAAAATGTCACCAAAACGTAGAATTATTACTCTTGTGGACTTGAAATAAACATCTGTTTGATTATGACTATATTCCGTAACCACCTCGTCGTCAGAAATAACAATAAAACTAGAATTATTACTCCCGTGAACTTGTAATAAACATCCGTCTGATTTTGATTATATTCCGAAACTGCCTCGTTGACAGAAATATCACCAAAAAGTAAATTTCTTTCTCCTTTGCACTTGTGAAAAATCAGTTTGACTATATTTCGGTCCGACGCTCCTTGTTATCAGAAATGTCACTTAAAAGTAGAGGTTTTGCCTTGGGACCTTTTTTCTGCAGCAGTCCCAGCTAGGTGTGGCTCAGCTGAGACGTGCACGGTCATTCAATTTATTCAATTTAAAAAATAAAAATGGTCAGTGTCGACGATTGATTAAATACTTTTCACGCCAGTTGAACGTCCACGACAAGTATTTAGCAAAAATTGACCAAATTGGTCAGACATTACATAAGAATTTGGCGGGAAGTGACCAGCGCACGTGGACGAGGTTATTTCATATAACATCTCTAGAGCGTGATATATGGTCACTTTATTCGGTTTTAGGGGTGTTTTAGGATGATATGACTGTATTTTTTTCTCGGTATGTATGTTAAATAATACACTGTCACCCTCTCGCGATATATGCAATGAACACTTCTCGCTGACGCTCGAGGTGTTATGGCATATATCGCTCGGGTGACAGTGTATTATCTCACACGTACAAGTTTGATGCTGACATTTTATTTGGGGTATTATATATATATATATATATATATAGAGAGAGAGAGAGAGAGAGAGAGAGAGAGAGAGAGATTGATGGACAGACTGACTGACTGACTGACAGACAAATAAACATGGTTCGCGAAAAGAAACATAGTTTTGTATTGCAGCCGACTGTGACGAGGTAGTGCCGGAGGGGGTGCTTCAAGTCGCTTCTCCAAATTATCCAAGTAATTACCCAGTAAGCGTGAACTGCCTGTACGTCATCAAGCCTCTGACTAACGGGTCCTCAATCAGACTCCGGTTTTCAACCTTTGATATTGAATCTGGCAGTGGTTGCATATATGATATGTTGAAGGTAAGCAATGATGCCTGGATCAACTTTTAAGATTTATGATTTGTGAATGATCACAGGTAAATAAAGTCTGTGATTCAATTTTGATACAAATAATGAGTGTAAAATTTTTATGTCTGAGCATAGTAAAAATCAAGCAAATACTAAAAATTATTTCCTAATGGAAAATGAACAGCCTAACACAAAACTTGCGAAGTAGTTAAATACATCGACGAACCGCCGTTACCGCTACTGAGAAATGAGTGTCAGTGACCCGATGGGCTGTTCACACGGCTAGTTATATACTCGATGGGCCTGGTGCCACAACATCTCATTACAATTCATTTTTATTTCAGTGGTTTGACTACACTTACGACAAGTACATGGTTGGTCTATGCGGCTTAAGGACTGGTCTGACAATGCTGAGCAACACAGGCATACGTTTACTGTTGATTTCAGATCATATGATAACCAAGCGAGGATTTCATGCCACCATTGAGGCCAACAACGGTTAGTCCTTTATCTTGGGACAGGTTTTACGAAAGTTGATTTAGACCTTAAAGGGATAACAACTGTTCATTTTGGCCACAAAAAAGTGAATTTTCCTGAGGTAAAGGACAATTTTCCCATACTTCCCAATGGCTAATGAATCCATTCCCACATTCAAAGTTAGTCCCTGGTTTTTTCTAAAAAGTTTGGTTTTTTGTTATATTCTCTTAAAAGATTATTACAGAGCGTAGCCATCTTTGGAGGTTACGTGATGCGATAGCAAGCACAAACTCCAGAATAAATTCGTTGACTGCCGTTTTGGTGGTAAAATAGATTGTATTTTATTTCTGTGAGTTGTTTACAATGTAGTTATAGTAAAATATGGATATCTTGCGAACAGTTGTTATCCCTTTAAGTTGGTTCCAACTTTCAGTTCAATTCTTAGTCTTCTTTGGTCCAGGTTGAATCAGTAGAATGAAACATCGAGTCTGTTTTAATTAGGAAATAAATGGAAAGGTTAATATTATGCGAACAGCATGCAGGATATCTAAAACTAACCGTGTAGCGGAAACGGAGCGTCAAAACGACCAATGCAAAAACCCACAGAGTAGATGGTCCAAGTTAATGAATAGTAAAGACAGTCGGTCGGTATGGCAAGCAATTAGTTGGAAAGGCGCTACTGACAATACAAAAACGAACAACGACACGCCCACAGATGAGCAGTTTAAAACACACTTCGAGGGACTCTTGAGTACGGATAACCGTGAACCATTGTTCATCGAAACCGAAGCANATTATTATTATTGGTTCTACATCGTATTTCTGCTCTATTCGCATTTGCGTCTATATGAAAAACTACGCATTCAATTAAGTACAAAGTATCTGGCCAATAGCGTATCTAGGTGGGGTACAGTGACAACTAGCAACGTGTCCTCTCCTTAAATTCGTAGGTACAATCCCTCCCCAAATGTCCCCTTCTATTCTCTCAAAATAATGACATTTACCTGGAATGCAAAGAAAGTCGGTTGCGAGACTTCTATTTCCCGGTATACTTTGCTCTGTGCAATTTCCGTCCTCGCTTATTACGTATTCCTTTAACTAAAATGTATGAAATAAATCACAGAATAAAAAAAACAAAGAATTAATAATCAAAATTAACAAAAGAGATTTAATAGTGAAGAAATGCTAGGGCAACTTAGCGCAACTTAAAACTAATTAGGGCTTTAATAGCAGAAGCTTTGCTGTTTTATTCCCTACCCCACACTGCTGCACAAAGGGTTGCAAAGCGTTCGTCGTCAGTTCTGCTTTTTTGTTTTCGATAAGTGAGCAGAAACAATCAATTTCAATTTTATCATGGAATATTAATGGTGTGAAAAATAAATTGGATCAAAACTATGTGCAAAACTTAGCTCAGGATATAGACATGATATTTTTGAATGAAATCAAAACGGATTTACATTTTTCCTTACCCGGATATGTTACTTACATTAGCACTGGCGGGAAACAAAATACCCACCGTGGTGGGTGTGCCGTTCTGCTTCGACATACTTTGAATGCAGCGATATCTTCGAATGATGTTTCAAAACCGGACCAAATAAGTTTTTCGATATCGTTATTTCCTAATGTTACATTCATTTCTAGATACATCCCACCGAAATCATCCCCATATTTCTCAATGAGCTCTATTGGAAATCTTAATTCAGAAATTCAAACAGCATTAGAGAAAAACCGACATGTGGTGTTATTGGGGGATTTAAATTGTCGCTTTGCATATCTAAGGAATTTATTTTTGAGCAATACTGAGGATGACTGGTATTACTCAGAAGCCAAAGACAAGATAGCATACCCTTACGATAACGCACATTTACTGACAGGTATGCTCAATCCTCTTGTCCTTATTAATGGTTTAACAACGAAAACTTCCACGTTTTCAAACGACCTCACGTTTAGAATGAGTGAAAACTGGATATCGGAGTTAGACCACTGTTTTGTGTCGTCCGCAATTATCCCTTCAACGGTGAACTTTACTGTGCTCAAAGACACGAATCTGCCTTCCAACCACGCGCCAATTATAGTAACTTTTGATTCTAATAAATGGAACTCGCCCAGCACTCGCTTAGAATGTCTATTACAGCGGGTTAAAAATTTAGGCGGATATGATCAGTTTTTACAGCAGAGTATACGTCGGTATAATGAGCAAAGTTTTAAGTGGAATGATATGAACAAACAAAAGTTCACAAATTTTCTGCTATCTGTACCGCCACCGACGATGGACAGTGCTGGAATTAATGAGATATCAGAGGGAGTCAACAATACTATGCGAACGGCATGCTGGATATCTAAAACTAACCATGTAGAGGAAACGGAGCGTCAAAACGACCAATGCAAAAACCCACAGAGTAGATGGTCCAAGTTAATGAATAGTAAAGACAGTCGGTCAGTATGGCAAGCAATTAGTTGGAAAGGCGCTACTGACAATACAAAAACGAACAACGACACGCCCACAGATGAGCAGTTTAAAACACACTTCGAAGGACTCTTGAGTACGGATAACCGCGAATCATTGTTCATCGAAACCGAAGCATCGCATCCATACATACCGATAACAGACGAGCCAATTTCAGCCCGCGATGTGTCAGACTGTATTAGAACAGTGAAGCCAAATAAAAGCGGGGGTCCATCGGGCATACCCCCAGGGGTGGTAAAAGCTCTGCCGGACACGTGGGTTATATTCCTAGCTTCGTTCTTCAGCTTGATTTTTTTAGTGCCACAGTCCCACCGAGATGGGCTTATAGCCGCCTAAGTGTTATCTTTAAAAAGGGCACAAGATTAGATTGCAGTAACTATCGTGGGATCTCCATTATGGATACTTTTGGAAAATTGTATGATGCGGTCTTGTGTTCTAGACTTGAAAAATGGTTCAAGCCTTCGCGAGAGCAAGCGGGTGCTCAGAAAGGACGAGGGTGCATAGAACAAGTGTTAAGCCTCAGACTGCTTATTGACTATGCATTATGCAAAAAAGTAAAACTTTTTATTGTGTTCGTCGATTTTTCTAAAGCATACTATCGAATTCCACGACAAGCTCTGATTAGATCTTTATGCCGCCTTGGGTGCGGCATGGCTATGATTAGTGCAATTATTGCTTTATATAATGATACTAAATTCATACTAGGAGCCACTGTGATTACTGCGACGATCGGCGTGCGCCAAGGCAGCCCATCTAGTTGTTTTTTGTTTACCCTATATATCGACGAGTTCGTCAGAGACCTACGGTCTTTAATACCTCATGATGGTTTCTTGGGTTGGTTACATTGCCTTTTACTAATGGACGACACTGCCATTCTGGCCACTAGTAGAGAGATGGCTGAGAGAAAATTACATATTCTGATCAATTTCTGCCAGAGATCAGGGATGGTNGATCGGCGTGCGCCAAGGCAGCCCATCTAGTTGTTTTTTGTTTACCCTATATATCGACGAGTTCGTCAGAGACCTACGGTCTTTAATACCTCATGATGGTTTCTTGGGTTGGTTACATTGCCTTTTACTAATGGACGACACTGTCATTCTGGCCACTAGTAGAGAGATGGCTGAGAGAAAATTACATATTCTGATTAATTTCTGCCAGAGATCCGGGATGGTGATTAACAATGATAAAACGGAGTTTATGGTGATAAACGGGGAAGAACGAGATAAGACACCTTTGACAGCTATTGATGTATCGGTTAAAATTGTTAAGTGTGTACATATCTAGGGGTAATGTTTAGTCAGACTGGCGGTTGTGTGGAAGCGGTCAGACAACAAATTTCCACAAAACAATCTCAACTTTTAAAGTTTGCGTCTTTTATTTCGAAAAACGCGGACTTCCCATTCCCTATAAAGAAAAAGGTTATGGAAGCAGCATTGATATCTTCGGTGCTGTATGGCTGTGAATCCTGGTTATGTTCAAGTTATAAAACAGCTCAGTCGTCCTATTACGCAATTATTAAAACTTTATTAAGTGTCAGGCAGAGCACTCCTAATGACTTAATACTAGCCGAATTAGGAATACCCTAACTGAGCGCCAGGGTACGCGCTGCACAAAGATCCTATATGACTAAGATTCTTCAGACACGATCTGGCATGGTGGACGATCCTTTTATGCATGTGTGGCGGCTTTGCAACGACAACGGCACCAGGGGAGCCCGATATCTGACCAAAGTGGTTAACTCTAATAACATTATAGAAGCAAATAGAGCTGAATTAAAGAATCGAATTAGAAATTCAACCAGAATTAAATCTGTTACATACTTTAAGATGAATCCTAACTTGTCTATACACGACATGTACCCTGTATTCATCATACAGTCTCGGGGAACGGGACAGGATAGCCTGTTCCCGGTTACGGCTAGGTGCTCATAGTTTAGCTATTGAAACAGGGAGATGGTCACGCCGCCCCAGAAATATGAGACTGTGTACATGTGGAACTGATGTTCAGACGGAAGAGCATGTAATTTGTTTCTGTCAAAAAACGAAACAGTTAAGAGAAGACTACAATAGGCTAGACTTTTCAGACATTACGTCTTTCTTTAACAATACGGGTGACATTAATACAATGGCTAATTATGCCCATAGATGTTTGATGTTGTCGGAGACGGAAAGGTCGGAGGATTAACTGTACATGTAATTTACTTTTTGTTTTGTTTTGTTTAATATTGTATTCTGCTCGGAGACGGTTAAATAAAAAATCTATCTATCTATCTATGTTTTATACAAGTACCAATGGTCGTTTTATTGGAGTTGACTTATTCGGATGACAACAGTTAAGGGCAAATTTCTAAAACCGATTCTTAGACACACACCTTGTCATAAGGCTGCATCAGCTATGCTTTTCTTCTGTTTTTCTCCATATCTTCACTTTTCCCTTTGTCATGGTCAACCTGTTTTAATTCCAATGTTATGAGTGACCCATAGGACCTTAAAACCCCACTTGGCCTACACCAAGGCAGAACATTACGATTTGCTGCAGACACGTGTCCAAATACGATCTTTCTTTCTTGTATTTCTTCGATTAACAGAATTTCCCCGTCGTGTTTAAAGCTCAATTAAAAATTCATCAGTTCCCTGTGCTCTCTTGCCAAAGCTGAAATATGTCATTTTGTTGCTGCATAAGCGTCTAACGTACGCTCAATGTATATACCTTTTGTGCTTAAGCATCTCTCTCATCTAAAACCGAGCAGTTCCATCGCCTACTACATATGAACTTCAGTCAACAACCTTCATTTTTTTCTTTTCAGATTGCGGCGGTACTTACATTGACCTGTCTGGAAACATTTCATCTCCCGGCTACCCGTCAGCCTACGAAGCCAACTGTTTTTGTGTGTTTGAAATATCAACTACCAGAACAGACGAAACAGTGGTGCTTGAATTTACACACGTAGATTTGGATTATAACATCAATTCACCCTGCCAAGATTACGTCCAGGTAAAAATATAACATATTTTGACAGATTTCGGATTATTCTGTATTCCTTGTTGTTTGTGTACGAACAATTCCGAACAAGGTTCCTTTGTCAAAGTCTCTGTTTGTTTATTTATTCCATGTTTTATCATTGCGTTATTTGACAGTCTTTTTATGTTCAATTTTGGATAAGGATATTGTTTTTTAATTGTTTGGCAATCATACTATATGTTTGGTATTCATAAATGATTTTTGTTTTGCCTATGGCCTTATTGCGACCCCACAAAATTCCTTTATAAACTATTATGCGTATCTGCTTACCATAATATTTTGGTCACTCTACACTTCAGAGCTCTTATGTATTCTGGTCCATCATTTCGGATTATCGTTTTGATCCCATGGTCATTTAATTTTCATTAGGGTTTTCGATATTAATAATAGCGCCCTTTACTGTCTCATCAAATCAATCTACATACATTGTTTGTCATCTGATTTCATTCATTGGTTCTGATACTACAATAAATAGAGTAGACATTAACGGCATTTTTACAGCAAATATAATTTGAAAATCATGTCATGAAGTAAATGGTTTTTTTTAAAAACGATTAACTCATCAAATACGTTTACATTCGATAGAACAGAATGCCTATTTCACCGAAGCTTTTTATCGTCCTTTTCCATGCACACTCCAGGTCAGAGAAGAATCTCAAGTTGGCACCCTACTAGCAGAAGCGTGTCAAAACAAGATTCCAAGTGTTGTGAATGCTTCCTCTTTGTGGATCCTATTCTACGCGGATCATAGTAAGCTGGCTGAGAGAAATGGGTTTTCGGCAACATTCTCCATGGGTACGTAAGCATGCTTGGGTGTGTCGTTCTGTTGGTGTATGTGTATACTTTTGTATATGCGGGCATTAGGCATTAAGCTCTATCTTGGCACCGTATAAGTACGTACTCACAAATGATAATATGAATACACAAATAAAACGTCATTTTTTCATTAGGTTTTGATTGTAATTAAAGATAGAAATGTAATTTTCGACACACATGATTCCTAATCAAACGGCTCCCGACGGAAGAACCCGTCTTTAACGCGATAAATACGCCCATAACACAGAGCAATATAAGGAGGCAGTTTTGTGATGCTTAACCGTGTGCTACTTTAAAGTGCTTGGGCAGTAAATCGTTTTACCTGTTGTTAATTGCGATTAAGTTTTACTGTAAAAACATGCGTATTCCCATATATATTTAAATATATGCGTGTGCTTGTTTTGTTTTCTGTCCAACAGTGCAAAAACCACAAAATGTCCTTGACGCCAACACTGTTGACGCCAATAGCGCACGTCTCCGTAATAGGGATGAAAGTTCCAGCGCAATTTTTTCGAACACTGGCTTTTCTGAGGCGAGTTTGCATACCGCTTTTGTTATCAATGGCGGCAGCACATATTCAACGGAGAGTTCACCCAACACTATACCTTATGGCGACACCACTGTTATCGCAGAGACCTACGGCACCAGGGTTCCATTTATTCAAAACGTCGAAACTTCGGTTCAGTACACTGGCAGCACATATATCAGCACCCAAAATGACGGTACACAAATTAGCAGCTCGGCTCAGTTTAATACAGGGGTCACGCCCACGCAAATCTTCGATTCATCGATAGTATCGCCTAGCTGGACAGAGACCACATTCCAAGTTGAATCGAGCCTATATATGCCAGCTGTGACCAACGCTGATTCTCGTTTGAGCACTTCACAATCAATGATCATAGAAAAGTTCGACTCCGTGTCAGATTCGATTTTTCTGGAATTACCTAGCTTTCGCCCTAATGCTATTTCATCAATCCCACACATTGCTACAACTTCCTACTTGCAGGCAATTACACAGTCTCGCGTCTCATCCAACAGCGGCTCTTTCAACGGTCCATCCATGGCATCGCCCTCCATGTCGCCGAGAGTTCTGAGCCATGCTGTGTCTTCAGTCGCAACTAGCACATTCCAGTCATTAGGTGTTCTTGTCACCACCTCTGTAACCAATTTTGTTTCATCTGTCGGCCACAGCTCGATTCAAACGCTTCCTAGCGTCTTGGAGAGCGACATCTTGACTACAGTATCCACTGCAACGACGACAGCGACTGGCGTTCCTGTTGCTTTATCTGTTGACCACAGCTCAATTCAAACACATCCTAGCTTCTTAGACAGCGACATCTTGTCTACAGTATCCACTGCAACAAAGGCAGCGACTGACGTTCCTGTTGCTTTATCTGTTGACCACAGCTCAATTCAAACACATCCTAGCTTCTTAGACAGCGATATGTTGTCTACGGTTTCCACTGCAACAACAGCAACGACTGGCGTTTCTGTTGCTTTATCGGTCGACCAAAGCTCAATTCAAACACTTCCTAGCTTCTTAGACAGCGACATATTATCTACAGTATCCACTGCAACGACGACAGCGACTTACGTACCTGTTGCTTTATCTGTTGACCACAGCTCAATTCAAACACTTCCTAGCTTCTTAGACAGCGACATCTTGACTACAGTATCCACTGCAACGACGACAGCGACTGGCGTTTCTGTTGCTTTATCTGTTGACCACAGCTCAATTCAAACACTTCATAGCTTCTTAGACAGCAACATCTTGTCTACAATATCCACTGCAACAACGGCAGCGACTGGCGTTGCCACCCACACTGAAACATCGAATAATTTCACCCACCTGTCAACAGAAAACATTACCACTACCGCACCGACAACTGGTGAGGGCAATACAACGATTCCAAATACTTATACGACCAGCGTTCCTTCAGAATGTCCACGTGTACCGGAGCTACCCCATGCGTCTTACAGCCCTAACAGCACTGCCATTGGGTCTGTGGTACAATACACCTGTAATGAGGGCTATGCGCTAGTCAGTACGTCAACTTCCGGTGGCATTGAGTGCCTGAACAACGGGACGTGGAGCACCTCCAACGTCCAGTGTGAACGTAAGTACGGCTTGGGCGGATTTTGAAGCTATATGATGGTCGCTGGACCTTTGCATAGTAACATTTTATTTTCCTTAGAAATTTCAACACTTTCTGTTAACCACCCAGGTATACTATATCCAAAACCATTGACAAAACTACGATTTACATGTACAAGCAAGTCTTGTTCTAGATTTTCAATCACAATTAGAAACATAAACTCCATAATAGTGAACAGATAATAGTTTTTAAACGGTTGTGAACAAAGCGATAAAGTTGAATTCTATCAACTATTGTGAACTATTGTGACCATTTTCCACATTGAAAGGGCATATCTATATTATCCAAAAGTTTCATTCATCAGTTAGTAAACACTTTATTATCGATGAAAATTATGTTTCTGAAGCACACTTATCACGTTCGTCTTTTATTTCAGTGATAGTTTGTACAATTCCAAGCGATGTTACCGAGATTACTATTGTCAGCAAACCCGAAATTATTCTGTACAATAAATGGGTAGCATATTCCTGCTTAAACGGCTTCGTTTTCCCCGATGGTGACGTTAATCGACGCGTCCGTTGTGTATCCAAGACAAGGTGGATCCCAGACTTTATTGGCTGCAGCAGTGCGTAATTAATCGTATATTTTTGGGGGGCAACACCGATCCCACGTTCCTTTAAAAAGGTCTGCCTTAAATAAACACTATATGCCTATCGTGTTGGGGAAGACAAACAAAGATATGTGAAAGCGCATACAGTACATAGACGGTTGTTATTTTAGATGCCACTGGTCTTATTTTTTATATGCTATAACATGCATTGCGCTATAGGGCATATATATATATATATATATATATATATATATATATATATATACAGTATATAATTAACAGAATGATTAGTTTCTTTGACAAATTTCAGTTTTGTATTTATAATAATAATAATAATAATAATTATTATTATTATTATTATTATTATTATTTAATGATGTTTCCTGAATGAGTCTTTACTTTTTTCCAGACACCAGTTTAGGTCTTCCTGAATCATCCCGTCGTCTTGGAAACCCCCGCATGGAGGCGCCACTGGCTGGATTCATAGGAACCTTTGGGCTTGCAATAATTGGCACCATTATTGCTTTTATCGTTGCGACTGATATTGCCACAATAAAACAGCATCTGAGACACATGAAAAGAAACCTTAGACTTAAACGACCGACTAGCAATTATAGGAAATCATACAAACAAGAAAAGTTCAACTAAATGAAGGGATTTGGCAAAGCATGTATGTACATGCAATTTCGTTTTTAGGGAACGCTGACGGGGTCTAAATGATCCACAGGGATACTTTCACGGACAGTGTTATAAGCTTTCACTAACAGTTAAATGTCAAAAGATCATATCCAAATACTAAACCGAGAATATGCATCATACAAAAAAGCAAAAGCAAAACAAAATGGTAATTCGTCGGATAACACCAATGATAGATGGAAATAAAAGCAGTAAACAAACAAACTAAATAGAGAAAAGTTGCCATTGACATTCGTTTCGTGTATTATAGACAACAGATGGAGTTACTATTTGACAACAATTCAAGGCACTACGTAAGCTTATATAGGGTATTTTGTGTATTATAAAGAGTTTCTTTTACAGGAGAGCAAATTTGGTTCGTGTACATGTACAGGTAATTGGTGACATAGTGATGGGAAAGGGCATTGTTACAGATGAAGTCGAATCTTTGCAACTCAACAGACCAAATGCCACTTTTTAGTTTAGCATATGTGTCTTTAACATGTGTGAATTCCATTGTTAAGCAGGAATTGTCTAAATTCCTCTCAGGTTGCATCCATTTAAGCATAGCACGTTTGTGCTTTAAATGTAAACGAACGTCAAGCATATATATATATATATATAGAGAGAGAGAGAGAGAGAGAGAGAGAGAGCTGTATATACTTGTATTATACCTTATGTTTAATTACCTACTCAGTACGGGTATACGGAATGAAATACAGTGTGTACGTGGTGTTAACTGTAGCAATCTTCTTGACTTCTTGATATGGTTATTGTACATATCCTACTGAAAACAAAACAGGTGAGTATATATGGTATCGTATAGAAAGTTCTCACCACTTTGACTACTCGGATGCAAAAGCACTAGTTTTTTTCTCCGCGTGACATGCGTACACATGTATAGGCCTATAGGGCCACAGCAGTGCAGCCGTTTGTGTAGATTTAAAGAAAATATATCATAATGATATTTAAGATGGAATTTTGGACGTGATCAATGATGATCATATTTTATCAAAATAATTATACGTAATGCTACGTACAATTTCACTGACTTGTAAAGGACAATTTTTGACAAATAGTCTGAAATGCGGTGCATTTTGTTTTACTCCAAACATGTATATAAATAGACTGCTGCACATTCCAGTTATTCTTGTTTGCTATGTATAAGATTTAACCTATCGCGAATAAAAAAAAGGTTTCTTCAAACAACAGCTCTATTAAAATCGATACACGTGTTTTAGATCTGGACTACCCTTGTTATCAGGTGACTTCTTGGAGACCGGATGCACGTTGTTAAACGTAAAAACTTACTTCCTTGAGAACAATTTGCAAGCCAAACCAAGGGCTTCTTCCGTTACATGGAAGCGGAATAAAATAAACATTTGTTAAAAAAGGCAACAAATGTTGGATCAAATATTAACGCAAACAGGTTTTTGTTCTTAATGTGTTACTTAGGATCAATTTTACTTTCTCACGGAGTGACCGTGGGGATATAAAGGTATTGGTTTCTAGCTTCGTTTATGGGGGTGGAAGGTTCCAAAGAATAGAAACCTGAAAATAAAAACAGTAATCTGCGTGTTCGCTAATTTGGACTCATTTTGGCAAAGCACTGCTTCGCTTACATATTTTTCACCTTCCGACAAGGTAAGTAACTGTAATTTATCTTATTATTTTTAAATATAAATAATTTTCCACTGTCTCTGTTTGAATCTGGTGTAGGCCTTATATATATCCTCAGTTAGTTTATAGTTGTTAATTTAATAACTAATTTTTTCATGCTGAAACTGCATGCTTTTTATGAAGGGTCGTACTTGAGTTATTATTAATGAATCTAAAATTCTTCAACGTAATTTTTTGTGTTTTAGTGCATTTCAAAGTATGTGTGCATCACTAGAATTATAAATAAATAAGACTGAAAACGCAACTGTTAAGATCAACTATAAATGAAAGCGCCCGAGCTTTAGGCTGGTGTGTCGTCTTCAAGAACTAATGAATAAATAAATAAATATATATATAAAGCCTTGTTTTTATTCCCTGAAGAAGGCACACATGCCTAAAGCTCGGGTGCTTTAAACCAATTATAGTTTATCTTTATAGACGCGCTTACAATTTAATTAATTTATTTCTTGAACGAGATCAACATGGTGATTTATGATGGATCTTCGAAGCATTATAAATGATTTCTCGTGACCATATTTAGCACCAAAATCATAGAAACGAAAACGGAAGTCATTGCCTTCAGTTGTTTAACATTATATGATTAATATTTTTTATTTCAATTTCGTAGCGCGCACGTATTGGGTTCCAATTTCAACCCGAGAGCGAGGCTATGGCCTTGGCATTGATCGTATTTCTGATGTCTTCGGTGAGCCAGGTTATCGTAGCCGGTACCACTGGTAAAGTTCCCTACACTATCTGTCACTGCTTTTTGATAAATGCTTAAAGACATACCATGTGTGTTAAACCTTTTATAGCAAACGAATGTGCTTTACTCAAAATGTCAACGCTTTTCCCATTAACTAACGTACAATGTACATGTAGGCCTACATGTATATCCTTCCAATGACCGCTGATAAAATTAGGATCAATAAACCTGTCTTCGAGTTTTTAATTTGGTTTTACCATTACGAATGAAATTGACCTAGCTGTCTCCACTCCCACCACGTGACTGATTCAAAAACTTAAAACTTACAACTCAAAAACCTGTGAAGAGCTACCAGTAGATCGCAATCCTGTAGGCCTAAAAGGGCTTAGATGTGAATTAATTTGGTGATTAGGGGGTTGTTTTTTTTTTAAGTCAAATGTTGTGTTAAGTTAAAAAAGTAAAGTCCAGTTCTTCGTTTCACCCCACTTCTTCTCAGTACAGTTCACAATAGAGGACATTTTGCCTGGGCAATGTTTTCTTCAAGATTCTGTCTGGATGCAACTGCTCTCACCTCCCTGAGGAGGAGTTCAGTACCGTACTTTCATATGAAAACCGGCAATAGGTATAGAACCACCCCCTCCCCATTTCCGTTGGTATTCTCCCTTGATTTGAGTAACTTGACTGCCGAATTCATTGATGCTTTTTCACATCTGAAATACATTGCATTGTGTGATGTTTGCAAAGCTGATTGTCCCGGTATCAAAGAAACGGTAAAGGTTAAGACAGAAATAGAACAAATACAAATGATCATTTCCCTGTGTACAGAATTGGAATATTCGTACAACGAGGCATGATACCATCTCACGTTCTTACTGTCGGATATTCATGAACTTGGTACCCTTGAGATATCGACCTAATTACCTGCCAAGGCAAACGCCTCACCCCTCCGGGCAATTTATCGACAAATGCATAACGTCACTCCTTTGTGATCGCGCCGCGGTGTATTTGCCGGTCAATGTCTGGTCGATTTAGTCAATGTTTACATTTAACAGATTTTATTTTAGAACGAGCCGGAAAAGTCTGTCTATTTGTAAAATAAAATGGATATTTACATACAGTACGTAAATGTGTGTATGCGATATTTTTATCCGTTCTCATTTTGATGTTTCACCATAATCATAATTGTCATTATTGTAAGTTGTGTTATTATTATTATTATTATTATTATTATTATTATTATTATTATTGTTGATTTTTCAATAATTATTTTAATTAAAATACGCACGTCAAAGGTTCGGATTAAACCGTTTCTGCGATCTTTTACGGAGAAAAATGAGTTGACGAATTTCGTTTTAATTTGAACGCGTACTGACAGAATAGGTTGTTTTTATTTAGTATCAATATTTCAATCATTGTCTTTAGCAACACAATACACTACCTATACAGGATATGCGGCGCCAGGGGGTATGAAACAAGATGGCGACCTTAATACCGAATACCTTTGTCTGGACGCATGCCGACAAGACCACACGTAAGCGCTTATTTAACTTAATGTTAAAACATTTATTAATTGATTATTCATCTATTTATCCTGACTTCTATCTATTTGTCTATTTACCACCATCATTAAGATGCCTCATACTTTGCCTAGTATATATCCATCGAGGTGAGAATTTAATACATGTACAGTAGGGCTTCCAATTACGTTTTGTGATTGGAAATGAAACTACAGAACTACCTTTTTGTATGTAGGCTACAAACCTGTGTGAAAGATTATAGTGGCTTTGCTTCCAAAGTGTATATGTATTTGGTAATGAGACGATACCTTTAACTTTGTTAATGTAAAATCTGTTTAACCTGCTCTAGATGTGTTTCTGCCGATTTTCACCATAAGATGGCGGTGTGTATTTTCCATGACGTCGTTGACAACTGTGGCGCCATCTTTCAAACAAACTGCTGCTCTCACTACAGGAAAGAGGCATGCGCCTCCTCAGACGGTGAGGTTTGACCCGCGAGCCTGTTCTAGAAAAAAATTAGTTCCATGCAAAAATATCAACTTATGACTTTCACTTTCTTTCGCTTTCTTCATTAATTTAGATCTATAGAAATATTTATATCGGTTCATGTCAAGAACTTACTATTAAGGTATAGGCCCCTACATTTCCAACAAAAACGTTTTTGTTTGGAAAGTTTGTCTAAGAAAGCACTAACCTTGTAAATTTCTTTTTCATTCTACATGTAGCTTGCAACGCGACCTTTATCTCGTCTAACGGCACCATTATATCTCCGAACTACCCACAATATTACCCAAACAACATAAAATGCACAGCCCGAATTCTTCCGCCTCCAGATATCTACATGATGTCGCTTACGTTCTCTTATTTTTGGACCCTCTGTTACGACTACATGAGTGTAAGTATCCTTGTAATGTTTTTTTTTTCAAATAGGCATAACATAAGCTCTCCATACACGGGGCTCGTGTGGGCTTTTTCGTGGGGTTCACATGAATCAAGGTGTCCTTATCATGGGTTTTGAATGGGTCTCAGTTAGTCACGTCGTGGATTCTTATGGGTCAGATATGGGTTTTGTCATGGTTTCAACGTTTCATCACAATGATTTCCACATGTTGACTGAAAGTATAAGACCTGAATAATTACATACTGTACATGTAAATAGCGTTTTAAGGAAGATCTCATTTAAGTATATATAAACTTATTTATTCAAGAATATGAATACAAGAGGTGAGGTATGCAATGGCTAATTATTTATAATCAGCCGAATAGCATTTTGTTTACTTATACATTCAGTCTCAGAATCCTTTTGAAACTAGACCCGAAACCATTAGCCCAGCTGCAGCGTTTAAATTGAGACGGGCATTTGGTTTTTACGGTGACATAATCGGTCCGTCTTCCCATTTCTCTTAGGTGACATCCGTCAAAACAGGATGGCGAAAGCTCACTCTGTGCGGATACTATGAAATAATCGAAGTTCATGGCTGGGGGTTCGAGGTGACATTAAGAACCAACTCCGAGGGTGTTTCTTACGGATTCGAGGCAGACTTTACAATTCTTAATGGTTGGTTAGACTGCAACTTTGTATCCATTAACCCAAATATGTTAACACCTTGTCATAAAATAAACACCCAGATTTGTGATTGGCGTTGTTAAATGAACTGACGAATGGATCCAAACCTACACACACGCGGACGAACAGCACTCTTCATCCCACCAAGCACATAATAGCCAATACTTTTAATTCTCACTTGATGTATATCTACCTTATGTAATAATTAGTTATCAGCGATAAATTGATATGAAAACATTAAGAATTGAAACAAGACCATGTAAAATACATTGATTGTCTAAATTTATCTCAGTGGTTTGGAGTTGAGGAGTTGCAAATAAACTATATATATATATATATATATATATATATATATATATATATATATATATATATATATATATGTGTGTGTGTGTGTGATTGGAAACGAAACTACAAAACGTATATATATATATATATATATATATATATATATATATATATATATATGTTTCGTTTATTTTGTAGACACCTGTAATGAGATCGTACCCGAGGGAGCGCTACAAATCAGTTCTCCAGATTTCCCTAATCGCTATCCTGCAAACGTGGACTGTGTGTACGTCTTCAAGCCGCTGTCCAATGGGTCCGCCATACGTCTGATCTTCTCCACGTTTGAGCTAGAAGCAGATGAAGATTGTTTATATGATTTTCTAAAGGTTGTGACTTAAAATTTTATTCAGGTTCATTTTATTCAATTTTTTCGATACGAATATTGGAGTGGGTAATTTAAAACTATTAAACTTGTATTCCAGATTACTTTTAAAAACTTTTGCACACGATAAAATTTGTTATATTTTAACGCACGGGGCATTCATTTAAATTAAAGCCGTAGGCTGCGATGGCTGAGGCACAGGACTGAGTAGCCCCCATAGGTTTTTGAAAAAAAAAATTGGGGGGGGGGGAGGGGTCTACATTATCCGTTTCATTTTTCCTTTCAACCCTTCCATCAGGACTATATGACATTTGCATCAGCGTTGTGTCTACCATACGATGTTGTGTTGGGTTTTTTCTTTTTACACCTTTTAGTCATTTTACACGCCACATACTTCTTATGTTGCAGTTTTATGACTACACGTATGACAAGTTCATGGGCTACTTCTGCGGCTTCAAAGCAGCGCTGACTATGATGAGTAACACTGGCATTCGGTTGCTATTTCATTCGGACAGAGTCGTACGGAGGGATGGATTCTCCGCAGACATTACAACGACTAATGGTGAGTAGCTTGTATTGCAATGTAGCAATAAATTTTGAAGCAAAGAAAGCAATGCAAAAGCGTCTAAAACGGGCAAAGTGTGTCGACAGTCCCAATTCGTATACACAGTTCTCTTTTATTCATTAACGGTACATGTGTCAATTAACACACACACACACACACACACACACACACACACACGCTACATGCAGGCCTACCGTACAGTATGACGCGCGAATAGTTTGCTTCATGTGATAAAAAGACTGTGGTCGATATGGCAGTGTGACAAGAATGGTAGTCCGCTAGGAACCATAGTCCGTTATCTGTTACTTTCTACAGGTGCTATTCGTTCCATATATACCAGCCCTAATCCTCCGGCAAACCATAACCTGTACTTATCATATGGGACCGCGGACTTTCATTCCCAAACCACCGTTCCTGTCACACCTGTCAAAATTTCACTTTTTTAATGCAGACTGCGGAGGTAAATACGTGGACGTGTCTGGTCATATTTCGTCTCCTGGTCATCCATCGCCCTACCCTAAGAACAGCAATTGTGTGTACGAAATATCAACCACCAGAGCAGACGAAACCGTAGTTCTTGAATTTACACGCGTAAATTTGGACTATGGCTACTTGTATCCTTGTCCGGACTATGTAGAGGTAACTGAAAGATTTAATTCTCTTTTAACATTTCAATATTTCACTCATTTTGGTCCAGTTCTGAGAAATATCGACCTCAGAAACAGGACGCCGTTATGGCGCGTGGCCTCGTGATCAATTGACCCCGATTCCATTTTACTGGTACGTACCGGGATCCATGTTTTCTGCATGATAAACAATTAATATCATTCAAGTTTAACCAAATTCAAAATTTATTTCGTTATGGTACAAAATATAGTACTCTATTTCCTCATCAAATAATATAAGTCTACAAATGCAGAGTAGGTTGCTGTGTATATCTTCCGTCTTGTATCCAAAATGCTGCCTTTTATCATTATATTTGGTATACCTTTTTGCCTTTGATCTTTAAGATATGGGACGCATCGGAGGAAATGCGAAACCTTACTCGAGTATGCCAGAACAATATACCAGCTGCTGTGAATGCTTCCTCTCTGTTGATCTTCTTCTATTCAAATGACTATGAATCGGCGAACCACGGAGACGGCTTTTCGGCAACGTTTACTATAGGTACAGACTTCTTTTAAATGTTTTACATAGCTTAATAGAAATGAAGCAACAGTAAACGGGATGTTGGTTCTTTTAATTTTCCTTGTACAGGTATTTATTGGTCATCTGTCCATTGAGTTTTAGACTATAGATTCCGTTCACATACAGTGAAAATGTACTTTTGAGAAGCCAAAGACATCACTGAGAATAAAATCGGAGTCCAAGTGACTCCAAACTTGGAGTCCAGCAGTGGTGCCTAAAATAACTCCCAATTGGAGTCAAGTTGACTCCGATGGAGTAAAGCCATCCCAGACCCCAGAGAAGGGTCACAATTGACTCCATTCACACATCCCTTCATCCCTTGATTTATCTCTACAAGAGAGTCATCATGACCCCATATTAAGGAATTTTTGACTCCTTGGCTCATTATGAAAAAAATGGTGCCAAGCGGGGAGATAGCAGGTACCATTTAGTAAAGACCGGTCTGTCCCCGGTAAGGTTTGAACCCATGTCCTCCCGCTCCGGCGGCGGACACTCTAACCACAAGGCCATCCGGTCGCAAACGACGATGATAGAGCAGCAAATCTGATAATAAACCGTATGGCATATATATATATAAATATATATATATATATGAGCGAGCATACCTCCCCAGTGACATGCATTGGCGGGTCAAACCTACAACCTGGAAGCAAAACCTGCTGACCTGTTTACCAACATATCACAAAGGGTGTGGGCAACTGAAAGCCCGGGGCAGTAATAAGTGCACGAGTTCTGTA
This sequence comes from Lingula anatina, assembly GCF_001039355.2. The sequence goes on along the minus strand of NW_019775450.1, from coordinate 366,770 downwards.
TGCAGTAACACACACAAAAAACCACTTGTTCATGCATAAAACCAACTATGGCCAATAAAGTCATGTTTATACTGACAAAGCATGATGAAAACTGTTCTCTCCACGCCGTCTGACTCTGATTTCAGAGTCAGATTGACTCCATGAGAGCCAGGGGGTGAGTGACTCTGATAAGAAAGTCTAAAAACTCTGGTAGTGGGGTAATTTGACCCTTATATAGGAGTCAAATTAACTCCATGAGGGTCAAGGGGTGCTGGACTCTGACTAGCTCGAGAGTCAAATGACTCCAATTTTATTCTCAGTGATGTCTTTTACACAAACGGGGTAGTAGTGTCCGTTTGTACTTAAAAATTACACTGTGAATATACTATTTTAGAGCTTTATTTTATCAGTAAAACACTTTGAGGACAGGAGTCCCAGTGAATTTCGCCAGTTTTGCATTGTGTCCAAAGCAAATATTCAAAATGACTGCTATTAAATGACGAAGCTTTAAAATTGAATTATTCGTTAAGAAATGGATTTCACAAAAATTGATTTGATTCGTTATCCAACAGTACAAACACGAAATGAAGACAACAGCTCATCCGATCTTGCTACTGCTACGACTACCAGCTACGGGTACGTGTCACCTTCTGCGTTGACGTCATCTAGCATTTCTTATGACAGCAACGAATCTGGGTTTGGTACGACCGGCAGTTTTACGACTTCGTCCAGGTTTTTTTCAGCGTCAGGAGTGCCTGTTACTAATACTGGGGAGAGTTTGGAATTTATCCCAACACCATTGGCAACTCTTACCCCAGAGTTTAATTTGCCCACCAGGGCCTCAACAGCGCCATCTAGTTTTGCTTCCAATACTCGGAAGACAATGCAGTTCAGAAAAGACCTTGCCACTGACACTTACAGTGCATCGTTAACGGTACTGAGTGTCTCCGCTAGCATCGGACCCAGTTACTTTTCAAAATCACCAACAGGTGGTTTTGTCCACACCCCGATTTTAGAGTCTCTGACAAAGAGAGATCCATCAGATGTCGCCAATGTCTCAGCCTCGATGTCAAATGACTTTACAAGTACCGGTGAACCCCACAAATCGGACTCAGTGTCATTTTCAACCACCAGTGACATTTCCTCCTTGTCTGTCATTAATTCTGCTATTGATGGTGGCCCGGTTCCTAACTTGGCCATCATCTTAAACGGCGGTGACTCATCTCACTTGTCTACAGTGACTGCACCATGGCTGGACGTTTTCGGCTACGGCGAGACATCGACTACAAATATCCAAACGCCAGGGGTAAGAAATGACCTGTCCGCAAATGCCATGGACGACAGAGAGACAATTACTACGTCTAGCCAGCCCCCTCCCCAGTGCCCTAGCGTTCCCCTGGTTCAGAACGGGCAATACAATCGTACCAGCTCTGCCGTGGGGCCGTTGGTGGTGTATTCCTGTGATGAGGGATACACGTTTGTGAATCCAAAAACGCCCCACAGCATTTTGTGTACAGTAAACGGGACTTGGAATTTCTCAAATTCCATCCAATGTGAACGTGAGTATACTTTTGGGCTATCTGCGATGGTCCGTAGGACAGCCCCGTAGACAGGGGGGTTCGGGCGGGGGTTCGAAAGTACCCCCCTTTTGTCGGTAAAGGACCCCTCTGGGTAAAATTTTATCAAAGTACACGAAGGTTTTATGGTAAAAGGTCCACATTTTTAGAAAAAGAACCCCCTTCAGAAATTGCTGGCTACGAACCTGTTTTAGCCTACCGGTAGATGGTGTTTCTTAATACATTTATGTCATCTTCTATTGTTATTTCATTTAGGTTTAGGGAATGATTAAGCTTAATTGATATTCACTTTTTCTTGTAAATAATCATTATCAATTTTCAATTTTAGTGAATGATTTAGATGTTGATCGTACAATATGGCACCTTATAGCCTATTGTACGATTTCGATTCTGATTACCTGATTTTTTTATTGTCATTGCAAAAGGTATAGGCTTGTTTACATGTAGATGTATTGGGAACGTAGTGTGTATATTTTAGTGTATTTTCGTAAATAATGCATTTGAGAATTTAGCATTTATTGGTGAGGAGTTTTCGCTCCTCAAACAGATGTGCTAACTCTAACGTTATTATTCTTTTTCACGGTTTTCTTGATTTGGTTTGATTTTTACACCTGTTACTGGAACATAGAGCGAAAATTGCTTTGGTAATCAGATTTCGATGGTTTGGTTAAAATTAATAGTTTTAACTTTTATTTTAAAATATTAGATTAGATACCAATGTACGTATGCTGATGCACATGTGATTCATATTTCATTTCAGTGATTGTTTGTACAATTCCAAGCGATGTTACCGAGATTATTCTTGTCAGCAGATCCGAACTTATTCAGTACAACAGTTGGGTGAGGTATTCCTGCCTAAACGGCTCCGTGTTTCCCGATGGTGACGTTAGTCGACGCGTCCGTTGTGTTTCCAAGAAAAGATGGATCCCAGACTTTATTGGCTGTTCCAGTATGTGAGGATATGTGGATTTTTCCTTAGCGACAAACAATGTAGATCTTTCATCCTTGCAACTGGTCACTTTTAACTAATGTTAAACATTTGTTGCCTGGCATTTGGCATCAGTTGATTGGTTTTAGAGTAGTTGAAATGCTATATAACAGATACTGTAGCTAAGTATAGAGCAAACTTTTCCACTTCATAATATAAATATTTGTCTTATTTTTGCAAGTTTATTCGAAGTCAATTAATATTTAATGTATACGTTTTGAGCCTCTTTTTCGTGCTGCCTGGGGAAGATATTATCATTGACAGACTTCATTACCTATTCAATTCAGACACCAGTCTTCAGCTTCCTGCGTCATCGCGTAGTCATGGGAACATCCGCTTGGAGGCGCCATTTGCTGGAGTAATAGGAACCTTCGGGATAGTGATGATTTGCATCATCATCGGAACAATCGTCGTTTCTGATCTAGCAACCTTAAAGCAGCATTTACGAAAAATGAGAAAGAATCTGAAGAAAAATGGGTCTTACGAGAAATGCAAGGCCTAATACGGAGAAGGAAAGACCTTGACTTTGAAATAAAATATTATATTTAATTGACACCTGATTGACTGGTCACGTGACCATCATGAGACTGGCGTTGGTTCTTTTCTCGGTAAAATTCAAGGAATATAAATAAAGGCGACAATATTATAAACTGTAATTATTATCATTAATATTCTATTTCATTATATAAAAGTGTGCTGAGAAAAAAAGCGCAAACATTAAAAAAATGAAAATTAAATAAAAATAATATTGTGTATTAGCAGGGAAGATAAATACAGGGGTAAGTCGGGTAAGTAGGTCAATTAAGTACCAAAATTTTGAAAGGTGCAGTTTCAAAGCTCTATCATGGCTGAACGAGTGATTAATTCGGTTTATCCCGTGCCATATCGACTTTATTGGAGTCGTAAGCGAAACAAAAAGAAGCTGCTTAATGTCCGTAACTGGGAATCCACGCTCGGTTCAAACGTATCCTTAACTGCATTCAGCATTCCAGTTATTCGTTAGAACATTTATACATTCTATATCACTCACTAGGGTCATGGCCGTTGTGATACTTAATAACGAGATTAATGCCCAACAGTGCCTGATAAATTATGTCAAACAGCATAGAAAATTAGCTTTAAACATCATACAAATGAAGTCGGCGGTTAAGGTTTAAAAGGTTTGCGCCCAGCTGGTTGAATACCCAAAGATTATATGTTGTTAATTATATTATTTGAATAATTGAAAGATTAAAGATATGGTGATGTTTTATTTCACTTTGGCATTATTTTAATGTATACATATGTATACAGCACAAACACGAAAGTTTTATAGGACATCACAGTTTGAGGAGTCATGCTTATCCGTCACATGGGCTTTTAAGTTCAGTCAATAGAAAAACGTAAAAACGTACTAGTTTGTAAAAACTTATATTGAACCGCGCACATTTCGTTTTGAATCATACACTTTTCTACAAAAATGACGTTTATATCCATTATAGGATTTACACTAAAGTCAAGCGATGAGCGTTAGACCTGCACTTAGCAAACGTTCTGGTTTCCCGAAAATTTGAACACTTTTTCCTTAATTGTGGAATGTGGATTATTGAGAGAATACGAAAAATAAATTCCTCAAAGTTTTGTTCTGGAAAGCACTTTTAATTGCACAAAAATGCATCATTTTTGGCAGGATTGAAAACAAAAGAAAAGAAAAAATCTAAAAAATCAAAGACAACTGAATAAAGCTGTTCTTGCTACGAGACTGGTTCGTCTTGCATCTACCAGTAACATGCTCTATTTCAGATCGGAGTCAAACTCGCCGGGAGCAATCTTGCCATCCTTTTCCACGTCCATGGCATGAAATGTTGCCTCGAGATCAACACCGGTGTCCCTTAAGGCTCTCTTATGCTCGTCCATAGAAATGTAGCCGTCACTAAAAGGATTTTAATATGTGAAACGCACCACTTTCACAAAAAATAAATAAATAAATAAATAAATAATAATAATAACAAACTTATGGTCAGATTTATTTGTAAAATATACACATAACCATGATAAGGATAAATCTCTTAAGAGTTCATCTTACTGCGGCAAGTAAAATAACTAAACTCTTATCACTATTTACTTATGTTACGGACAGCTACAACCAAAATGTACATATATGATGACATATTAATTATATTTATATTATCAGTAATCCCCTTCATAAGGAACATTGATGGTGTAAATGAGAAATCTCTACATTTATATCTTTCAACTTGATCACTTTGCTCCACTTCGGCCTAAAGCTACAGAATTGTACCATTAGATAATGTATATTTGATAACATATATTACCGGTACATGGTTCTATTAAAACTATTCACAGTATTGTCAGCTCATTGAAAACAACCCAAGCAAGCACGTGTACTAGAAAGTGACTTCTACAAAACTTCAAATAATTCACATTATAATACCGGTAACTCTCTCACCTGTCCGTATCAATAGTTTTAAAAACATTGGCTGGGTGCGGTTCGGCATTGGCGTTGGAGGCACTGATATCCCTTCGACCTGCGTAGCAAATGCACCTCCAACTAAAGATCCTGGAAGGATAAATTCAATAAATTTGGAAAGGGGTTAATAAAATATCGCAAGAATTTCTCTCTGATACTGATCGCACAGTGACGATAATTTTAACCTTGTCAATTGGTTACAATAGTTAAACAAAAGCTGGGTTTATCATAAGAACTAAAACGGTTTACCCATCAGCCGCGGTGAGGATAAAAAAAGGAAATTACAAAAGAAACACGTAATCCACACTGCATTTGAAACAGGAAAGTTATTTTACGACTGTATGTTTTAATAATGGGGAAGAAAATACCAAAACACCAGAGTCCAGGAGATTCCGATGAAGGTATAAAAGTGACATCTTCTTTCCCTCCAAAAATGACTGCTTTATCGGAATTTTAATAAAAATTGTGAAAACCTTTTCGATATGTCTTTCCCACAAAACAAACGTATGAATATGATCATTTGGCAGCAGGAGTGTACGTAACAAAATACGCAGTAGTTAGAAATCGGTATAACTTACCCCATAACTATTTTTGGGTTGCAGCTATCATAACACCCACCAACACAGTAGCAGCCATATGGGTTACAACCCCCTTTTCCACACGAATCTTGCCACTGAAGTATAGGGAATGGACATATTAAAACATGTTTCTTTGAACTGTTTTGTGTTTAAAACACAAGTCTACAAGGCCTAAAAACCAGCCGGACCCAAGTAAAAATAATGGCCAGTGAGAAAATAAATGTACAATATATTACTTGCCCGGGTTAAGAGTACTGTCAGGGTTAGCCAGAAACTTTTTATATACTGTCTTACATACAAATTCCTGGATATTATAGATATTCAGTGCTCACCGATTTAATTCCATAGCATTTACACAAACGACATCACACTGATGGCGTCATTGTTCCAATTTTGGGGTACAAATGGCAAAATCGGTTTCTGAAATCTTTCCTTTTCCTAAGCACCCACAAACACCGTTCCAACGTCCATTTAATAACAGTAGGTAGTACATCAAATCTATGCCAGTGAATTTTCCTAAAAGCCTTATGTTATCGCTAAACAAACGCTAAACAAAACAATGTATTTGTTAAACGAAAATCTTAAACTACGGGCTCATAACTCTTAAAAACATTTAAACTAAAATGACGGCAAGGGATTAAAACCCATACACTAGTTGTCACCTATGCCAATCTTTTGCATAATATCTTATTTAGGGAAGGAGTTACGCCCCATACCGATTGCTTTCTCAATTCAAAATAGAAAGGTGTTAAATTCACGATAAACATTCCAAAAAGTCTATACTTATGCTTAGTAACGAGACATATAAATGCTAATATTCTATATTTTTCAGTTTTTTTAATCAGCAAAAATCATTACTGAATTATTGGATGTACGAAAAAAAAACATTGACGAATAAACCTAGTCAGTATCCTTAACTAGCATTTGGCATAGGCGAGTGATATGTTTTGCACAATGTAGAACCTGTAGCAAAATGTTTACTTAACATGCATCAAAACATGTGCAAAGTTTTAGAAAATTTCAATACTGATTGTACGTCTATATCGTTATGAAACAACACTTGAAATGAACACATGAAAATGAAATACAAGAGTCAAGTATTACCCTTTTGCAGTTGAGGCAAAAGCCTTTTGTTGAGTGGCAACACAATGCTTGAGAGCCGTCTATCGCAAAGACTGCCAGACAAAGCGCGGCAATCAAACTAGCATATGCCGGGGACATGTTCCCTACAATGCCATAAAAAGAAAATATAACTACATAAAATAACCTAGAAGAAATCAATAATCAAACGCGTTAAGAACAATGGGCAGAATGTGCCAATCTACATGAACCGACTAGCTAGTCTATACAAATGAAAGGAAACTGATAATATACATGTACATTCCCCTCGTACTATATACTACCCTCTACCAGGGTGACAGATATTATAGGGAATTCTTGAAAAATGCACAGAATGAAATGACCGTCTATTTATGCAAAAACATATCTGTGAATATCTTGTGTGGGTAGTACTATAATACTATAATTACTAAACGCTACAAAGAGTGTATGGTAAACTGACGCTGATAAATAAACCTCACCGAAACTCCTTTCCAACTGAAAGCACTTTGAATAAAATGTTGCAGCCGATTCCAGTCGAACCCCACAGAGATATGCTTCTCAAGGCACTCGGATAGCTATCTTATGGAACATCTGAAGGTGATGTTGACTGCCTGCTTTTGATTGGTGGTAGGCAGTAGACGACGCACCCAATCAAAAGAGCTGCAGCGGACGCAGGAACCAATCGCGTGCCGCTGACTTTGAAACCATCCCCTGCTGCACCTGTATCGGCATCTCATTTGACATAAACATTCAGTCTGTATGACGTGTGCACGTCCTTCTTGTAGCAGGCCGCAACCCAACTCTCCATCTCAATATGTTTTCTGCGCCAGTCGTCGAAGAGGGTCCCATTGGGAATTTTCGTTTCACGTGAAAGCCACTTTTTATTTCCCGAGATGCGTGAAACGTTCATATTATTTGGCATGATCTGTGAAGTACCCCATTCCAGTGACTCGTGAATGCCGCTTTTTCTTCTTCGCCTTTTTTTTTCTTCCCCAAGTCATTATACCCGGTGATTCGTGATTTTCAGGTTTTTCGACTCTCATTATCAGTGAGACATGTAAGAAGTTTAATTTATCGTTATTTGTGAATTGGTGATTTTATTTCCCGTGAACTGTATCACTACCACCCCAATGGGACCCTCGTCGAAATTCAGCGATGAAATGATGCGTATTTCAAACGAATGAGATAAGTTTGATAGATCAAAAAGTTTGAAAACAGATGCGAACCCCCCCCCCCCCACACACACACACACACACACACACACGTGGGGTTTAGGGTCCGTTGAATGGCCTCCATATCTTAGAGGGCGCACGGTGCCAATTGGTACAGTTAAGAGCTATGATTCAGCAAGTCAAAATTCTAATTTCGAGAGGGGACCATTGATGTGATTTCTTTCAGAAATCGAAGGAGGGGGTCAGGAAACCCCTGACACCCAGCTAAATCTGCCACTGTTCTTTAATGTTTTTTATAATTACGTCGAGTTTAAAAAGGAACATATAATCTCGCGATAAATTCCATGTGTATGCTTCATTAAGCGATTAAACCAATGCAATAATATGCGCGTGTGAGATTCATTGACAATATAACTTTTTATCGGTCGTACAAGTTGATTATTGCATGATTTATCTCATACGTATTACTTTATAACAAAAATTCCCCTAGAAAATTGTCCACACCAGCTAATTTCAACTGTAAAATTATGTCGATAGACAAATAAAAGAAGACTGTGTCGCATTGATGGAGCCTGGGGAAAGCAAATCAGGCACGTACACCTCCCTTAACTTCTCATTATACCCTTTTGTTAGCTATTTCCTCCCCGCTTCCCCCCCCCCCCTCCCCCCTCAAAAAAAAAAAAATATATATATATATATCCAAACAAAATCAATCAAGTAATTTTCCATTCCTGTGCACTATATAGAGTTACTATTATTGGAAAACTACCCTCATCTTCTGTTGTATGTTTGCTGAAAAAGCAAACAAAAATACCCTAGCCCCCCCCCCTTCCCTCCCCCTCCTACGTTTTCAAATTCCTGGAACCCCATTTAATTGTGTAGGTGATGTGGGGCTACCCGCATTTTAGGATAAATGTAAATTATGCAACAGATTAGGCACGGCTTATGCGGCGCCAAAGTTGTTTTCTTCAAAGAAGTATGTTACGTTTGGTCTGTATGTCAACAAAGACTTCGATATATTCAAAACGCTACCATCATCAACCCTGAGTCTCCAAACGACGCGCCGATAAATTCACTCCACTTTTTCAGAAAAAGGGATCTGCAACTGAAATGTATTCTTCTAGTAGATACACTTTCTTTTGAAAATGAATGGAAAGAACGGTCATTGATTGATATGAAATCATTTATTTGAATCGAGTCCGGAGAGCTAAAAACAAAAATGGCAATACTGCAAAAAGCCACATTGATATATCAATCAACAGTCATTATGAAGCAAAACAATAAATTAATCAAAATTTTTGTACCATATTAACAGACAACAAAAATGACACAAGACTTCATTATACACATCTCAGTAGTGAAAAAAAGGCTGTATCTTCCCCCATATCTTCGTGTATTTACAATACCTAGCAAAACAGATAAACAGTCTGGTCATGGAGACTGCAGTGTATAACACCAGTTCTTATATACACTAAATGTTTACTTATAAAAATACAATATGAAGCACATTTGATTCAAGAAAATGTTGACTGCACTCACTCATTCAGAAAATACCGTTTATGAAACAGAACTGAACTTCTCAAAACCGTCTTAAGCAAGATTTTGCAAACATGGCTTTTTCCTTTTTCTGCTTGTGAGTTGCTAAAATAACCTAAATTAGTAGTAGATCAACACCCTTTTCACGTTTTTGAGGGAAGAAAAAATGTAGGGGAAATCCTATGTATTTAACTAAATTTACTAATCTTTAAATTATTATCATCATTACCTATTCATCATCACCTAATACCTTTGTCCTTTTACCTTTATGTTAAGTGAAGATTGTTTAAGAAAAGAAAGACTACTATCAGAGTCTACTGTATTGAGCATGTTTTAGATACTATCTTGGCTTTCTCCTGTGCTATGCCACTTCTAAAGATATGCGCTTTGCCTAGAAGTAGAAAAGATACAAATGCAAATTAACAAGCAACTGCAGTTGTAAGATGGGACCTGGTTATCCTTATATCAGATGAACTGGGGGGTATCCATTTTAAGAGCTCACGGCAGAACAGGGCCGTAGCCTCCGGGGGGGCAGGGGGGGCAGCTGCCCCCCCCTGGGATTTGAGATGCAAAAAAAAATAATAATTGCAATTTCTGACTTCTGATTGAGCAATAAATAACAGTTAAAATGCACCAGAATGCAGTATTATACATACAGTTTTAAAAATTTTCCACACCGTGGGAGGGGGACACCCCCACCCACACCCCCCCCCCTTTTTGGCTTCGCCCCCTCGTGTCCACTTACTGCCCCCCCCCTGGCAGTTTGCTCAGGCTACGGCCCTGCAGAAAATCAATTTCTAGTCTTAGGCTAGGGCCCATGGACCCCACGCAGTTCTACTGTGGATTTTGCATAAATTAATTATTAATTTAATCATTATATGTTAATTCACATGAATTCATGGATATATTCTGCACTTCGCTTCACAAATTTTTCTTCTTTCAAATTTATACTCACCAGTTTTATTGATCAGTAGGTTTGATATGAGCAGATATTCGTAGAAGTCAATTGTGTTGGTTTGATCCAGGTCAATTTCATGAATGGCTTCCTGCATTGAAATACAAAATAAGTTTTTCTGCCATTCAAATAGTTTGCTTAAAAGGCTAATGTAATCAAAATGACTGAGTTGTTAGTAAAGTTCAGTGAAAAGTTTGCTAAGTTTATCGATCGTTCAAATAATTTCCTAAAGGGCTTATTTAAGAAAAAAAAACAATTGAGTTGTTAGTATTAATTTACTTAGCATAGTTAACTGAATTATAGTGTAGACATCTGAAGATGAGAACTACCTGTGTACCAAATACAGCTTGAATCCGCATAACTCAGCACATTACAAATCACAATTTAAAATATCATTTCTCTCCAAAGATTCTGATGTATTATATATTCCTCTTTGTAGTTAATATGCCCATTGCCCAGCTCAAAACTTCACATATCTCAAACAAGTTTTGTGACCCCTAAACATCTAAGTCATGAAGAGTATATACTGTAGTGCCATTGCACTATATGTCCAGTAAAAGTGTAAGAGTTAGGAAGAGTCCATGCTGTAGTAGTAGTATCTTTTCTATGAAAATGTCAAGGTTTACCTGAACTTGCTCTGCAGTAAAATCCTCTCCCACGATTGGCATAATGGCCTGCATAATCTACAGAAAGGAAAGTATCACAAAAAAATGAAAGAATCAAAGAAAAAATATAAATTAGTGAAACAAAACATGGGTGTGTCTAAAAAAAGATATATGACGGGATCATTATGTACAGTAGTGATTTATTATAAAACAGTATTCATTTGGAAGCAGATATGATGGCATGGTGAAAGCAATTATAATGTTTTTGTTTGTTTGTTTGTTTTGTACCTTTATTATTATCTGAAATGCTGCTGCATAGTATTATAATCTTGAATAATAATTTAAAACACCTTATAAAATCACATTTATCCATATTTATTTCAAAATAAGCAAGTTACAAATTTTCAAGTAAGTGATTCAGATATTTGGACTCTTTTCATTAATAATAATAATAATAATGATAATAATAATAATAATGTTGATGAAAAAATGAAATTGAAAAAAGATGAAAAGGGAAAATGTTCAGGAATTGGGCATCTTAAAATATTGAAATAATACATTTGAATGAATTTTATTGGTAAGTGTCGGTATTAATATTGTACCTCTGTGATGTCCAGCTCCCCATCACCACTTGTATCATACTTTTTGAATTGTTCCCACTGGTCCTGAATCTTAGAAACAAAACAAAACAAAAAAAAAAAAAAATAATAATAATAGTAATGTTAACACGCAATGATGTTTTCTTACCAAGTGTCACATGTTATTGAAATAATCTGTCCTGAAGTTATAATTCACAATAATTAATCCCCCCTACCACCATCCCTTGCCATTTTGAAAATTTCCTGCAGGGCACTATACAGAACTTGATGGGACTCTATAGGAATCCTTTAAGACTCTGTAGTAATTCTATTGCACATCATATAGGATTCTTATGTAGGTCATACGTCCTGCAGGACCCAATAGGATTTTGGACCAATTTCCTATTATTATTATCATTATAGCTATACAGGACATCTTATAGGAAGCTATAGGAAATTTTCCATAAGGGTGGGCCTGTACTTACATAACTCATGGCCATGAAGGGGAAATGTTTGATCACAGTTATTGACTTCAGTTTTCCTGTCTTTGGATCAACCAACTGTGGGTTCTCGGAGTCCCTGCTTTGCTCGGTGGATTTGTCAGATTTTGTGTCTTTTTCTGCCTCTTTGTTTTTGGCAATAGGTGGCAGCGGTTGCGCTGCCTTCAGACCTGGAGTCAAAATGGAAGCCTTTGTTCCCAGGAGTTGGTTCAATCTAAAAACGAGATATATATTTGGGTTAGAAACAAGTACTACTTTGTACATGGCGGTTCTTCCCATGAATCTTCACATTATATAAAATTAAATAAAAACTACGATGCTTCTCATAATGCCTTCTTACATCACATCAAAAAATATATGATAATACCGGTGCTAATGCATTTTACAATGGCCATCATGAAAGATTTTTATACATACACATGTTCCAGTAAATAAGTTCCCAGTAAATCAAATTAAACATACCCTGTAGATGTTCTTTATGTAAATTTTATATATATTTTTTCAAACATTTTAAACAGTAACAATATGCCCTGGTATATATTAATTGCACTATGCTTGTGCATTTTTTTATTCACTATCATAAAATTTAAAAGGCACCACTGTCTCAGAAAATTCAATCTGATTCATCTGAAATCTTGAATATATCAATGTCAGTATGCAGTTTAGATTCTTAGCAAACACAGAGCAACCTGAAACACAATTACTTACCTTTCTTGAGGAGTCATCTTTTTTACACTAGTAGGTACTTTTATATCCTGTAAATAAATTTTAATTTATATACAAATAATATATATATAATTTCCAGAAAAAAGTCCAGTCATCATCTTCAACAATAATTATAAGTTAGAGTTACATGTAGTTGATAAAATCTGATAAATAGATAAAATGTGAAATCTTTATATTATTATTATTATATAATGATATCTAGGTAACAATGTATTAAAATAGCTCAAAATATTTTCAGTTCAAGTCATCTCCTTCACTAGTTATACTGTGTTTTTTAGAGGGAGAAGGGGTACATGTACTGCCAAAGATAAGGGTGGGGGGGGGGCATGTGACTTTTGTGCCCCCACCCCCCGCTATAGCATAACCTTAGATTCCATTCCGATTGACACCATCTGTCAACAGAGATCAATCAAACTCTGTGGGGGACTCTTGCTGAGTGCAGTCAACTAAACTGAATGACATGCCTCCAACCAGTTTTTTTTTCTTTTTTTTTTTATATTCTACTCAAAACCAGGAGGCATGTCATTCAATTAAGTTGATTGCACTCAGCAAGAATCCCTGCAGAGTTAGGTAGATCCACATTCACTGATAGTGCAGGCCCGTAGCCAGGGGGGGTTCGGTGGGTTTGAAAGAACCACCCTTTTTGCTGGGAAAAGGTCCACTCTGCGTAAAATTTAATCTATGTACTTGAGAAAATTATGGTAAAAGGTCCAATTTTTTAAGAAAACGAACCACCCTCTGAAATTGCTGGCTATGGGCCTGTAGTGTCTGTGGGCATGGGCCCTTACTCTGTCGATTCCCATATAATGTGTTGGTAACTCAGCTAACAGATACGACAGCCTCCCTTCAGCAGTAGCACTTATGACTCTCTCCAGCCTCTGCCTCATCACATCAATGTCACGGCGACTAAGAACATCTGCGGGAAGGATGCCGCCATTCTCTGACATGAATCTCTCTATTAAAACTCTGAAAACGATACAAGGGAATCTATCAATGTCTGAATATCAAGACTGTTGAAATAATGTTAACAGGTCGAAAACAATGAAGACAATTATTCTGCAAAACAAGGAGTTTTTAAACCTATTTGAGTTAAACATCAACATGTATAATTGCTAGTTACCATATAAAATCAACTGATAAAAGGTTTTCAAAATTTTTCAAAAACCAAAGAAATCTCATTGACATATGATAATAATGAAACTAAAATTTGAATATGACAGCTGCAATACTGAAGATGGCAAAAATTATAAAAAATTCTAAAAAAATTCTAAAAAAGATATCTTACTTGAAATCTTTTTTGAACCCTTGTATAATCCCTATTATGTGTTTTTGTTGCTTAAAAAGTTCGCTCTCTGTTCTCTGAACATCCTGTAAGAAAAAAATGTCACGATTTATCACAAAAAATTGGATGTCAAAACAGCAGAATGCACAACCATTGCACATCTACCACAATTATGAACACTGTATAATCATTATGTTAATAAAAGTATAAAATATCTTCAATTAAGTTACCTTTTGTAATGTAAATAAAAGTCTTTTCAATTCTTCAGTTTCTTGTTCTGCCTCTGAAATTGTATGAAATTCCATTAAATAATTTACAAACAATAGTAATAACAAGAAGAAGAAAACAGAAAACTGGGACATGCTCAAGGTACTAGTATGTGTAAAACATGCTCTTCTCAAAGCCTTCATAGGTCCATAATTATGATCAAGTGCCTCTGTTATTACTAGTCATAAAATACTAAACAGATAAAATTGTTTAAAAAACAGGCTAAACTTTGGCTGGTTATCTATCAATCGATATCAATGTTAACAGTATATTATTTTGCCATAATTAGTCCAATTCTAGATAGAAATAGGCCCAGTTACATAAAATTACAAGATTTCAGAGACTCCCTTTTTCACTGTCATCTAGCTCAGGGGCAGATCCAGGATTATATGAAGGGGGGTCCATGGGTGCGAAGCCGACACCCTACTGCCCCCCCCCCCTCCCTTGGCGTGGAGTTTGTGGCCCAGTGAAGGGCTCTGAAAAATTTTGGTATTTAAGTGGGCCAACAGTACCATTGGGTATGCTATAGAACTATGTCACTTTCAGCTAGTCAATATTGTGATTTCAAGAGGGGACCATTGGTGTGATATTTTTCAGAAAACGAAGGACGGGCCATGGACCCCTCTGACATTCCGCCACTGTAGCTGATGATGCAGCTTCAATTTAACCCTCTTTTAAAGACAAACATTTACCATCTCCACCAGACGCTTTCTTCTTGTCTTCTGCCATTTTATATTTCTTAAACTCTGCATCTGCATTCTGCAAGTAAAATATGTCTTCTTTTAGAAAGGTTTTATAACATTCAGGGATGAGACGGGAATTCAGTGAAAAAAGTCAATATGTGGTGTGGGGTCCTGGGGGCTGCCTAGGCCAATGCTATTTTTGGCTTCTAAAATGTTTGAAATCCACTGATAGTTGGAAAAATCTCATCCCTGAACAACTGATTGCCTTAATAAGATTGTCTTGAAAAGAGTGCTAAAAATTTTGCAGAATACCAATGTATATAATAAATGAAAATGATACAACCTTGAACATATTTTAAAACATTCAATTCTTATATAATTGTTTTATTACTTTCATTATAATTTTACATCCATGGTAAGTACATGTACATGTATTTCTTTTCAGGCTTATCTTAAAATTATTCATTATGAATTAACTATCAAATTGAGTGTGATACAGTAATTTAATACCTGGAGCTGTCTCAGCAATGAAGAATTTTCTCGTTTTAGTTCAATCATCTCTGTCTCCAGCTTCTTTTCTCTAAATAAGTATGAAACAAATACTGACTTAATATGAACTCATTTGAAAAAATAAAGAATCTAAAACAAACAGCATCATGCATCTATAACTTTTTTTTAAGTTTCTCATCTGCAAATACATGATTGTATGATTTAAATGCATTAAAATACCTGAATTGCAGGGTTATCCTTACTTTCTTTCTTTTTTTTTTTTTTTTTTTGAAAAATCCACAGTTTTATCAATTTTTAAAATTCTTGAAATCTAATAAAAAAAATTTGTTTGCTTTACTATCCTCAAAAATTGATAAACTATTTTTATTATTCTTATTTAAGCTGAGAAAATATCCCAGTTTTGAAGCCAGGCCCTGTAAATCACTGCAATTATGGAGAAAACTAGCAATACCCACCTTTCTGAGACTTTTTCTAAAAGTCTTCCCTTCTCTTTCTGCCATAATTGGACATTTCCAGCTCTCTGCAACCTGTACATATGTTAAAATGGGACATTTTACAACAAATTTATATCCCTGCATTTTTAGCACTGTTTCTATCAAAAACAATGAAAGTGAATTCAATTTATAAAGTTTCACATTTACAAATATTTTTGTCTTACTCTTGTACATCCGTTGTCTTTTTCTTCACCACTTCTTCCAGGTGTTCATATTTTTTCTGTAGAGCTTTGAGTTCTATGACATCTTGGCTGTGCTTCCATTTTGTGTCTCTGATTTCTGCCTCAACTTCTGCATTTTTTTCTGAAAAAAGTGAGTTAATTATTCTCCATTATAACCCTGAAAATTCTCAGTATAAAAGAAACCTGGGCAATTAATAGCAACATCAGGATCAGGGAGTATTCATATCTATGGTATATAGTTCATGCCTACATATGCCATGTACATGCATGTCAAGCATTGATATTGTGCACCATTTTTTAAGCTAAAACCTATGACATGCTTTAAAAAGTTAACTTTTCCATAAAAGATGCTTAAACAGTCAGTATCATTCATCTTAAAAGATCAAAATGATGGCACTGCAGAATTACAATCACACCTTCTTTGCTCACACTGATGTAAAAAATAACCCTCTCAGTGCTGCAACCTCGGAGGTGTCTGGTAAACATAGGCACTGGGAGACACCTTAATCACCTACTATGTAATCTCCCTATTTGCCATACCCACAAAATTTTACTGTGCAAGACCTAACCATTTAACAGGGGCAGATTGAGGCCGTCTTCTGGGTCTTCAGGAAGATGGTCAGATATTCAAGTTTACACTGACGGGTATCTATTTTTTCTGTCAAAGACAGTCAAAAATGGAGGATGGATCAACAAAGATAATTTGGTAGACTGTCAGAAAATAGCTCTGGATCCACCCCTGGTTTAAAACAAAATACCTAATAACTTTCTGATTTCCATCTTGAGCTCTTTCTCTCTGTTCAGCTCTTCTTCAACCTTTTCATGCACTGCCTCCCGACAGAACTCTACCTGCTGGATAAAATCTAGAAACATCTTGCCAGGGTCATGAGTCTCCTCTTTTGTAAAGTTGCCATGGTGATAGCCTATGTACTCTTCTCTGAGGAATTTGGTACGGATACTGGACCAGTGATCCTCATGCTGTAGTAAGAAAAAATTGGTATATACAGTTGGTATATAAAAATTAAATAAATAAATTAATTAATAATAATTAGTATTAATTAATTAATTAATTAATTAGATGAGTTAACTCTTATACAAGCGAGAGAGAGAAAGAGAGAAAGAGTGGAAGGGAGAGATGGACGGTGGGGGGAGGGGAGAGTACTCACTACGTCATGCAGTTTATCCATAAGGAACTGATGCGGCTCACTTGTAGCTTTGATATCTGTCTGAGCCATCTCCATGATCTCTCCCAGCACCACAAACAGGCTGTCAATACCATCCTTCAGCTCCTGCAGGTTGACCCTGTCAAATATCACACCTGCCATTTTGTTTTGCCTCTGGAAATAATGATCAAATCTTTATATATATATTTTCTATGCATTATCATAAAAATAATTTTTTTTCAATGGTTAGAAAATTTATTTTGGCCAAGAGATTTTTATAAACCAGATAACTAAAGAATTACTTTGGAAAGAATACAACTTACATGTACATACATGAGTCTACGGTTCTGTTTGCATTACACTGTTAAGAAATAGACTGTATTCATGTTATATAATGGGAGAGATTTAGCATTGTGTCTCATTTAAAATGTCTCTTCATATAAACATTAACCTACCATATTTTATAAGTTAAAGTTTAGGCCTGTACTGTAAACAGTTATTGTTTTTCCTGCTACATTAAACTGTTACTTCATATACATACAAATTTGTATCATGAATTTTGATAAGAAATGTATGTGTATAAAAACAGAAAAGATGCCAATAAAGTGAAAGGTGAGCATTGTGACTGGGTGTGACATCATCTCAACTAACACAATCTACATTCTAGAAACTAATGATTGATGAGTATTGCTAATAAAAAAATGACACTATGGAAAAATATACTAGAATATCATTCTACAGGTGTATTATCTAAACTCGGTATATATAACCTTTGTGAAAAGCTTGGGCTTGCATTGCCTTTTGCAGCCTTTGTGATGATTTCTGAAAACTCACTTTATTTTTCATCTTTGTCTCATTGTTACATGTAATCATTCAAAACTTATAATCAGTTAATGACCAGTTATTTAATCTTAATATATATCAAAAATTTAATCAAATGTTATTACTTATTCAGTGCACTGCTCTATCTCAAATATATTGTTCTATACCTATTCTACGGTTCATATTATGTTAGTCTAGCTAGTGGTATAAGTGGAAATAAAGAATAATACATAAACAAAAATAAGCTATGTGCATATCAAAGTGCCAGCTTGCAAAAAAGGTCTAAAGAAGCCAAACCAGCTAAAGCAGCTAAATTTACTAATGTCTACATACAAATAAATTAATCACTTAATTACCTAGAAAAAACTTAGCAAAGCAAGCAGCACTGGTTCACTGAAAAATCAAACCAAACACATTGAGCTGAAAAGTAGGGTGGTCAATAACCCCATATTAATTTTATTATCTTTTTAAATAGCAAACAAGCATTATGCAAAATCTTGCAAACTCAAAAAAATCTTATTACCATATACCAGTATTTACATCAAGACAAATTAATATTAATCATGTCACAAATAATGACTGATCTTACATAACAGGCAACCAAAGCAGCAAAAATAAATAAATAAATAAATAAATAAATAAATAAATAAATAAGTAAAGCCTTTTGTTAATGTTTGCAAAATATTTTCTTTATAAAATTAAATATTGTTAATATTAATAATGCAGATAAGCTGGTGAAATTATCCAGTTGTCAGTTGTAAATATTCAATAAGGCATTGCTTATACAATCTGTATGGCTTTTGTATAGAATTGAGTACTCACCCGAGTAGGTCTGGAACTGCTAGTACTTGGGGCCATGCTGTGGTTTACGTGCTGAGTTACAAATCCTGATCCCTGTTTTCTATCTGCTTGTCCTGGTGGTGCTGTCATGGCCATCTGAACTTGCTAGTTGTTAAATTTTTCAGTAAACATCTGGAAGAAGTAAATATATTCAGAACCAGTAAGTTAACTCCTACTGATATTTCAATGTCAAAAGTTACGTTACAACAAGCTGTTCAAGGGCTCGCTACAAATGTATCAGCACCTGTTACAGCTGCACGACAAATCCTGACTGTGAAAATTGTATGAACAATGATTAATGATAAAGTCATTCTTGAACGGTTTCTTACAACAACGCATCTTGATATGGTGGAAAAAGCTCTTTAAAAGCAACTTGATTGCCATCTGGAAATATAATCCCCACCCAGTTACGACATTCAGCTTGATTTAATGGATGGCATTTAACTTTCTCTTTTTTCTTTGTGATCTATATCAACTGACATTACTCTATCAACACAGCTGCATTGAGACTAGTAATATCTTAGACTGAGAATTGGTCCAACTTTTGTTTTCCGATGAACAAACTGTAACAAGTCAGATTCTCAATTAAACCTGTAATTTCAGGTCAATGATGATGTGAATTTAAGACCCAAATTTCCTGTATTAAATCACTCTGTCTGAACACTCTGTGAACACATTTATAAAAAAAAAACACTTTAAAAACATCATCTTTATGGACTTTGACATTTAACTGCAGAACTTTAATGGAATTCAACAGCCAGATTTTACTGGAGAGGGAGGAGAAGAGTCCTAGCTGTGTCCATGAATTGCATTCAAGTATGAGAAAGAGAGTTTGAAGGGTAATGGCATTATAACTTCAGTAATGACTGGATGTTTTCAATTGGGAAAATTGTGAAATTTGCATATAGTGTATTTTTTGAAGTCATAAATTATTCAAATAACAACAATACTATTAAGTTGTAGCAACAAAATTGAAAGGCACTCTACCAAATCGTTCAGTTCTATATAGTAAAAGTACCAATACTGCTATAAAGAGTATGTTTTTTAATGATTCCAAAGTTATGTATAGGAAAGATTGATTTTTCCCCAATTGAAAAGATGGAGCCATTACCCTGTAACAGATTTAATAAATAAAGAAAATCTCACCTTCAACATGTAGCATATAGAAAATGTGTGACAGAATCCTTCCTTTGACTTCCAAAACCCAGTCAATTCTTTATTGCTGTAAAAAGGACCCTAGAAGTACAAGATATCAGTATAGATCTTAAAATTTTTTAACATTGCTATCACGCAAGTAACACATGAAAACAAACGTAACCGCAATGAGCTGCTCTACGCACACACCTGTTTCTGTACATAGTAAAGCCCGTCATTGGTTTAATATCATGTAACTACTTATCACTTGTAATGCTGCATAATATGCACCCCGGGCGGTTTCCAAGGCAGTTTTGAAAGTTTGGGGGGGGGGGGATCAAACCCTCACTGAGTGGGATTTCAAATACTAAAGATGCTTTTTTGTGAGAAAAAATATGAAAATATTACCAATGGAAGGCTGATATCTTAAGCTTTATGGGACTGCATGAGAAACTACAGGAAGAGATCAGATTCGGTAGCACTAACAGTTACTGAGGTGGTTTCAAAATCAAACACCCCTCAAGATCATCTTGTCTATGTCCCTGGTTACAAATGAATAAATAAAGCTCAAGACCTTTCAGCAATGGTAGCGTCTTAACCTAAATGTCTTTATCACATCGAATCATGTTGTTGACTGGATATATGAGATAATTTGCTGCATAAAAACTGTCTTCATCTGTAAAAGTCAAGAAAAATAGGGCAATTAAATATTGACTTGAAACGAGAGGTGTCTTTCTACTCAAGTTTTTTCTTCTTTTTTTTCTGAGTCAATTTATGTGTGAAAAATGTTTTTATCAGAACTTAGACAAATATTGCAGTTTTAATAGTGTCAGAAAATAATTTGTTATAAGAAGTCTTGTTAAAACAAAAAGTTTCCATCTATTTGCACCCTGAGCTTCAGAGATAACTTGACACTAACCTCTTCACAAGTTACCTCTAAGTTGACACGATGAAGATAGGCTATAGTGAAGAGGTTAGTGTCAAGTTATCTCTGAAGCTCAGGGTGTCTATTTGGCACTTTCTACATCATTTTTCCTTCAGGCCAAAATACGTTTTGCAATCCCTTTATGTTCTTAGAGTAAGGTTCAAAAATATTTGCTCACTTTATGAAATGAAACATCAATGTTTTTGTCTCTTGTTCACCTAAAAACATGCCCTAAATGACCTCTTCTCTTTTCTGAGTTTTTGTAACACTAGCTTTACAATGGCTACTATGCTCAATGCATACATCAGGGGCGGATTTAGGCCGTCTTCTGGGTCTTCCGGAAAATATCTCTGGATCCGTCCCTGTACATGTACAACAGTTATATGTATAAGAGCAGAGCCCGCGACTTACAGCCCAGCCTTTCCTTTTTTCAACAAAAGCCAAATTTTTCATCAAACACACACACACACACACACACACACACACACACACACACAAAGAAACATTCGACTCAAATCCCCCAGTATTGCCAAATTTAGTTTATGGACTGCTTACTCTCTCTGTCCCTTTCTCTTTCAGAAATCATGCTGAGAGTCCAAAGTCAACTTATAGCCTATAATAAGCTACATATAATTCACACTCACACTATATGACTGCGGTGATATTATATATTTTCTATCAAAGTAACAATTGAATATATTGCAAATTTTAATAATGTAAAAAAAAAAAGAACTTTATGAAGAGTTACAATTCTTTTGAAAAAATGAAAAAAAAAATTATCTACAAAATGATCATTGACAATTAAGTAAACTGTGTATATATGTTTTCTCAAACTGCTTGTGTTTGATGCTAGATCATATGTAATTATGATTTTCAAACCCATGTTAAAAAGACAGAAAGAAAATGAAAATAATTAGGAGTCTACCCTAATGGTACAAATCAGATTTCTAAGAAGTCGAGACATAAACCCACAATGTACATGTATGCACAGCAAGAAAAAAGATTTCTTAGCCTTTAAATCTCTAATCACTTTACAATAACATACCCCCCTTTACTTTATCCAATATATAAACTTCTTTGAATTTCAATGCTAACAATCCGTGATAAATGAACATCATCCTCACACTATAAAAACCACATTAAAAAATCCTCAATGCCCCAACTTACATGTATATCAAAGAAAAAATTCATAACCTTCTCCTAGAACTGATCCCTCCTCCCAAACACTCAAATTCCTGTTTAGACGTTACATGTGTCAAGTTTCCGTCTAGGTGGTATTTCATTTATTTATAACATGTGCCATGAAAGTCAAAATCACCAAGTAAAATAGTAAATGAATGGAACATTGGCACTGCTTGTTATTTTAGGAGTTGAACTGCAAATATCTAGGCATTTATACTCAGGCTTGTTCAATTCCTTATTGCAATATATATATATATATATAGTGAATTTATAACTACAGGTAGTCTTAGAAAATTAAGTATAACTAACAAGAATTAAAAAATCATTTTGAATCTAATTACATTTCTTAAAAATCTAGAAACACCCTCATCTTTACCTCACATCACAATGCCCCCCCCCCCCCCCCCTCAAGCATTCATGGCTAAGTGTGGACACATTTGTATTATAATTTACATGGAAGCCTTATTTATTTATAAGAAAGGGGTTTAGGCACTGTTTAGAATCACTTAGCTTTAAAAAAACCTTTCATTACTCAAGCAAAAAGTCCAGTATGCTGTACGTATTACAACCCCTAGCAGTGTTGAAATAATCATCTTCCTGAGATTGTAACAAAACTTATTTACATTATCAAATTTTCAGGACTGAGAACTCACAAAATTAAAATAAAATTCAAACTTAAACATTACAAAACCATATCCATTGCAAACTACAAGTGTCACTTACTTTTATAGGAGAAAATCAGTTGATATATTTTACTCCGGTGATCCGTCTGCCTCGTGTGTCGATATGGGATAACCAGTTCTATTCCACTCTACTGACCACAGCTACAAGTGCACTACTGCCACCTTTTCTTCATTTGTCCATATCCCAGTTACCATAGCAACCAGCATTGTCGTCTGCTGAAAGGAAACATAAACCAAACATGCTGTGAATAGCAATTACACATATAATATTTGTATACAAATCGCCAGGGTTTATTATTGCTGTTATGAAAGAGAGTCGTTAAAGCATGAAACGGAGTCATACTTTTCAATTACGTGCTGCTAGGGATATGCTTGCGTGGTCAGTGTGAAAGAGACACACTTCTATTGACATGCTTTTCACAAATGTCACAATTCAAGAATAACATTCAAGAAGAAAAAGCATTTAATTCTTAAACAGTCACTTGTTACATTTCTCTCCAGTGGAGAAGTGACGCCCAACATGAAAAACTCATCATTCATAAATTTAATAGGTGCTGCTCCTTTCCTGACAATAATAATTTGCATCATATTTTATGGTAACTGAATCAGCTTTAGATCAATCTTTAAATTCACCAAATTGGGTAAATTGTGATACCATTAAATTTGATCTGGTATCTAGGGATTAAATCATCCCCTAAATGTGTTTTTCACTACGAAGCTCTTTGTATTTGGTCAGTGATCAATTATAAACAGGTGTAGAAATATTTCTGCTGTTGACAGGAGAGCTGAATTAACAAAACATCTATAAAATACTTACCAATGTGAAACTCATCAGCTGAGTGGCACATGCCACCCTCTTCAGTTTCAGAGGACCCCTTCCCCACCCTCAAAAAAAAAAAAAGTACAATTCGTAATCAAAACAAGACAAAACCAGGCGTTTTTATCAACATGCCCTACATAATTGTAAAATTGTTTTCTTCCAAAAATGTTATATTTTTGTATATCATTGTGACCTCCCACCTACCAAAATCTTACATCTGTCAGTGATTATTCATATGTACATAATTCAAGCCATATGACATTGAAACCAATGTCTATAAACAGAAATGTCTTTTCAAAATAAAGTTTCACTAAACATTCCAAACTTAAGATGCATTTCTCTGCATTTCTTAATATTCTCAATTTCATAATTTCAGAATCCTATTAAAATTTAAAACATTCATTAACACAGCACAATCTGCAGCATGAATACGTATATAGGCAAAGAAGAAAGCATTTTGTTTAGGTATAATATTATTCTTCAATTAAATAAACTGCCCACTGGTCAGCAAATCAGGCATAGAATGAAAACCAAATGAGATCAAATGTCTGGGAGTCAAATAACTGTACAGGACGGGTCCATCAAAAATAAATATTATTATTGTAAATACACATCCATGCTCAGCATGCAAAACCCACAAGTGTATAAGAAGTCTGTTTCAGTAGTTTTTATTAAGATCTCAAACAAAACATGGAACTTTTATAACTTATCACAACCTTTTAGTAGACTAAGGAAATAAATAAGCACATACTACAAAATCTGTACAAATTTGGCATTGGACCACACATTACATCTTCAAGTTGATGAATCTCGGCATCTGTCGGATTTGAATTTACAATCTCAGAATTCTGTGACTCCATAAAGAAAGTCCCCACTTGTTATAAGAATACCTCTTAGAATCAGGTAGGCACAAGGATACATGTTGGTACATTTAGAGTGAGGTTTTAGTCCAAATAATCATGAAAATACATAGCTATATTAAGCCAAAAATTACTGTTCAACATTTTTTCACATGCCTACGCAAATAATCTCTGTTAGCCTTTCAGTTATGCATTTCAGTTTGTATGAGACCCTTCAAATTTCAATAGAACTACAAAGTTATAAGTATTACTGTAACAGTAGCCTGGGGCAAAGAAATATCCCGTAGTCAGAGTGACTGTCATGGTCAATTGGTCATTTTCTCGGTCCATTGACCACTACTCTACCGCATTTGCCACGTTTTAATTCACCGTGTAATGTATCATGAACAAGTTATTTTAAAATATAGGTATTACTTAACTTGTAGCTGTCTTTGTGGTAAAGCCAGATAGTTTTAAATATTAGTTTAGGCAGGCAAGGTACGTGACTGCATAAGAAACCACTGGCCCAAGGCAGTGATTTAACAGGTCAGAAGAAAATGAATATTACACAACCAAATGGTATGTAATATGTGGCCCAACTGTGACTTTACATTATTCTTCAATTAAAAGAAAGTTTTTTTCTTTTTTTTTTTTTTTTCTTTAGGATCTGGTGAAAATGCAAACAATTAAAAACTTTGTTTCCGTTTTCTTTCTGGTAACACATCAAAGACCAGTGGTTTAGTGTTTTTAGCACAGTGCTCTAGAGATTGTTAACCTTAAGCATGGTGAAGACACTTATGAAAATAAAAGTATTTCTAATGTGTTTGTGTATTACAAAAATATGAAAATTAATAAACAATGTCTAATTTCAAAAAGTGTGGCAATGACAAGAAATGTGATTTTTAAATTCCTAATTATAAATTTATAATAATGATAATTTTACAATTATAGACATAATAAAACACTGACACAATCATATGTAAATTTCAAAATAATTTATGCAACAGTTGTAAATATTCTTTCAACATAAAGGGATACAATATAGCATATGGAATAATAAAAATATGAGAAAGACCACCAGTTCAAATCACAAAGTTTGTAAAATATACCAACTTGTCTTAATAAATAAATTTCAATTCGATTTTGAAGCAATCTTTTTAAATAAATAATTTTACAATATTGTCTTGTCGGACCCGGCTGCCACACAAGCTATCCTCTACATAATGATTGACAGTTGAAAAATATTAATGATTCAAAAACACATTACTGTCATTACAAGGAAAAATGCAAGGTATATCATACACTACATCATGGACCGAAATTCATGCAACAACACTTACTCAAATATGTCATATACAGTACTGGCCACAGTTAATTTCCCAGCTATCAGAAAAATACAAAACATAATATACTGAAGCTCATGCTATAAATCACTTACAAACCCATTTGTCTTTTACATATTTTATCATAATAACTATTATTTGTCATGTTTTATTGCTTTATTGATTCCCATAAAGAATTTCCATTGGGAAAAATCATTTACCTTAATCTGTAACAACAAAATTCAAATTTACTGAGGGTAAAAAATCAATCTGATTGAGAACTATCAGACTCTGACAACTGCAGAGATTCAATCCTTCCAGTGGCCTTAGCTTTAGAGGTTCTAGAAGGGCCGGTTCTCCTTTCCAGTGATGGAACAAGACTTTTGTTTGTCTGCTTTTTGCAGGATTTATTGGATGTTTTCTTACTTTTCGTCATACTGTCACTTTTACCTTTGGACTTTTTCTGAGGTAATACAGTACTACTACTACTGCTACCTTTGACACTGCTTGTAGATTGCACATTCTGTCCCTTTTCCTTGGCTTGAATTTGTTTGTTGTCAATTTTTCTGTTTTTTGCGGTCAATTTTGCTTTGTCCTCCTCATCCTCTTCCGAACTCGGCTCTGAAAAATTAAGTTCATGTTCTGGGGATTCTTTCACTCCCTTAGATTTAGAACTCTGACCTGTAGAAGTTCTTTGACCTTTCTCAGACCTTGACCTACTTTCATTCTTCATTTTCTTCTTGCCTTTGGTCTTTCCATTGCTTTTGCCTGATTTATCTTCCTTGTCTGCTTGTGAGGGGTTGTGAAACAAGTCAATGGCCCTGGCTAATCTTTTGCTCTTTACAGTCCTCTTCTCAGACAAATCCACAGTGAAGTATTTATCCAGCCTGTTTTGGCTCTGAATGAAAACATAATTCAATTTAAATAATTTTTGTAAGCACCATGATATTCATATTTAATCAGAAAGCTGCTTGAAGGAGAACTTTTTAAGAGATTCAGTCAGGAAATAAATATAACTAGAATTTTTTTTTAAATTGTAAAATATGAAGTAAAATGAAGGTATAAAAGCTTAGTAAAAAGAGTGCAATCAAAATTAAGACTACTGACATTTTCAACCATAAACAAATTTTCAGTTAATAAAATAAATTTGAAAATGAAACCTTTGAAGATTTTTTTTGTGAATGTGATGACACCAATTAAGTTTTAAAACAGTAGAGAGTCTTTACTCACAGTGGTGTTATTTAATTGTTTCATCACAGGGAGCAGCATTTCATCCACCTTCTTTCTGGTCCAGCCACACCTCTCGGACCCAAATGTGGCACACTCGGTCAAAGATTTTAACATATTAAACAGTATCCTCCTATGTCCAGCTGTAAATATCAGCAGTACATACCATACTTATTTTATTTATTTTATATTCATTTTCATACTGATTAACCCAACAAAGAAAAGTAATTTTATTGCACTCAAAAGCAATGATAGACAGATTAAACAAGAGAAAGAAAAAGAAAAAAAACTTGGAATTGATGGTTTCTGTGAGCTAATCATTATCAGCCAGTCTACTAAGATGGGTCCTATTAGGAGAAAGTACGGTTGGCCTTACTTGACTAAAAACATGACCTAATTACACACAAGGGCAATATTGGTAAAAAAAATTTTTCACAAATTTGATTATTTTTACCAGGTAAGCAGGCAATTTGAAAGAAAGAAAGAAAGAAA
Organism: Lingula anatina; assembly: GCF_001039355.2. Next base: position 339,138 of record NW_019775450.1, on the reverse strand, counting down.
GAAATAAAAACACCTTTTGCTATCAATAATTACTAATTTAAAAACATTATTGCATATCGAAGCAAAAGGATATTCTCTAAGTAGGTCAAGGTCAGGTCGTCCCCAACTGAAGCGTTCTCTGGAATCCTCTACTGTGGGCTGAAGGTAAGCCTCGATCACGGTGGAACTGGGGAAACCTGGAGGTTGACAAACATGTTTTCTGATCAGAGATAGTGAACCTAAATACCTGTTTAAATGTGCCACTGTTTTTCTTTTCTTTTTTTGTGAGAGAGGTGCATGTGTGAGTGTATGAAAGAGAAATAGAGCTAGAAATAGTGCCCTATCTCTGTGAGTGTGTGTAGAGAGAGAGAGAGAGAGAGAGAGAGAATGGATGCCAGTGTCTCTGTTTACCTGTTTATGTGCATGCATGTGTTTGCAAGTATGGCTGGTATACAAGTACGGTTGGTATACAAGTACGGTTGGTATACAAGTACGGCTGGTATACAAGTATGGCTGGTATACAAGTATGGCTGGTATACAAGTGCAGTAATTGGTATTCGTGTATGGTTGGTATGCAGAAAATTTAGCTATCAGTTACCCAGACTCATCAAACAATATAATTCAAGAAGGAAACAATAAGGTATAACTATATTTCTTTTACCTGCTCTAATTTGCAGTTTCTTTAGCTTGCTTTTTGTCTTACTTTCACCAGCTGAAGGTTTTGGCCGATTTTGTACCGCCTGCCACCACTCCCTAAACATTTCAAAACAATTAAAAAGAGGGTTTCAATTAGAAAAAACACACCAGCTTCCAATCAACTCCCATCAAATATATTTCTCATCGTGATTTTTAATTTTTTTATAATTTTTATTCCAAATCTTATTCATATCATTAGTGTATCTATAAATTTTTTATTTACTTGCTCACTCATTTATTTATATTGATTTTTCATTAATTTATTATGTTGAATTTGTTAATTTATCTTTTTGAAAAGATAACAAACTATCTATACTTAGTTTTCTTCAGTTTAAGCCCTCAGTTTGGCCAACTTTGGTAATGAGACTGTGTGATGATTGATTCACTGAATAATAAAATCTACATAAAATCAATCACCTGAAGGCAACCAAAGCATCCACATCTTCTCCAGGAAATTCACTCAGGATCTCCATGGCAGTGACAGGTCCTGCCCCCTGTAGGCCTTCGGTGTAATCACTGCCACATACCAGCGCCACACAGATACACCGCCTACGATCCAGACCTAAGATCATTGTGAAAGATTTCAGTAAGTTCATTCTATTGTGGTGTATTTCAGCTAAGTGGCCAGTCACAAATCAGTTGCGATGCGTCGGGGATGGGTATTACTCGGGAAATTTGAACAAAATCTTGAGACAGATCTCACGATTTTGCACCCGTCAGAGGTGCTCTCCGGACGCCTGCAGGTTGTCGCAGATTTTTTAGACATCGCCACACCTGTCGCGGTCCCCAACTTTGAACTTAAAATTTTAAGTTTGCTCGCAAGATTTTTCACCCATTTTGGGCATCCCAGACATAATCTCCGATGACCTACGATGCTCTCCGATTAATCGGAGGCGTCCTCCAAATAATCTGAGACTTTTCCTTTTCCTTTTCCCCCACATATACCCAAGGGGAAAAAAATTACAAGAAAAGACGCTCGCAGATATCGTCTCCGATTGCCTCCGATGCAATCAGAGGCGATCGGAGGCTAATCCCAAGTTTTTCGACAAAACCGGGTCAAAATCCTTGAAAAAATCTCAGACAATGTAACTGCTCTACTTTAATTAGGATTATTGCTTGGATTGTTCAAGGATTCTTTATTTTCTACGACGACCCCCGGCCAAAACTAATCCCCGACTGATCACCGACATTGTGACTGGGCCATAAGTGGTAAATGTAATATAATCTGAATTGGCTTAGAAATATGTTATAAATCCTTTACTCCTTTAAAAATCAAATTCAAATTTATCCTCAAGTTTAGTTGAATACAATGTTTATAGAGCATCTATAATTATTTTAAAAACATAAATTATAAATAAAACTTCATAAGACACCCCTTATTATCATCTTAATTCTTTTTTTGTCCTTTTGTTCTAGCATAAGGTTCTTTCACACCCCGTATAAGTCTTACCAACATGTTTTTCTATATCCTCAATCTTATATCTCTCAACATGCTTGTTCTGGTTGAAGAAGTTCTTGTAGACACTGCGTCCACCAAACAGCCAGATGTCACTGTCGTCCGTGATGGACCCGCTGGTCAAGTTTAGCTGGTCAAGCTGGGCGCACTGGGCTTCGGCCTCCATGGGGCTTACTACATAGGGGATCCCGAATAGCTGAAGGAGTTCCTGTAATAAAACAATTACTAAATTAATATAATTAAAGAGTAAAGTTATGTGGAAAATAACTCTGTATTCATGGAACATTTAAATTTCAGTTACGTCATTTCTGCCTCCACAGTTCTTACTACATAGGGGATCCCGAATAGCTGAAGCAGTTCCTGTAATAAAATATATACCAAATAAATGACAATAGAAATGAAGTTAGTACTTGGGGAAATAATTCTGTATTTGTAGAAAATTCTAAATTTCAGTCATGGCATTTCTGTTAATTGCTGGCTCCCAATTTTGCTCATGGTGCATTGAAACTTGATTCAGAAAAGTTTAACTTTGTTTTGAGAATTAATTTCCTATTCCACCAAGCAACTAACACAACTACTTCTATGTATTCATGTGCTGCCAATCTCTCTTGCTTTTCCTCTTATCTTTCAAGATCTTTCTCTCTCTCTCTCTCTCTCTCTCTCTCTCTCTCTCACGCACACTAGTGATCATCTAAGTAGCCAACAATCACCTGTGCCTCTGCCTGCATCTTCTCTGTCACTGTGGCTGCCAGTCTCTCCTGCTGTCCTTTGGTCTTCCTCAGATTTCTCTCTTCAAATATAAGCTCTTGGTCCAAATCTTCCAACTCAGCCTATCCATTAATAAAAAAATAATAAAATAATTATAATAATAATACCTAAAATTGTTATCATTTTTATTATGAGTAAAACTCAGTATTTGCATTATAAAAGCACCGATATATATCATGCCAATATAATGATTTCTTATATAATACATTATAAACATATTCCAGTCCTTTTCTTGCTCTAAAAATATGGACTAATGCTTAGCTCCAGTTTTTTTCCTTTTAACTGCCTTTACCAATACCTGCGAAAATTGAGAGGCCCGATTTGCATTCACCCTATCTAAGTGCTCTTCCCTTATTTTCCAGTCTTCTACTTCCCTTTCAGTTGATTGAAATGTTGGTGCTGGTGTCTTTACTGCTGTAAATATACTCGCAGGAAACAGGTCATCCTCACCAGGGGGCGCTGCACTGGGGTCAATTGTTATTGCTATTGTATCTATCTTGTCATCTTTGAATAAAAACAAAATAAAAATCAGTTCATTAAAATAAAACGGATATAGCTCATGTGCATCAACATTTCAATCTTGCACTGAAGGCACATTTAAAAGTCTCTTGGAATTCATAAACACCTCAAAATTAACAATTTATCTTTTTTCACCAATATACCTTTGCTCATGAAAAATCGGAAAATGTTCAGCATATGGGTAAAATTTATAGTGCTAGTAAACCCAGGTATGTAATTCCACTGTACCTGACAGACAGCTTTCAACTTTCATCTTCTTTTCTGGCATGCTTGAAATGGGAGCATCACCATCGCCATTATCATGTTTTCTTTTCTTTTCAGTTTTAAATTTGGCATCAGCAGAGGTGTCATTATCTTCAGAGGCTTCTGTAATCACTTCAGAGGAGACGCCATTTATTGATTTTCCAGACTCTGTGGCATTTATTGTTGAATTTGGCACAGTCCTTGTCCCAGTACTGGGACCAGTGAAACTGGCACCAGGGGTGTTATCCAAGACAGGCTGATCCTTAAACTGGACCTTTTGATTGAGTTCTGAATTATGAGCCAAGGTCTTTGAGGCTTCACCTTTGTTGTCATATTCATTAACTAATTGATCAGGGAATACAGTCTGTGACTGAACTATGGTATCTTGGAAATGAGCACCTTTACTTTTCTTGTCTTCCTTTTCTTCATCAACCAAAATAAACCCTCCCTCTTCAGTCCTAAAAACTGCTTCTCCCTGTGCTGTAACAGTAACTCTTTTCTCAGAATCACAAGTAGATTTCACACGTGTAGACACCTCATGATGTTTCTCCAAAATTCTATTACCACCATTTTCATCAGCATTACTATTGTTCACAGTTAAATCAACACAGTCTGACTCAACAGAGTCGTTTCTGGTTTTGTGAACTGGCCCAATGATCTCCCTTTCAGATTGTTCTTTTCCATCTTTAACTTTCACATGTTTTTCTGATAGGTTATTATCTACTGTCATATTGTTACTTTGTTTTACTGGTTCATTTATGCTGATAGATTCTGTTTCATTTGCTTCACTTTGGTCCAGAAAAAGATCATTATTCCTGGTGTTTTTATTGGAAAGTGTGCTGTCTGAAAGAGAAGTGCTTGATGTGAGATCCACCAAAGCAGAGGACTGAATTGCTTCCACTGTAGAGTTTTTTTCTGCAGTCCTTCTCCCTGAGCCAGTATTATAAGGAATTGGCATGTCTCCCTCATCATCAATCACAATGCACTCCTCTTTGGTTTCTACTTTCTTTGTTAAATCAATCAGTGAAACTTTCTGCTCAGTTTTGCCCAAAATTTCAGTTTTCTTTTTCAGCTGGAGCATTAAAGGTTCTTCCTCGAAATCGGACTCATCTGATAGAGTACCAAAGTCATCGACACTGTAAACATCCGCCATATTGGAAGAAGAAGTCCCAGCAGTCTCAGCAGATGGTTTCTGATTTGATAATCCTTTAATGAGAATGGCATGAGACGTGTCCTCGGATACAATGCGATGTGAGGTGATTTGGGTCACAGGGTGACCTTGGGTCAGGCTGGGACCCATACTGCCCAGTGCCTGATGGTTCATTTCTTTGCGGACATCTTCGATGCGTTGTGACAGCTTGTTCTGACGGACAATTTTAGCGATTTGGAAGCCAGAGAACTGATCAGAGTCCTAAGCGTTATGCAAAAAGAGAAATGTATGGTTGACACTGTACAAAGTTGAAATAAGTTCATCTGATTGTTGACGATATATCACAAATTTTCTTCTGTCAGAAACTAATTACATTTGTGAGATACAGATATATTCCGATGTCAATCTGACATTTTCTGATGTCTGACTGCCATGGAATGTGACTACAAGCATCTAAATAATTAGACAGAGACATAACAAAATTTACAATTTATAATAATACAAACTGATATTACTTTCCAGGTACAATCAGGACACTTACAATAATATAATATTGTTATGAGAACTCAGAATCGGAATGAGAAACTTTTCAAAAACTTTTAATAGTTCATCAAACTGTGGGCCTCTTTAGGGAAACAGACTAAAAACTTTTTTTCACAGACTTCCACTACTTACCTGTGGTAATTCATCAAACTGTGACCAACCCACTCTTTTCTTAGTCTCTTTAATCTCTGTCAGTATCTCGTGTTGGACTTCAGGAGGAAAACTTCTGAACTCCTCACTGTCAATGTCAACATTACCAAAGTCTTGATATTCACTCTGTAATGATGAATATTAATTAAAAAATGCAGATGATAACTGATCTTCAATCCAGCAGATTTCACAACTGCTATTAACAATATAGCCTGAACTTAACAGAAACAAGACTTCAAATTTATAAAGGAAGGCACTGATCATCTTTATTTTGTTACTCATTTACAACCAAAGTTGATCTGTGGATCCAGGAATCAAATATGGCAGACTCGCTTCAAAGGTTACCTCTCAATATTCACGGGGAATCTATTTACTGCCTATAAGGGGATTATGCGACTACTTTCAAGTGTGTCAGCCATATTTGGTCCTTGGATCAGTTAGTTCATGGATCAACTTTAGTTGTGAATACGGCCTCAGAGGTAGGCACTCACCATTATTATGTCCCTCTGAAGCATCCTTTCTTCCCATGGATCAGGTTCTTCTTCTTCTACTGCTTCTGAACTAAAACACATGTCAAAATAATGTAAAAAACATGGGGGGTAATATATCACTAAATGTAACAATATTATGTTAAATCAGCAAAAATTCACTTCACACACATTATTTAGCCTGAGAAAATTAACTTGAAATTAGTATTGGGCCAATTTTGCTTGATGGGTCCATAAAAATCTACCTGTCTTGTTCAGGTAAAGGTGGCAATTGGTACATGTCAGCTTCTTTTGAAGTGGAAGGCTTAGCAGGGATTTCTGGCACAGTGGCTTTCTCTCCTCCCTTCCCTATAGCTGCCTGAACTGCTTGTCTCTTCAGGAAATTTGTGAGGATTTTTTGTGATGTTTTCCCAGTTTCTTTTTCTGCCTGTTCTTTTCTTTGTCTCCTGGCAGCCTGGGGATAAAATTTTGATTTTTTTTTTTTTTTCAATTTTTAATATTTCAAACATCTCAAGTCATGTCATTTAAAGGTCACATTCTATAAAGAAAATATAAATCTGACAGTTACTTCAACTCATAAGATAAGTGGCACTTCTGTTTTATGTATTTCAAATTACATAATATACAATGGCTGAATAGGCTTTTATTTATTTCACTTTTTTACCATTCAGGATAAATTTCAGAATTCATATATATATATCACTTACCAGGGTTTGCTTCTTCAGGGCAGGCACACCCCCATCAAACACAAAGACAGGCTTTATCCTGTAGTAGAGCAGCTTACAGATCCTGTTGAAGAGCGTGATGAGGTGGGCGTTAGGGAGAGGACTGCCATGTTTGTCCCTCATCCCCTTCACACTCTGGTTTAACCAAATACTCACATCTGTGGACTGCAGTCAAGGCACCTAATGGTACTGCTACTATTGCTTTTTATACAATTATCATAATGATCATGATAATTGTTACTTTAACTTTATTACTTAGCCTATGGAACATGTTTAATATCTATTATTATTATTATTATTATTATTGATGTTGTTGTTGTTGTTAGGACTTGTGGATTTAAAATAAAAAATTGGGTAGTCTGGTCATACTGCTGCAGAAGATAAATCTATCAATACATTCATTAATTAAATTACAGATAAAACAAAATGTGCAGAAAAGAATATAAATAAGTACAAAAATGACATCTGCTTTAGATATTCAGGATCAACGTTCTCATGTATACCAAATACTGAACAACTTTCAAAATTTCTGTTTGTTCACAATCATAAATGAGATATCAGTTAATTAACCTATGCAAAGTTTTATAACTTAAAGTATCACCATATATCCCTGTGTTAATTTTCAAGGATACCCACTGCTAGGACCTGTCCCTCCAGAGACTCTAGTGTCACAGGTCTCCCTGCAGTCTGTAGTAACTGCCACAGGCCTTGCACTCCCATACCAGAACACTGTTGATATTGTATACTACACCATATCAGTCTGGAAGACAAGTGGATGAAAGTGAAGGGGATTAAACTCTTAAGCCAGAGTTATTTTTTATAAATATCATACCAGGCTTGAATAGATGTGGATTAAAAAGAAGGGGTTGAACTCCCAACCAGAATTATTTTTATAAATATGATACCAGTCTGGAATAGAAGTAGATAAATGTGAAGGGGGGGGGGGGGGGGGGGTTTG
>NW_019775450.1:291536-331200 GCF_001039355.2 Lingula anatina | reverse complement strand
TGCCAGGGGCAGGTAGAACCGGCCGGGTAGCTCTGTAGGTAAGAGCACTCGCCCTGTAAGCGAGGGGTCCCGGGTTCGATTCCTGGTCTGGCTGGTGATTTTTCTGCACTCACCCCAAATCGCTACATGAGTATACGCAAATAGCTCGCTGTACGAGAAGTGGCTCTAAAGCATAAACCCTTAACCGAAAATACTACCTAACCGATGTGTTTCTCTCTTAAAACTCCTCTCAACACAAGCACTGGCAAGGAAATAATACACAGCACAGCAAAATTTCGCCGCAATTTGAAAATGAAAACAACGATACACCTAACACCCAAAAGATAATACTGCAAGACAAGCCTCACATAAAAAAGACAATCGTTTACCAGCTGCCAATCGCACACCCACGTTATTGCCTAAGAGCCTAACGCCGAGGTCCATCATAGGTTGTAGGTTTATACCCAATCAAAGTGATAGCCGAATGTGCCGCCGACATTGGTCGCCACTTGTTTTGATTACGACACGCGAAAAAGGGGTCGTGTACTTCCGGCGTGGGAGTATGACCGTGGAGCCAGGAGTAGACGTACAGAGAATTCCATACACGTACTGGAGATCAACAATGCAAATGCAGGTTTTGTGATAGATTTACCAACAGAAACAACTGGGTAATACACAAAAGGACTTACACAGGGGTGAAGCCATCCACCGGTCGTTGTTGAAAATTTTCAAACGCCGCTGTTTTAAAGGATCACTTGCTCTAGGAACACTGAAGAACGTTCGCTGCTTTTATTCTTTTTTACAATATAAAACTTTAAATCAACGTCAAAAATTGTTCTTTTTAAGTTTTAGAGAGAAAACAGGAGATTTAGATGAGGAAATTCTGATTTGTCAGTTTCTAGTGACGTAACCAGCGGAGTAGCTTCCGACAGTATATGTAGATACTGTAGGTGACTAAACATCCAGGTGTCAGTGAAACAAAATGCCGCAAAGTTGTGTTGCACCCGGGTGCCGTAATGTTGGTTACGAAAAGAAAGACATCTGCTATTTTGTCCTGCCTGCAAATGCCGCAAAACGTAAACTTTGGCTCAATTCTCTGAAGTTCAAAAATCCAAGCTCAGTGTCAAAACACGCAAGGGTTTGTAGTGAACACTTCGAGCCCGAATGCTTCTTACGTGACCTGCAAGCTGAATTGTGTGGTGGAAAAGCACGAAGAAAACTAAGAGATGATGCTGTACCCAGTATATTCGATTTTTCGGAGTACCAAAATGCAACAGTAAATGCCAGAGCGCTGCCGACGAGAGACTTACCTGCAGGACGTGTGCATGATGCGGTCGTCGAAAGGAAGAAGAGAGCAGCTGCTAGAGCCCAAAAACAGTTCGTAGCAGAGGTACGTTGTCGAATTATTTGGTCCTGTGGGTGAAAACTTGAATATGTTAACATGATAGTAGTGTCAAATTTTTACAATGAAATACAGCTGCGGAAGTAGTGAGGTAAGTTGTAGAGGTGTGAAATGTAGTGGCCGGTACTATCAATCCAATATCTTTGCCCTTTTGTCCACATACCTGGCTTTTCCAGAATGACACAGGTAAACTGCACAGGTGTGAAAAAATATGTCAGCTGTCACACCTGCAAATGTTAGGTTACTTTATCTTGTCAGTGGGAATTAAGAACGTTCAGCTGACACGATGGGTAGGAATGTGTGAAAAACTATGTTAGCTGCTCTGCTTCAAATTCTTTACTGTAAACATAGAGTTTTGTTGTATTTTGTTGGTTTATAAATGATAACCACATAGATAATTCATCTTCTTTTGTGTATCTATCTTCAAAAATTTGAATTTATAAATGATCAAGTAGTAATCAATTGCGTATATCTCTTTTAGATTGCACTGCTAGCGAGCGCCTAAAGCCTTTGGTCTAAAGTGGGTCTGGCTAAATTGTGCAATACGCCGCCATACAGTGCAATACGCTTGAAAAAACAAGTCCAGTCACAAGAAAACACCGGAAACTGTCATTCTAAACAAAATTGGCTGATATGAGAGCGAAATATATTACAAAATAATTATAGCCTTGATAAAAGTTAAAAACTTAACAAATTTGCACATTTTCTTTATCATTGGGTCAGACGCCAAGTTGGTTAGTGGCTTTTCTTGGCCTGTAATATTGTCAAGAAGAGCCACAAGCCAACATGGCTGTCGACCCGACAATATTAGAAGTAGCGCCAGTGTGTTAGTTATATCAATGACATCAATAATCTAGTCAAATATTTTGCTTTTTTATCACCTTATTTTGTTGAGAATGACCGTTTTCTGTGTTTTCTTGTGACTGGACTTATAGTTTATTATTGTAATTTTAGTTATATGATTATATAATGTATACTGTTAGGTCATAGTCATTGTAAAAAATGTACTTGAACCGCAATAAATAAATAAATAAATAATTAATACAAGTGTATTGCACTGTATTGTGGCATATTGCTCAATTTAGCCAGACTGGTTTAAAGTTCATATTACCTGTCAACTCATGCACAGAGATTTTATTTTTTGAAAATTTGTTAATTCTAAACACGCATTCACTCAAAATTTTTGCAAACATTTTTGTGTGTAATGCAGATGGAACAATCATGGTAAGAATTCTGATACAGCTTATTTGTCTAGCAACAACATACATTTACATGATGTAAAATTTTGATATTATTTTTTTTTTCAGATTCACAATACAATAGATTCTGAAATGATAGTCCAGAAGAGATATACCATGCCTCTTGAAATAATAACCCAACATGGAGCAAGACCGTTCAAATATCAGTATTTTGAAAAGATGTTTAATGTTAAACAGAGTGATATGCAACATGAAGTGAACCAAACGAGAAAAAACCCATTCAAATGCCAATATTGTGAAAAGAGATTTAGTATCGCACTGAGTTGTATACAACACGAAAGGACTCACCATGGAGAAAACTCCTTCAAATGCCAGTATTGTGATATGAGTTTTAGTGTCAGAAGTAGCTGTACACAACATGAAATGATTCACAGAAGAGGAAAACCATTCAAATGCAAATTCTGTGAAAAGGGTGTTCAGTTTAAACCTAGATGTATACAGCACGGAAGGTCTCACAGTGGAGAAACACCATACCAATGCCAGTATTGTGAAAAGAGCTTTATTGTAAAAGATCAGCGTAAACGCCATGAATTGATTCACACTGGGGATTCACTTCACTCTTTGGGAAAGGAAAAACCACATGGGACTGAGGCTTCAGTTCAGTCTTTCAAAGAGGAAATTCAAGTTGAAGATGTAGCACATGAGACAAAGGAACAGAGGGAATCTAACACAGAAGGCATAGTCAAAAGGGAGTTTAACGATGACATTGCTCCAGAAGTGAGGCTTGAACTTGAAGAAATATATCCTGTTGCAATGTTTAGAAATGTTTTTGCAGATGCTGGTGTATAATGGCTGGTAATACTAGTACATAAATCTAGATTAGAGCTGGACCTTTAAGAATACATTTATAGCTTTAAGTAACTTAAAGTTATTAAAATATGTCAAATATTTAGGAATGGGGTAATTGATTAAACTGGTAAAATAAATTTCATTATTCTATGACTGCATGTTGAAAGAAAAATGAATGTAATTAAAAGGACTTGATTCTCCTTGTCATTGATCAGTTTCTTGAATGTTGTTCAGTGTTTAACAATGCATGTGCAGAAAGTGACAAAAGTAAACATTTTTTTTTAGTATTTTGGAATAAAGGAGGCAAAAATGAGGTTGGAAGACATTGCAAATTTTGCAAATCAAAGTGAAGCAACGCTTTTATTGTAAATTATCTAGAAAAAAATAAAAGACTAGGTTCAATACTTCCATAAGATGAAAGCCAAAATTTGCTGTGTGATTGTTAGGCCATTCAGAACAGAAGATCCAAGGATCTACAGATCAAATATGGCGGACCTTACATGAAAGAATATCCGACTAATCCGCTGATGGTCTCCCGACCTCCACATGCCTGTCCTTGCAGGGGTCTAGCCCAAACCTCGGAGCCGTGATTTAATCAGTCTAAAGCACATGCAGAAGCGGAGAGACCATTAGTGGGCTAGTCGGCTCTTCTTAGATCGCATTCACGAGTTGAGCCAGGCTTTACAAATCCTGGGGTCTAAGTATGGCGGTCGTACATGAAAGAAAACCCCCCTNGTCGTACATGAAAGAAAAACCCCCTCATCTTTTAATAGTCTCTCCGCCTCTCACACGCCTCCCCACACGTCGTCCCTGCGGGGGGTCAGTCATTAAATCTCGGCTCCATTGGGACGACACATGGGACGTGAAAAATCTTTCAGTCGCCCTGGTAGAGGGTAAGAAAATTGTATCTCCATAAAGGTTGGTTCAATTTATACGATCCATTGAGGTGGTGTAATATTCTGAAACACGGGGAAAAAATGACAAATCTCTTAAATTTGTCAGAAATCTTCAAATTTATATTGCTGTAAGATCAATATGAGAGAGGAAATTCGGAAGAAATATTTTAAATTCTGAAACAGTCTGATTTAATTAAAAACATGAGAGTACAAGGAGGTGGTTGCCACTTTTCACACCACCAAATAAAAATAAGTTTCAAAGAAAATAAAATATTTCAGAGGAACGACCTTAAGATTTTATTGGAATGTTGGGTTTGGTCATAATCAAATATAATAGAAAATAGTAAATATCAGCTGCTTGAGTTAATTGTAAAGGGAATACAGTGAATTGCTTGCATGTCGTCTGTCTGTTGAAAAAATACGGTCTAATATATATATAAGATCTATTGTCTGTTGCGTCCCTGTCCTGTCACGGCCCTTGGTCTAATTAATGGGGGTCGCGTTTAGACACTGGACACGGAGGTTGATGTTTACTTGCCTTCTCGTACGCCATTATCATACAAGTTGTGAACTACGCTGAGTGTTCTTCTCAGATGCTGTAAGTATATCGTTTGGTTTAATTCCGTAGATAGTTCAACTATTTAGAATAACCTTACTGGTGAAAAAGTACAATATGTTAAAGGCTGTTGTAATAGATTTAATTGTTGAAAGTTAATTATAAAGTATATACTTTCTGTGTCCGTCTATATGTATCATTGGTCTTTAAATGAGCAACACGTATGGGCCCCGAAACCCACCCAAGGGGGCCGAGGGTCGATTTCGTATTCTGTCATTCCTAAAAAAAAAAAGAACAATCCTGGATCTGCCCCTCATACTACCTGTAAACCGCATTCAGCAGACAAAAAGGTATCTTCTCTGCGGAATTATTTGCCAAATATATTTTTCTCAAAATTCGCATCGTCGCAATTTAAAAAATGGAATGAAAGCTGAGTATTCTATATCCCAGGAACTGTGATGACTACCCCCCCCCCTTTCCCAGCTGGGACCCTCTCAAGATATAAAAGATGATATCAACACCCTTCAATTTTTTTAAAGAGAATTAGGCCCTTAAAGTAGAACCTCGCACTGAGCGACAGGTCCCATGGCGTACATGTACAATTAATATTGTACACGTTGTCCAGATTTGTCACAGGGGGCAGACTGTGTCTGTCACCACCAGACGCTAGTCAACATGAAACATGAGCAATGTGTCCCAAGGGGCTTGACAATTACTTAACACTGATAGCTTACAGTGTAAGTCAGGCCTATCAATAGGTTTGTAAAAATTGCTGCAGTTAAATATACAGAAAAATTCCTATGTATTTAGTTTCTGAAGCGTATAAGCAATACTGCACCTGCACTACCTATCAATGTCACGTACTTCATGGTTTCACACGTTCTCGTGTTCTTATTTAGTGGCGTGTAGGAGGAAAGTTCACTTGTTGCATGTATATAAAACTGCTTGAAACAATAAGAGATTTCATTGTTTTGAATACCGAACTTTGAACGAGTAAATGTTCAGAATATTTGAGCATGTTTGTGTTCCATAAAAGCGGAACCCCCACGCTTACAAGGTTTCTACGGCGCTAATCCTGTCCCACCTCCAGTAATTGTCATATGGCTAAATGGGTTTCTGCCATGGTTTTACTAATCTTACATGTTACTTTCGCGCGGTAACATTGACATGAATTTTCGGGTGACTCCCTCTCTCCAGTATTCCAATTATTGAACAAAGCAGAATTGTGGTTTTATGTTGTTCTTTAGATTATAAATATTTCTCAATAGTAAGCGACACTGCAGTGGCTGTCTGAAGCAGTTGTACCATAAGTTAATCTGTTATCTGTTATTAATTTGTTAATAAGTTAATCTGTCTCAATTAAACTTCACTAGATACCATTATAAAATAAACTGCTATTCTACCACCATTTTTAATTTTGCAGCCATTTTAAATTTTGAATAAGCTCTGCTTGGAGTAACCAGGTAGCATATTTTATAGCATTACAGGGCTCACACAAAGCTAAATTAACATCATCTATAATATAAACGTTTATAATTATTTTTTAAGGTCATTCACGTACCGCTGGTATACAGTTCGTGCGCTGAGACGACCTCTATATAGCCATGCGACTATCCACATACTGGTACAAAAATTCACTTGTTGACACCATGTTCTTTGCTTTTTTGAGCGTAGTGTTTTGTAAAGGTATGGTAAACGTAAAACGACATGTCGTATTATTTGCATTGTTTAACTTGGCATTTCATATTTATCTTGTGCGTCATAAAACTTGCACTGATACATATAGCATATTTCTACAAAAAGATAATCAGAAATTGGACAGATCAATGCTTCGTGAGGTCAGTGTATGACAAAACTTGCACCCATCTTTTCATATATTTTTTCATTATTTTTTCACGTCTTTGTTATAAATTCATAGAATATTTATATTTAATATTAGGTGCATCGTCCAAAACTGTCGAGAAATTCGATGCATCAAACGTTTGCGAGGACTTCAAAGCATATTCACATCTCTTCCAATACGGGCGACGTGATGCTGGTGCAGTATGCAAGAAATCACCGGAAGCCCAAACCGAGCTGACTTTTTATCAGATATATACAACACCTTTCATGAGCCCGCGCAACCATCGCTCTCTTGAAAGCATTCTTTTCCATTATCTTCGTGGCAAAGTACGCATATACAGTGCAGTGTTGCCAAAGCATCTGATTGGCAAGTATATCCAAAGAGACTTTGACGTAAAGATAGTGAATTACTCAATGAATGACTTATTACATCGTCTGGTGCAGCTGGAACCGAAGACGTTTTGCGCAAGCGCGGAGTGTTTTCTAGAGCAAATCCATTCTCTTACACGCGGCCAATATTGGTATGTTCAAGAGACTGATCTTGTTCGTACAGTGTTGCTTTACTTATACGGTGGCATATACTTGGATACTGATATTATACTTTTTCGGAGTTTAGACTCACTGGAAAATGTGATAGCTTGGGAAAATAACGAAGAAACGCGTCTGAACGGTGCTGTTTTGAAATTCCAACCACGGAATCGTTTTATTAGTAAATGCATTGAAGAGTTTCTCCGTCACTATGATCCAATCAATTACGCAGCAAATGGACCGGAACTGTTTACTCGCGTAGCGGAACGATTTCCAAATTTGGTCTGTGGCCATAACGTCAAGAAAACAGCGACGCGTGGGCACTGTGCCGCCAACTGTTTAAGACGTGAATCATTTTACCCTTTCACTTGGGAGGACTCGCCGAAATGCTTTGAGGTATTGGAACCGTTGGAGCTGCAAGGCCTACGCCAAACAATCGAGGATCTCTCTTTTGCCGTTTACCTTTACAACAGAACCACGCAACGGTTCGGCACTTCGCGAGAGGGAACTCTCTGTCGTTATGTTTTGAACAAGTTTTGTGTATTTTGGGACGAAATGGTCTAAGAAATATAACGGTATCCAATTATTGAATTCTGCTATAAATACAAAATGGTTTTCCTGCAGATTTGCTGCTGCAGGCAGTTGGTGTATTTATTCTGTGTTCTTGCTAAGGGTTTACGCCCAGAATACAAACTTCTGATTGTGCATGTAGATTCGGTAATTGATGCTACTGTGTATAATTACATGGAAAAAAATAATAATAATGTTAACACAGAGCATCCAGGTATGTGTTTGTCTTTTTGAAAGGATAGAAAACAGCTTCCATTAGTTCTATCAAGAAGTCTACATCATCAGTCGACCTAAACTTATTCAGATGAGACTGAAAAATGAATAGTATAGAATAATGTAGAATAAGCAAACAGCGTTGGATATATTTTCTTTTAGTGTTCGAAGAATTCACTGTCCACTAAAAAGTGACACTCAGTTTCTACTCTTCTTGTACTTTACAGCTCAATAGTATTTAGTTTTTATAAGAATCTCATGTTCTAACTTCATTTTTACAGAATATTAATTTTGGAACTCGATCTCCGTCTGGATTCCTTCAGGTGATATTAAAAATTAGGCAAATTATCGGCAAATTATAGGGAAAGCAAATGTTACAATGTATGTAAAAAGAAAGCATGTGTTGGCGCAGTGTGCCCGGGTTATTCAAGGGTTCATTTTATGCTACTGCTACCCAGTTTTCCTCCACTTTTGCGAATACAAACATGGTTCTGTATGCCATAGAAGACCCTTAGTAAAATGAAAAGTTTTCAGCAAACCTGATATTTTGCTAAGGGGAGTCTTTTTTCCTCCTTTCTAAAAGGGGGTGGATTTGAATCGGCAACAATCCTGATCAAGTGTACAACTATTTTTGAAATTAATTAATGAGCCAGGTGGACCAGTTAAACAGAAATATAACATTTTCATTTCAACACTTCATTCATCTTTAAATATTTCATATTTTTTATTTCATAACTTTTCATATTCTTAATTTAAAATTTCTTCTTTATATAAAATGCAAAGTGTACAACACGGCTTTGGGCCCATATATTTTAACTAGCTAACTAGTTTGTATTACAGTTATATGCAATTCATATTGAAATCATTTATGATGACACTAAATCAATATAGTAATGAAAAATAAGTAAATGGAGGTTTTCCTTGGCACAAATGTTAACATGAAAATAGTTTGGTTTTCTTGACTTAACCCACTATAAAACTCATATATTCAAGACAACAAAACTGTCAAAGTATTACAGTTTCTAGTACCACTTCCGTTTTCTCAAACTTCACCGGTTTTCAGGGAGTGTATCAGTATGCCCTTCGTAGTATCAGATGCGGCACACATACCGGGCAAGAAACCTTGAAAACCGGTAGCGTGATCCAATCTACGGTGAATTCTGGATCCTTCCGTCTGGTAGTGGGGTAGGCCTGAAGGCAGTGAGTGCTCACAAAAGCACAAATGCAATTTCATGGTGTCAGAAAAATCTAACCCTGTTGCAGACGAGAAGAAAACATAGTAAGAAAAGATGTTCAATTTTTAAACCAGTAATCTAACAAACTGTGCTGATTCAGAATGTTCCAAACCCCTGCAGTGTCGTATGGGGAAACGTCCCCATCAAAGGTATCCATGATATGTATAAGCAGATATTTTGAAAGTTTTGGGCGCCACTACTACTACACCTACATGTACATGTATCTCCTGAAGGTGTCAAGAATACGCAGAATAGCCCCATGAACCCTAGGGACTGGACGAAAGAAAGGAAGGACAGAATTGCAGGGGAAATTCATAACATGTGAGTATTAGTAGATGGTTGCTACTTTTCACTTTGGTAAAGGATGAGTCCATCACCACCAAACAAAAATACCGGTACTTTCAAAGAAAATAACAAAACTATATCAGAGAAACGACCAATACATTTCATTAAAATGTTGAGTTCGGTCAGTATCAAATATAGTGATAAATATCAGCTGCTTGAGTTAATTGTTAAGGGGGGATATAGTGTTTTGCTTGGATGTCAGTTAAGATCAGGCGGTCTAAGATAAGTAAGATCTCTTCTGTTGCGTCACTATTCTGTCATGGCCATTGACCTAATTAATGGGAGACACGTTCAGACACAAAACTATGAATATACGGGTTTTGACTTGTACAGAGGGTTGACAAAAGTATTGCACCATCGGTGTGAGAATTTATCTATGTGACATGGGTTCTTTGTTCGTGTAACCAGTGACGGATTTTTATCCATGTTCACTATGAAGGGTGTCATCGAAGGTGTAACGACCTTCTGACTGTACATAACGTTTCTACCATGGTGAAGGTACGGCAGCTCACAGATGAAGGAAGAAATTATTTCTCAGAGGGAGGAGGGATTACATGCCCCCACCCCCATGATAGCCACCAGATATGGTGTGTCTGGTGATTCTAGAGTTTGCAAAAGGAAGGAGGAAAATGGTGATGCCCATAACTCAACAAGAAGTGGCCGCCGGACCCCCTTTCAAATAATCCTGGATCCGCCCCTGTAAACCGTTATCAGGCTATGTCCAGAAAGATGGGGTCCATATTGAGATTCCGTAAATATCCTACAGAATAATAGAATATTAATAGGCCTACTGATACAATAATATGCGTTTTGTTAGAAAATCACTGGTCTACAAATAAGTAGTAAGGATACATACTTGACATAGCCAGTTTTCAATAAAATACTGATTGAAAAATCTAACAAATTCAGCTATATGGTTCACCTCAAAGCAACACGCTGCATTACTTTTGTCACCCTCTGTGCATGGGAGACCTACGTGTACGCCATCGTCATTTTAGTTGTGGAGCCACATTGAGCGCTAGCTCTTCTCACAGACTGTAAGTATATCCTTCCGCTTATTTCCGTAGATTGTTAAACTATTTAGAATATCCCTAGTTGTAAGAAAACTATTATCTTTTTAAAGACTGATGTAATATATTGAATTTTCAAATGATTATTTATGTTATATAATAAGATGTTACTAGTGTTATATATCATATTTTATCATATATGCATTTGATGTAGCTCTACGTTTGAAACGATGGTAGTATAATCTAGCTAAAAAGTGTGGACTATTTTGATAGAATACCAGTTCAAATGCAATGACTGCAGTTATGTCAAACACAGAAAAGAAATTCATTCAACCAGCTAATCATTAAGATATAAAAGATGTCATGTGGTTGCATTTAGTTGACACGTCTAATATCAATGTCTTACACGAACACTTTAATACATGTATCACCATTATGTTCTAAATAATGAATTTAAAACGACCGGGTAAATGTTTAGAACATTTAAGCAACTCTGATTCATTTACTTTTTTCCAACCAGCTAATCCTTAAGATATAAAACTTGCGGAGGAGAATTAGGTAGGCCCTATAATTACAAACACACACATTAGTCAGGTACAAACCCGTACACCCACATTCAACCTTACACGATGAGTTTGTGAAAACTGTTAAAGTTAAATTTAAAAAATCATATATTTTTAGTTACTGAAGTACATACTTCCAAACGTTAAACAATACTGTGCCTGCATTTAGTTGATACGGCTAATATCAGTCTAACGCGTACACTTTAATACATGTATCACCATAGTTTCGCGCGTTTACGTGTTCTTATTCAGTGGCGTGCAGGAGAAAATTTTGCTTGTGATGTATTTCTACTTGCAGCAACAATGTATCAGAAATTTCATTATGTTCTAAATAATGAACTTAAAACGGGTAAATGCTTAAAATATTAAAGCAACTCTGATTCACGACTGAGCAAGGGAAATGAAAAACTCTAGAATGAGAGAAAAAAGATTGTTTATACCATAAAACCATCGATTCATGTTGTTTTTACTAACCTTTTTTTCAATAGTTAACGGGCATTGCAGTGGCTGTCTGAAGCCAATGTGTCATCAGTCAACTTGTTCGTCTCAATTAAATCCCACTAAATATCACTGTAAAAATCAACTGATATTCTGATGCCATTAATCTTGAATAAGCTGTACTTGGAGTAACCAGGTAGCATATTTTAAATCATTGCAAAGTTCACAAAAAAAAAAAAAAAAAAAAAGATAAGTTAGATCTATTAATGTCTATAAAATAAAACTTTTACTGATATGTTATCACTATAATAATAATAATAAGTATTATTATTATTATTATTCAAAGTTGGCATCTTTGTATACACTGTATAATAATGAGAAGCAGCGAACAGTTTGGATTTTACCTCTTTTCAGGTTGCGTTTAAATGTTTTTTATTTCTTAGAAAATAGCTGATATATCAAGATTGTATTTTATGATCTTTTTAGTTTACTTTTCGGACTGGAGTGTGTCATACGGTCGTTCACATACTGCTGGTGTACAGTAAGTGCTTTGAGACGACGCCCTATAGAGCCATGCCACGAACCACATACGAAAGTGCACTAGTTTCCGCCACGTTCTTTGCCTTTTTGGGCGCAGCGTTTTGTAAAGGTATGTTAAATGTAAAGCGACATTGCAGTTGTTTGCGCTTATTTGATATAACATTTTCATCTTGTGCATCATAAGACAGCGCAATGGCGGATGTTTGATAAAATGTATCAAAATTTCCAGAGTGCAGAGACTTTGCAATTGAAAATCACGGAAAAGAGTTATTTAAAAAGTTGTCGTTTTGTTTCGTTTCAAAGTATTGAGGAATGTTGTTAAGCAATTGGATTACATGTATCAAATCTTGCACAATCGGATATAGCATTTTTTACAAAAAGAAACCCAGACATTGGACAGACCAATGCTGAAAACAATAGAAACAAAGCTGATACTTCAAATCTCACGCCTATTTTCTCATGTATTGGATGCCGCGACACCTTTGTGAGGGCAGTGTACTACTATACTTGTAATCATTTTTTTTTTAATCTATACCTATTTTTCATTAGTTTTCACTTATTTGTTATAATTTATAATTGTATAGAATCCATATTTATTCTCAGATGCGTCGTCAGAGACTGCTCAGAGTTTCGATGCTACACACGTTTGCGAGGACTACAAATCATATTCACATCTTTTCCAATACGGTCAACGTTACGCTGGTCCCATATGCGAGAAATCACCGGAAGCCCAAACCGAGCTGACTTTTTATCAGATATATACAACACCTTTCATGAGCCCGCGCAACCATCGCTCTCTTGAAAGCATTCTTTTCCATTACCCACGTGACAAAGTGCGTATATACAGTGCAGTAATGCCAAAGGAACGGATTGGCAAGTATATCCAGAGAGGCTTTGATGTAAAGATAGTGAATTATTCACTGAATCACTTATTGAATCGTCTGGTGGAGCTGGAACCGAAAACATTTCGCGCATACGCGAAGTCATTTTTAGAGCAAATCCATTCTCTTGCACACGGCCAATATTGGTATGTTCAAGAGACTGATATTGTTCGTACAGTGTTGCTTTATTTATACGGTGGCGTATACTTGGATACTGATATTATACTTTTTCGGCGGTTAGACTCACTGAAAAATGTAATAGCTTGGGAAAATTACGAAGAAACGCGTCTCAACAGTGCTGTTTTGAAATTCCAACCACGGAATCGTTTTATTGGGAAGTGCATTGAAGAGTTTCTCCGTCACTTTGATCCAATCAATTACGCAGCAAATGGACCGGAACTGTTTACTCGCGTAGCGGAACGATTTCCAAATTTGGTCTGTGGCCATAACGTCAAGAAAACAGCGACGCGTGGGCACTGTGCCGCCAACTGTTTAAGACGTGAATCATTTTACCCTTTTACTTGGGAGGACTCGCCGAAATGCTTTGAGGTACTAGAACCGTTGGAGCTGCAAAGCCTACGCCAAACAATCGACGAACACTCTTTTGCCGTTCACCTTTACAATAGAACCACACAGCGTTTTGGCGCTTCGCGAGAGGGAACTCTCTGTCGTTATGTGCTGAACAGGTTTTGTGTATTTTGCGACGAAATGGTCTAAGTAATATAACGGTATCCAATTCTTGAATTCTGTTAAAAATACCAAATGATTTTCCCACACATTTGCTGCTACAGGCTATTGGTGTATTTATTTAGTGCTTGTGTTTAATGTTAACGCCCAGAATACAAACTTATTATTATGCATGTAAATTACAGTAAGGGCTACTACTGTATGCAATTACATGGCATAATAATAATATTATTAAAAATAATAAATGTTAACACAGAGAACATCCATGCATGTATGTGTTTATTTCTTAATTTGAAAGCAGAGTATGTATACACATTAGTATTCAATGTATTCATTAGTTCTACCGGTACCCACCCTGAGCTTCAGAGATAACTTGACACTAACCTCTTCACTATAGCCTATCTTCATCGTGTCAAGTTACCTCTGACGAAAATAGTTTGACCTAGTTAATATAAGCCAATCGAATCCATGTTTCAAAATTTTTCACCAAAGTTTGGTGAAAACGCTGATTGGTTGACTGTCAATCGGCAATCCTCGGCTAATNTTTAAAACAATTGAAAGGCAAAAAAAAAAAAAAAAAAAAAAAAGAAAAGAAAAAAAAAAAAAAAAGAAACGCAGTTAGATCTATTAATATCTATAAAATAAAACTTTTACTGATATGTTATCACTATAATAATAATAATAATAATAATAATAATAATAATAATAATAATAATTATCATTATTATTATTATTATTATTCAAAGTTGGCATCTTTGTATACACTGTATAATAATGAGAAGCAGCGAACAGTTTGGATTTTACCTCTTTTCAGGTTGCGTTTAAATGTTTTTTATTTCTTAGAAAATAGCTGATATATCAAGATTGTATTTTATGATCTTTTTAGTTTACTTTTCGGACTGGAGTGTGTCATACGGTCGTTCACATACTGCTGGTGTACAGTAAGTGCTTTGAGACGACGCCCTATAGAGCCATGCGACGAACCACATACGAAAGTGCACTAGTTTCCGCCACGTTCTTTGCCTTTTTGGGCGCAGCGTTTTGTAAAGGTATGTTAAATGTAAAGCGACATTGCAGTTGTTTGCGCTTATTTGATATAACATTTTCATCTTGTGCGTCATAAGACAAGCGCAATGGCGGATGTTTGATAAAATGTATCAAAATTTCCAGAGTGCAGAGACTTTGCAATTGAAAATCACGGAAAAGAGTTATTTAAAAAGTTGTCGTTTTGTTTCGTTTCAAAGTATTGAGGAATGTTGTTAAGCAATTGGATTACATGTATCAAATCTTGCACAATCGGATATAGCATTTTTTACAAAAAGAAACCCAGACATTGGACAGACCAATGCTGAAAACAATAGAAACAAAGCTGATACTTCAAATCTCACGCCTATTTTCTCATGTATTGGATGCCGCGACACCTTTGTGAGGGCAGTGTACTACTAAACTTGTAATCATTTTTTTAATCTATACCTATTTTTCATTAGTTTTCACTTATTTGTTATAATTTATAATTTTATATAATCCATATTTATTCTCAGATGCGTCGTCAGAGACTGCTCAGATATTCGATGCTACACACGTTTGCGAGGACTACAAATCATATTCACATCTTTTCCAATACGGTCAACGTTACGCTGGTCCCATATGCGAGAAATCACCGGAAGCCCAAACCGAGCTGACTTTTTATCAGATATATACAACACCTTTCATGAGCCCGCGCAACCATCGCTCTCTTGAAAGCATTCTTTTCCATTACCCACGTGACAAAGTGCGTATATACAGTGCAGTAATGCCAAAGGAACGGATTGGCAAGTATATCCAGAGAGGTTTTGATGTAAAGATAGTGAATTATTCACTGAATCACTTATTGAATCGGCTGGTGGAGCTGGAACCGAAAACATTTCGCGGATACGCGAAGTCATTTTTAGAGCAAATCCATTCTCTTGCACACGGCCAATATTGGTATGTTCAAGAGACTGATATTGTTCGTACAGTGTTGCTTTATTTATACGGTGGCGTATACTTGGATACTGATATTATACTTTTTCGGCGGTTAGACTCACTGAAAAATGTAATAGCTTGGGAAAATTACGAAGAAACGCGTCTCAACAGTGCTGTTTTGAAATTCCAACCGCGGAATCGTTTTATTGGGAAGTGCATTGAAGAGTTTCTCCGTCACTTTGATCCAATCAATTACGCAGCAAATGGACCGGAACTGTTTACTCGCGTAGCGGAACGATTTCCAAATTTGGTCTGTGGCCATAACGTCAAGAAAACAGCGACACGTGGGCACTGTGCTGCCAACTGTTTAAGACGTGAATCATTTTACCCTTTCACTTGGGAGGACTCGCCGAAATGCTTTGAGGTACTAGAACCGTTGGAGCTGCAAAGCCTACGCCAAACAATCGACGAACACTCTTTTGCCGTTCACCTTTACAATAGAACCACACAGCGTTTTGGCGCTTCGCGAGAGGGAACTCTCTGTCGTTATGTGCTGAACAGGTTTTGTGTATTTTGCGACGAAATGGTCTAAGTAATATAACGGTATCCAATTCTTGAATTCTGTTAAAAATACCAAATGATTTTCCCACACATTTGCTGCTACAGGCTATTGGTGTATTTATTCAGTGTTTGTGTTTAATGTTAACGCCCAGAATACAAACTCATTATTATGCATGTAAATTATAGTAAGGGCTGCTGCTGTATACAATTACATGGCGTAATAATAAAATATTAATAATAATAATAAATGTTAACACAGACAGAATCCATCTAGGTGTTAATTTCTTAATTTGAAAGCAGAGTATAAACATTTTATTAGTTCTACCGGTACCACCAAGTCCATATTATCAGTAGACAAACTTATTGAAATATATTAGCTGACAAATATATAGAATAATGTAGAATAAGCAAACAGCGTTGTATATCTTTTCTATAGTGTTTGAAGAATTCACTCTCCAGTCAAGAATGATACTCGGTTTCTGCTCTATGCCCGCAGGCAACATGTAAGCTATCTGCATACGGGATGTTTCATGTCTCCCTTTTTTTCATGAACAGCTTGATGTGATTCTCATGTATTGAAATTGAGAGAAAGCAGATACGTATGTTTCAGATATTCACTTTTTTTTCACGGTGAAAGGTTTTTTGAAAATACAATATGATTATTGTCTAGAGGTGTTTTGCCATCAGCACAATATTTTTTATAAGAACCTTTATAAGAACTTCAATTCACGTAAAATTTTGGAATTATTTCTCCGTTTGGGTTCTTTCTGATGATATTAAAATTTTGGTAAATTATCGGCAATTTATAGGGAAAGGCAAATGTTATGTTCAAGAGAACGTGTTGGAGCAGTATGCCTTAGTCACCCAGGGATACGTTTAATTCCATGAGGAATTCCATCACAGAGTTAGTATCTCGTTCATCTCTTAGGCGAATAAATCGTAACTGCCACAAACTCAAAGACGTTATTCTGAACGTATTGTCTCAACCAGTTAGTTGGCGCATCTCTGGCTGAGGTCAGTCTACTCTGCGACAAGAGACTGCAGTGTTAGTGTATCCAGTGTAGTTGGTTGGATCTCTCTCCCCCTCACAGCACGATTTTGATTTTGTAAAAATCAGATGTATAAGAAGGCCAAGATAGGGTTGCATTAACGGACTGAAATATGCCCCCCCCCCTTGAACATCCCTATGGCATCCCTATTTATTTGTCATAGAAGTCTTTTTTTCTCCTTTGTAAATGGGAACGAGTCTGAATCAGCAATGATCCTGTTTAATTGTCCATCTATTTTTTAAAATCAATTAATGAGCCAGTTGCACCAGTTAAACAGAAATAAAGCATTTTCATTCAATTATTTTATTCATCTTTAAATATTTCATAAGTTTTCATATTCTTAATCTATAGTTTCTGATTTGAATAAAATGCAATATGTACAAAATGGCTTTGGTCCCATATATTTTGTGGTTACAAGGGACTGAATTCATATTGAAATCATTAATGGTGACAAAATCAATATAGTGACGAAAAATAAGTAAATGAATGGTTTCCTTGGCACAAATCTTAACAAGAAAAAGTTTGGTTTTGTTGACTTAACCTACTATGAAACTCATATATTCAACACAACTGTCAAAATATGGCAGTTTCTTCTACCACTTTTGGTTCCTCAATCGTCAATGATTTTAGGTATGCCACACTTAAGGGAAATGAATGTAATTATATGACAAAATCAAAATGGAAATATATCATACCAACCATAAAATTTTGTCTTAAGTGATACGCCTTTATCGTCTAATGAGCTTTACAAATATGTGTAGTTCTATATATTAAATTTTATCATGAATGCTTTTACTAGAAGACAAATTGGCAAACAGCTTAAATAAACCTTTGCCAAACTTATTTTTCATTGTGTATGGTGTACGACTACAAATAAGCAGAAGGAGAAAGGCTTCTTTTCACACAAAGAATACAAAATGCACTTAGCTGCAATAGTTGTAAATATTGGATTTGGAAGTCCTTTCTTTTATAATAAATCACATTCCTTCAAAACTCAATGACACAGAGGTAATTAGATTACTATCTTCTTCAATATAAATACTATAGAAGTGTTGAATCATCACAGCATAGGAGTAAAATTCATTTTCAGGAGACATTTTTACATTCAGTATGTTAATATTACAGAAATTTGCACATGACTGGGTAATATATTGGACATCTACAAGTAATGAATGGGTTTTAGCTGCCGTCTACCAGAACATAAATTATCTGAATGGCTGATTCAATCTAATGTAAAAAAAAAAAAAAATCAGTAACAACATCATTTGCAGCTGCAGGGAGATTAAACACATGGTATATCGTGGTATATCTGATGTAGCCTCCTGATCTCAAACGAATCTTCTGGAGCAGAGTTTTTCTTTGGTATTTTCTGAAACCTATATGAACATTCTTGTGGAAATTCATCTGTGTAGTCTTTTGATCATGTTATAAGATTAATCTTTTCATGGCCCCTCATGGTATGGGGTGGGGTGGGGGGGAGGGGGGTAAGGTGTCAACACCAATTGGCATAATAAATTATACAAAACCCACATTTCCCAGTTTTCTGAAACTTTCTTCTATGCCTAAAGAAGCCCTTATTATAAATTCAGAATGATAAAATTGGGGGGTGTCAACCTACATGTATATCCATGCCCAAAACCCAAGGCTGAACCAATTGTCTAACATATATCATATAGAACAGCACTATTACTGAGACATTAGTGAATAGGGCTCAGTCTCATAGTAACGCACGCTGTGGAAGGTCACGGAGTGACAAAAATAAATAAATAAATAAATAAATAAATAAATAAATAAAGCTCTGTAAGATACAGCTATGATTGTAGGATCTGAAAAGTAAAATTTTGTAACACTATATGTTCATTGTCTGAGTCAAATCTTTGTGCAACACGAACAAAATTTTCAGTCCCAATGTGACCATGTTAGGAAGCAGGCATCTACATATCAGCAGTATCCCTTTATCTCTCAGACACTCCTCCGGTCCATTCAGGAAAACCCACTTAGACTACTACTCAATTCACAACTTAAAAATAAAAGGATTTCGTGGATAATTTTCTTAGATACCAGTAAGTCCTGTGGAGAGATCAGATCATCAAAATTGTGATATGAATGTTTCAACTTTAGCACCACCTTTACATAAATTTCATGCCTGCCGCAAACAAGCAAGCTTATACAGTTCTTGCCAAGTCATTGTTCAGGAGAATGATGAGAAAATGAGAAAACCCGTTTCTGAATCAAAAATATATTTGATGCCATTTTAAATGCTACAGTAAGCATTGCATCTATCAGAAATCTGGTTTAGCTAGTGGTAAATAAAACAGTCCAAGTTAATTTATTTGGATTTTTCATCTGCTTCTTCATTTGCCTTCTGAATTTTTCTCCTCTGGAAGCCAGATAAGTTGATATGTCCTCCTTGAAAATATTAAAAAAAAAAAAGAAGATATTTAAGGTTCATGCAAATTGTGAAAAACGTACATAATTCAATATTAACATGTTTTACAACTGAATTAAAAAGACAATTAAAAGGGCAATTTCTTTTAAACATCTTGAAATAACTAATATTATAATAATATATCTCACAAATAGCAAAAATAAAAAAAAAATAATAATAATTGAAACACACGTGAAACTTCTAAAATGCACATACTTGCAAATCTTTTGGCACAATAAATTATACAAAACCCAAATTTCCCAGTTTTCTAAAACTTTCTTCTATGCCTGAAATAGCCCTTATTATATATTCAGAATGATAAAATTGGGGGGAGAGAGAGAGAGAGAGAGAGAGAGAGATAAGATACCAACCTTTAGCTGCATCCACTAGGTACAACAGTACTGATGCTATTAAGGCAACTGAAAGAAAAAAAGAAAATGCTATAATATTGGTTCATTATGACACTTTGGTAGGTGTGACGTTGTGTCAAAACTTATGTAGCGTTAAGTGTGAAACGTTGTCAAGTGTTACATTGGATGCAACTCTGTGTTAGGTCTTTCATTATGTTAACAATGCCATACACTGTGTTAGGTGTGACACTGTGTTGTGTTGGGTGTGACACTTACCACACAACCATATGAGGAAGAACACTTCTAACACCAGATAACCTTTGGAGTCCAGAATCATGCCGGACACCATGGAAATCACTGCTAGACCCAGGTTTTGTACAGCTTGCATACTGCAAATAAACAAATAAAATATAAGAAGGAAATAAACTAAGATTTTTATTATACAAGAATTATATAACCTAGCTCTGGAAGAATAGTGTTAATTTTTTTATATTAATAGGAAACGTGGCCAAACTGCTTCAAAACTGTCTGGAATACTGTCTTTTTTGCACATTTGGCACCAGCAACTGTTGAGCTATCTGCATGGGTGGTATAAACTAACAATGAAGNGATGGCTATATGTACAGACACATCTGTGTCTGTACATAAAAAAAGAAAATGCTATAATATTGGTTCATTATGACACTTTGGTAGGTGTGACGTTGTGTCAAAACTTATGTAGCGTTAAGTGTGAAACGTTGTCAAGTGTTACATTGGATGCAACTCTGTGTTAGGTCTTTCATTATGTTAACAATGCCATACACTGTGTTAGGTGTGACACTGTGTTGTGTTGGGTGTGACACTTACCACACAACCATATGAGGAAGAACACTTCTAACACCAGATAACCTTTGGAGTCCAGAATCATGCCGGACACCATGGAAATCACTGCTAGACCCAGGTTTTGTACAGCTTGCATACTGCAAATAAACAAATAAAATATAAGAAGGAAATAAACTAAGATTTTTATTATACAAGAATTATATAACCTAGCTCTGGAAGAATAGTGTTAATTTTTTTATATTAATAGGAAACGTGGCCAAACTGCTTCAAAACTGTCTGGAATACTGTCTTTTTTGCACATTTGGCACCAGCAACTGTTGAGCTATCTGCATGGGTGGTATAAACTAACAATGAAGTTGTCCAACAACTTTATATTACACTTCCTATTTAACAAGATAAAAAACAACTTGATTTCAAACTATGAAAAAGAAAAATATCCAAAATATCCAAGATTACAGTTAGGATATAAATAAAAGAAAATGACAATGAATTATGTGCAAATAAACAAACACCAAATGCTATGGAAAATAGTTGCAATTATCTCATTTCTTTTTAGATTTATAGAATGCTGTGCTCAAATTAATATAGTTTCCAGCATCAAACTTACATCCCGTAAGCTGTTCCAAGCTGATGTTCAGGCACTACCATGGCAACAATAGGCCACAATGCACTGGCCAAAATGGAGTAAGAAAATCCCATAATCACCTGAAAAAATGTTTTAAAATCGTAAAATCAATATGACAACGGTCTATGTTTGAATGTACAACTTTAATCAAGACAGCTGATGAAATAAAAAAAAAAGATTATTGCTCAATCATTGTTTAGGAATTTTTAATGCGATTTTCACCACTGTAACAGAGTGGTGGCTTTGAGAATATTAAAGCACCATCATTATAAAAAATAAAATAACATGATTCATGTTACTCAAAAAATCCTGCATACTTGCGCACATACATACATTGGTATTAAAACAAATTGCTTATTTTATATAAAACAATAATTCCTTATATAAAGGAACCAACCATGGGAACAAAAGGATTTATCCAGGTAAATGCAAGACAGGCGTGGCACGCTAACGTGATGATGACCCCAGTGATAACCCAGAAGATATTCTTGCCTAGCTTGTCTATACAGAAACCAAACAGAGGGGAGGCACCCGCTGAGATGATATAAACAACACTGAAAGAAAAATAAATATCATAAAACTAAAGCATTCTTTATAAATACATGTTGATATATAATATCTGCAATTTCAGGTAAGATGGAAAATTAAGATGTTAACCAATATTGCCTTTGAAACTCGGGATAAGCCATATGAAATGTTTAAAGGATATCAGTCATGTTTTTAAAATTCAATAAATATAACATAGATAAAACTTAGCCAAATACTTTTCATTTTTAATCAGAGTAAACTACCAGTAGCTTATCAGCAACCGTAAAAGCATATCAACAATGTGAGCCAACTCGAGGAAATATTCTATAAATTTTATTTTAAATACTACACCACTCATACATAAGTAAAAAATACAAAGAAGCACATACCTATTACATGCACTTGCTGCACTTGGAGAAAGTCCAAATTTCATTTCAAAGAAAACTCTGAAAGACAAAAATTACAAGAGTAAAAGCAAAGGCTGGGTGTATTTCTTCAGTTCTTTTGCTGTGCTTTTACTTTTCACTCAATTTTAAATTTAATTAAATCAGTGAATTATTGGACAACAGAGGGATAATATTGACCATTTAGAGTGAATTTATTAGACATGCTATTTTATTAATCAATCTCAATTCAAGTGGCAATGCAGACCACATACTTAATCTAAATTTCTATATTATATCTTCCCAGGCCTGAGCAATTTAGTTAAATTTATATCAAACCCATGTTTTAGCAGTGCACAGTTTATATTAATACTGATTGTTCCATAAATGATTATGTGCCCAAGTACCAATCTTAAGACAATAAATGGTAATTACCCATCACTGCTAAAATAACTTGTCAGTAAGATAGGAAATGGGTATGCTACAAATTTGAGTGTAAGCTTATAATAATTTAAGATGATGTCTTAAGACTATAATGTAATTACTCATTATAATTTTAATAATTATTAAAATAAGATAATTTGTAAGTTAGAAAGTGAATGGGTATGCTACAATTCTGAGCGTATTGCTTATAATAATTTAAGATGATATCTCTGTATCTATATTTTGTCCACAGAGCAGAGACAAATGTTGAGCATAGTTCAGAAGAACTCATTATAAAAATAAGTATTATCATTAAAAATCGTTACTTACAGTCCAAGCCCAATAAAAGGAAATACAGCCACGTAATATGCCACACAGATAATACACATCAGCCACACGCTGGCGGGAAAGTCTTTGATGTCTCGAAGAGATATCACTTCTCCTGGAAAGATTAAATTAAAGATAGATGTATGAAAAATGCGTCAGCCATGTGCTTGAGGAGATAGGGTTGCTGTGTAGTTTATGACATCTGACATTTAAAGAGAGAAAAGTTCATCTGAAGATATATGATACAAATTTGATATTTTCATATATGAAAAATTAAAAGATATTCATAAAATGTAAAAATAGATCTTATATACACATGTAAGACATACAAATGGCGAATCTTTAAATTTCTTTAAAATTTCAGCACTTTTCACTAAATCCCCTCAAGTATACCCTATCCAACGGCTCACTGTATTACAATATATAAGCACATAAATATGAATATGGATCAAATATGGCCAACCCACTTGAATGCTTGTTGCGTAATCCCTTTGGGGAGTCGATTCAGTGTCTAACTGGGAATTAAGCAGCAAGTTTTTTAGTGGGTCGCTTTATTTGATTCGCAGATCTGTTAGTCTGCTGTTCTGAATGTACCTATAGATGGTTAAGGGCAAACTGCTGAAACTGCCAAAAATTCACTTTTTGCCCATATCAAGATTATAACTTTGAAATTCATTTTATATCTTAAATGTGTAACTAAAATGGTAACTGTTGTAACTAAAACAGAAGAGAGCATCATGATTTAAATATTAATTTTTCTGTATTTGTGAGTATAAAGTGATATGTCTGAGCTTAAAATATGCCACCAACCTGTTTTTGCTTCTTCTTTCCTGAGAATTCTTTCTAATCTTTTGTCAAAATATGCCAATGCAAAGGAACAAAACAAGGAAGCTATGCAGAAACCCACACCTGTAAACAGACATTTTATAGAGATCTGGAAATTATATTGACAATAAATAAATAAATAAGGAAGCTATAACACAGACAATTTTATACATAATACTTGGACAATTCATACTGTCACAAAATAAATAAATAAATAAACAAACAAACAAACAAATAAATAAATAAGGGAGCTATACAGAAACCAACACCTGAAAATAGACAATTTTATACAATATCAGGAAAATCATACTGACAATACAATAAATAAAAATTAAATAAATAAATAAATAAATAAATAAATAAATAAATAAATAAATAAATAAATAAATAAACTCACCAATCATGAGTGTGCCTCCCAAAATCACATAACCTTGCTGATCTGGAAATGACTTCTTCATCGCATCATATAGAGGTTGCATGATATTCATGTTTACTGTACTTCCCTAAAATGTTTAGATATATATAATATATATTCATGTTTTGACAGTTAAAACAGTACTAGTCTGTCATGTATGGATATCGTCGTTGAGTAAACATCTTGCAGCAACATCTTGCAACACTGTAACTTTTTCCTTGCATTGAATAACATTTTTGATAAAGATCCAATTTTTTGTTTTTTGGTAAGCCATTTTTATTTTCTGGACAGACAGATTTCCCTGTGTTTATTTCTTTGTGTAATATTTTGGATTGACCACTTACCACTCTTGAGAAACTAAGCTGCAGCCCAAATACCATGTTCAACTCCTTGTCCTTGAACCAGCTGACCGCATATGTGTTTTGGGCCACACACAGAGACTCTCCACCAATTCTGAAGATGAAAAATTGTTTAAAATTTGACCAACAATTTTGAGAGCTCAAAGGGTTTATGAGAAGTAAATATCAGTGGTAAACTGTACATGGTTGAGGCTGTTGCAAAAAATGCTCTTTCAAAATTTCAAATTGTTTTTTTTTTTTAACTAAAAAGTGAAAGAAAGTCACTTTACGATTTAATTAATGTTAAAATAAAAAAGAATTAGTGTTAAGAACAATTCAAATACTTGTTTCACTATTTACAAAATTTAAATGATTCAAAACAAATAAAAATCTTTCACATACCCAAATATGAATCTTCCAATATGCATAACAATTGGAAGATTAAAAAATGCCCCTAATGCAAAGACTACCTGCAAAGAAAGAGGTAAATAACTATAACTATGTGTCTTTTATATACAAAAAGTAGATATAAGTGAAATCCACTTACTAGTACAATAAAAATAAACATCTTTTACCATGATAAAGACTATCATAAACTTATGCAATGGATTTTACTATGAAAACAAAGTGTTGTGAAAGATGTTAAACAAACTGCAAACATGGTGCTGAAAAATTCAAAATACAGCTGGATAATTGGACAGGCAGTTATAAAGAGTTTGCCAAACCATAGGACTTTTTGCTAGACTGACTTATACTAGTTAATTCTAAATGATGGGTGATAAAATTGTACATTTTTACACTTTTTTAAAAAAATATTCAGTCATGGCCAAGAGTATCAGACAATTATTGAGTAAATAAATAAATAAATATCTTAAAATAAATATCATAAAAAAGAAATACACAAATCTATATAATCAGCAACCTACCTGACCAGCAGTGACAAACAAACTGAAAATAATTGCCCCGAGTCTAATACCAAAGACACGGTCAATCAGAAAACCTCCAAAGAAACACAAAATCACATTGGGCCAGGAGTACAGGGAATAGAACAACATGTAAATGGACTCATTGATGTTCAGGTCTTTGAGCATAGTGTCCTGCAAGGCAGCTGGGTTGTCATAGCAGAAATAACTCCCTGAAAATACCAAAGATCCATAAAAGTAATGGCAACCACCTGTACAAGTACAGTATTTACAAAGAGTGTTAAAAAACAAACTACAATGACACATTTCGAACTTAAATGGGACATTTATCAAACATATTTTGTGGGTTTGCACTTAATATCAGACATCTGAGATTCATCTACAATAGTCTACATCATCATAATGTTATTCAGATAACCAGAATGAACTATATCTGGTAACAGTGACTGATCCCATATAAATCCTCCTATACAGTACATGTATGTGCCACTGCGCCCCCACCCTTGGTTTCCCTTCATATGTTTTTGACAGCGGACTAAGCAAACAGAATTCTTCCTCCCCATGCCCCTTTAAACTCAGTTTTTCTTAGCAGTAGCACCAACACCCCCACCCACAACTCTCGATCTCTCTCACACACACCATCCTTCCATCTCCGCCTTAATATAAAAACCCTGGTTCCACAGTTATGGAAAACTGGAGTTTCTTGGCCTGTATCACGAAATTATAACCACCAACTCCAAAAAATATAAGCTAATGTCAATAAAAAGTGGGTAAACATCAACGATCCGAAATATTGAAACTCCCCCACGTTCATTTTATTTGTGGATCATGGATGCAGACGATAAAATAACGCATTTCTTACCAAAGCTAAGGAAGCACATAATGATAAGTATAAGGTATTTGTGAAGTGCCCTTCTAGGATCGCATGCCAACGTTCCACCACAGCCTTCGAGGACAACATCGTCTTCTGGAACTGCGACAACTGGTCCATTGTCTCTGTCTCCCAACAGCGGCTTCTTTTCCTGGTCCTCCATCTTGAAGTCATGTGATTGTGAGTACGATAATCTCTTGGTAGTCTTGTGACATTTGCTAATATACACTATATATCATTTATCTTTTATACGGTATATTCAAATAATATGTGCTGTCTGAGTATAAAAATTATGCACAAATATTGCATTTGGTGTATATGATTTATATAACTTTGAATTGCGAGCATTTTGACGATTTATTTCATACTGTAGTTTGGAGACTAAGAGCCTCGCATCCGACACCGGCACAACTTCCGCTAAGCCGCGAAACAGTGACATGCTCATCAGTCGCAAAGCAATAACATGTAAATAAAAAGAGAAATAGAACATCTTTTTTATTGCATTGGTAAACGCATGGTGAGAGGATGAGCTCCGCAAGCAAGGTACGATTTTTTGACATATCGCTGAATGGCAAAATTTGAGAACAAATCGTACAACTCGGTGCACAATGTCTGTGCTGTGTTGTGTTTATAATTCAAATCGATAGTGGATTTATTTTAACCAATACTTGTTTAAATTTATTTATCTATTACAGGTTGGGGAGATCTTCATAGCTGCTGGGGCAGCTTTTAACAGGCTTGGTGAGCTGACCATGCAATTGCATCCTGCAGCAGAACCTACTCCAAGCAGGTTTGTGTGTGTGTGTTTGTGTGTGCGGAAGGGGGGGGGGGGCAAGAGATTTAAACTGGCCATAAAACTGCATCCTGTTGCAGAAACATCTACTGGATGATTTGTAAAAGGCAGAGTTTTAAGAGGGGGAGGGGGTGTTGCATTTTTTTCAATATGCAGTGATTCTTAAAACTCTGAAGGTTGAGAATGATATCATGTTTTTTGTGTAATTATCCTAATCATCAGATTTTCATTTTTAATTGCATAGTGGCAAATGGACAGATGCAGAGATTGAAATGCTGAGGAAAACAGTGAAAAGATTTGGTGAAGACCTGGACAAAATCAGCGATGTCATTAAGTCAAGAACAGTGTAAGAATCGCATCAGTTTGATTTTTATTTTGATAATTATGTGGGGGAATCAACTTGAAATAATTATCATATGTATTGTACATAAAAACTACTTATCTTGAAGATTTTTTTTCAAAATATATTGTGCATTGTATATTTATACCTGTTGAGTCATAGTCATTATAAACATCTTCTGTTACTGAAATGAATTAGTAGAGATTTATGTTTTGCATTATATGCCACTTATGAGATAAGAACTTAGCTCAACAAGAAAGTAAATAAATTTTTTGTAATTCTCAACAAAAAAAAAAAAAAAAGATCAGCAGTATTGAATAGATATTGATATTTTGCAGTTCTCAGAAAAAAAGCTTAATTGGTTCTCTGAGAACGTAGGTAGATAATAAATAGAAAAATATTGATATTTTACAGTTCTCAAAGAAAAATATTGATATTTTACAGTTCTCAAATAAAAGCTCAGCTTCGTAAGAAAGCTTATGAAGATGCTGGACTGCCAGTCCCTGCAGAAGAGAAATCTCCAAAGAAAACTACACAGAAGCAGCAAGCTTCCGGAAGAGGAGAGCCTCAAGCAAAGAAACAGAAGACAGCTGGTGAGAAACTCTTGGAGATTTTATTACACATTTTCTTTAAAAAAAATAAAAATAAAATAAAATAAAATAAGATAAAAAAACGTTTCTAAAGCAAGTTTATTTAAAGATATGAAGCAAGACTTTTTGACCCTCCACCAAAATGCCTTTATCTTGACTCATCAAGCCTCAGCTTCAGTTACATTTGATTCATTTTTTTACCATCATTACACAAGAGACAATGATGATAAATGATAAATCTAACATTTCACATCTCACGCTTGGTCAATAATTTCAGAGGTAACATTGAGTGCACTAAATGCACCCGAGGGTGATGTTGATATAGAGGGAATTGGGGACCCTCATCCCAGGAAACTAGATTTTGATTCAGGTGAGTATTGCCTTAGTGGATTACCCATTTTTGTTTATAAATCCATATGATGTCAAATATTATAACTTTCTATAGTGCACCAAAACATGTACAGTATGTCGTGTGATGAACCATATCATTCAACCATGTTCTCTGATTACCTGGCCAAACCTCTATCAAGATTTACATGAAAAACATAAGGGCAGTTTACCACGATGAAAATCTAATATCTTTGCAATTTTTTAACCCAAATACTTCTTGATTTATTTCCTAGACGTAGATTCCAGCATGCTGTGATGAACTGAAGACCAGAAAGATGTAATCACAGTAAATAACAGTGCCAGTCTGTGCTAGAAGGGACAATAAAAGCTTCCCTCAACTGAGGAGGTTATGTTGTCATCAATTTGTTTGTTTGATAATGGAATAATATGTCTTGAAATGTTTTTCCAAATTTTGTCTCTTGTTGATATGTTGCTGTAATGAGATTTTTCCATCTATCAGTGGATTTCCAACTTCTTGGGAGCCAAAAATATCATTTTAGAGGTCGATGCAGAGGGCCCCCTGGATCTCAAGCCACATTTTCAGACTTTTGAAGTTTTTCACTGAATGGCAGTTCCATCCCTGTTGTTGTCATTACAAACTTGTAAATACCATGACATAAGTGTATGATGGGGGCTTTACTCACAGGATGCCATCAGTAATAGACAGTTTTATAGACAGTTTTTAAAATGTTAAAAAACACTGTATGAAGCCAGTTACTTTCAGTTGTTGTGCATATTTAAATAGTTACATGGTGTTCAAGGTACTTGTTAAGTATTGTAGATTATTAGGCTGATGTAAATTTGCCTATCCATGTGGATTTATTAATAACAACTTCTCTTTTGTATACTCTGGATTTAGTTACAAAAGTATTGTAAGCTCTGCTGTGTCTGTGGTCTTTTTCACATTGACAGCTTGATGAGCAACTGAACAGTGCTTTTTAATTTTGATTCAAAATTTACCAAATTAAGCCTTGGTATTTTTGTATAGTCTTCTTATGCAAGCAATAACTTTCTTGTGTAAAGGTGACAGCCCACGGGTCTTTACTGCAGCAAATAGAACTTAGAACAAAAGTCTGTATTTATTTCTTAAATGAACAGTCTTACAGGCTTTTATTGCCAATCTGTAGCAAGCACACAGCAGGACTTTGGATATATTATTGTTTAATATTTATTAAGCAGTGTATAGTTTTCAAAAATTGAGATCGTCTGAATGTAATAAACACACTTACAAGCATTTACTTATGCCGTGCTGTTTTACTGCTCTTTTTAAAAATTTCAGTAATGTACTATTGTGAATTAAGACCTATAAAATGTCCCAAATGTTCTTTACTAGATTTTGTTTCATATTATCACTTTTATTTGCAAAAAAAGTGACCTTATCATACTAAAAATCTTCTTTTTAAGTTGCTTTGCCCACCTTCTCCCCCAACACAAACGGAATTTATTCTTAAGCAAGTCTAAATTTTCCACTACTAAAGTTTTTTTTTTTTAAGTTTTATTTTAAAAAATATTACATTTCCAACTTGCTAAATCTAAAAGTAGCCGCACCAGTAATAGATTTTAGATTAGTTGTATAATAGATTTTAGAAAGTGAGATTTATATGTATGAGAAATTTATTTGTAAAACTGTCAAAAGCTGGCAATGCTAACAAGCTGGAATAGTGTAACAACAATATAATTATTATTTTTATTACTTTATTATTTTAGCTCAACTTTATTGAAACAGTCAATCCTTGGTGAATAAGTTTTTATCCGACTGATGTGTCGAGGAAACTATCTTACATAATGCTCTTATTTATCCCAAAACAGAAGCCATAAAACCACAATTTTATTAGTTGCAATTCTCAACATCAGGAATTAGTCCAGAATATATATACATCAGCTTTAACAACGTATTTGGTCCTGAACGAATATTAACTTAGTCCATGTTGTTCAGTTCTATCAGCTTGTCTTCTTCTTGACCAGTTCTTTGAATTGTGACAGTATTCTTCCTTCACGCTTGGATCGCTCTGCATGGTTAAAGTTGGCCAGGGCACGCTTTTCATCTGCGCTGTATATCTGGTTTTCCTTACGGAGACGGACGGCTTCCATACGACGATGCCTGAAATGCAAGTATAAGAGTAATAATTATTATTTTTATGGAAAATTGGTGAAAACTGCACAGCTTAAAACAAGGTATTGGGGGCTGTCTATTGTATTTCTATTTACCATAAGAAGGAACATCTGCTGGTTAATCAAAGCCATGCTAAAAATGATTGTAATAGCAAACCTTGTAACATTTCCAATGGCAAGAACAAAAGATATAGATGTGATGTTATCTTCAATAGCTGCATGTCAAGCATGAAAGTAAATTACAACAATGCCTGGGGTCATTTTTCATAATCCACCTTGGTACACATTAAAGACACCCCTCATTACGTGACACCTACTTGTATTCATGCAAGGTATGTACACCTCTCTGGGTTGTGTTATATTCAATAATAGTAATAATTATTGTAATTATAATTCTTATAACAATCAGTTTCCTTATTATTGGCTCAATCAACTGCAACCATACCTGCTCCCACTCATGACATATCCAGAATCTTCAAACTTGTCAATCTCGTCTGGAGTCAGACCAATTTCACCTCTTCTTGGGATCCTCTTGCCTTCTGCTATGTAAGCTGCCATGGCAGCGCCCTCTCCTGGCAAAAGAGCTCGGCCAAAACTGAAATGATTACATAAAATGGTTTTTAATGAGTTGAAGGGTAACAGTAAAAACTGGGATCTAAGAAATGCATGAACACAACTCAAGTATGTTTAACTTAACTTACTGAATATTTTTAGATCAGGACTTTATCAAATGGATCATCCACAATACAATTCTTTTCTGTTTTATGATGTACTTTTAATATTTAATGCTTTGCAATGATGAGCATAAATTTAATCAATTTAGAGCTATCAAACAAAGGCAATCATATACAGAGCAAAAATATAAACACCCTATGTGAATTATGTAACATGAAATGGACGATTACAAATGATCTTATCTAGTCTTATAATTTTACAGTAATCTGCAGCACATAACAAAATTCACTTGGTACGATTTAATATATAATTACATAACCCACAATGCTGATAAAATTTCTAATTAGTATTGTGAGGGGCATATGTTTTTGGTCAGTACATATATATTGTCCCAACCTTAAATGAGAGTGAGAAAATTTGTTTACCTTCACGCAAGTCCAACTCTCTCTGACTGACAATGCTTTTCTTTACCCAAACATACTTTTAGTTTAAAAAAAAAATAAAATAAAATAAACAAAATTCAAATTAATACTTTAGCTCCCCAACTTACTCTAATTTAGCCTGTCCCGACCCGTCCCCTCCATCCAAGATGGGCCCAACCACATCTTCTTCTTCTGGTTTCTTCTTACCAGAGCCAACTAAAACACAACACAGACTCAAAATATGTACAACAATACATGCACAACAATATCACTTGCAGTTAGCACATTTTAAAGCTTAGACCAGTAACTTCCGAGATGCCTGAAGGGTTTGACATATCAAAGTTTAAAGATAAATTTTTGTAGTTAGGTTCTGAATCAGTGAAACAAGCAATAGTGAGAAATTAAAATTTTAAACCATTAAAACTGTGCTTACATCAATCATTTTGTTTTTGCATTTTCTGGATGTTCTCATTACTAGTAACAGATGACTTGCCTAAATGAACCTGAACTTAACATAAAGGAAAACTGTTGACTTTCTTACTTTTCTTCTCCACCCACTCTTCCATATCAGTGTCACTGTCCTCAGATTCTGACTCAGTCTCCTCCTTCTTCTTTTTCTTCTTTTTGGTTCTGGTCTTTTTAGCTTTCTTAGATTTTTTACTAGTAAGAAAAGTTGAAAGGGTTA
Organism: Lingula anatina; assembly: GCF_001039355.2. Next base: position 298,648 of record NW_019775450.1, on the reverse strand, counting down.
TTAAGGCAAACAAACAATTTTCTATATAAATATGCTCAATGTGACTCCTCTATAGTTATTTTCCTTTGTTCCACAATTTTCAATTGCTATACAGAATTAGTAATCTCAATATATTAACATTTCTATTGTTCAATTAGTTTTTATACAGAATTTGAAATTTAATGCAAAAATAATCAACCTTTTAATTGATTCAATTTTAATTGATTGTTTTTTTTAAATAAGATCAATCTTGAAAACCCCATTAAAAAAATTTTTTTAATTCATTTATCATCCCAATTTAATCTTCGTACCTTTTCTTTTTGTGCTTCTTGTTCTTTTTATCCTTTTTTCTCTTTTTCTTCTTCTTTTTCTCCTCCTCCGATGACTCTGTTTCAGATTCAGATTCAGAATTTCCCTTTTTATTATCAGTCTCTGCTGCCAGCCAAACATGGTCCACGTGGTCTGGTGACGGAGATCTCCCCCACACCTCTAATGTGCCCACTTCTCCGATCTTTTCTCTTTCACGCCTTCTCCTGTGATGTGGAAAATAAAAGTTTATGGAGTATTCAAAATAAAGAGCATGCTAAAACAGGTCAAATTTCAACACACATGAATGTCTTTGTTCCATTATATTTTAAGATGATTTTTGTTTCAACAGGACGAAACCTTTAATCTTGGGAGACATGAATATAATTAAACGCTCTTAATCATGATATTCAACTTTAACCTTAACTGGCCCGAAGACTTGGGACTGATAAAATATTAAGTGTAGGGTTCATCTCTGATGGTGGTTTTCAGCTATCATGCTCTATATCAGAACTAAATAAAAAGCTAGATGAACTGAGTAATTCAAAAATAATTATATAAATTTTCCAATTAAAATTTTTCTTCTTTGAAATTATTTCATATAATAACCATCTGTTTGATTGAAAAAACTCTAAAAAGTCAATGAAATAAAAAAAAAAACCTTAGTTACCATAAATTTTATCAATTTTATCAAAATCATCACCAGGAAGAATATTACTACCACAAGCAACTTTTTAAAGGTCACAGTGACCCAAAGAGAAAACCAGATACTTCTCACCTTTCCAAGAACTCCAAGGACTCTGGTAATTGTCTTCTTTGGTGTCCATGTTGGTGCCACTGACTTTTCTTGGGGTCTTGTGGGAAATTATTCCCAGAAGAATATCCATTCTCAGGTCTGGGTGAATAAAAAGAAGTATGCTTGATTTTATTTCTTACAGATATAAAACTTGTTTTCTTTTCTAGAATTTTTTTATTGCTGTCTTCTTTCAAGGCAGAACATTTTAAAAGACACACCAAGTGACACACTTCATAACTTGTACAAACAGTCAAATCTCATAATGTGAAAGAACAATCTTTTACATGCAGATCAACTAAAACTTCACTATGATTTTTTCAAAACATATGGCCTAAAATTTCAATTAGTCATTACCTCAAAGTAGAAACTCACATTTTCAAATAAATCCTATACTGAATATTTCCAGTTTTCTGTTTTTCTATATATATGACCCATTAAATATAATAAAGGCACACATCTAAAAAAAAAATTTTTTTTTTCATTCATTTAACCATTAAAATAATCTTACCTTTCCTGTTTAGTAGGTCCAGGGGATCTTGACCTCTCTGAATTCATGGCAATGTTCATTAGTCTATTGTTAACTGGAGACCTTGACATAGATTTCTTCCTTTTCATAGGTGAGCTAGATCTTGATCGTCTCTTGCTCACTGGTGATCTTGACTGATTCTTGCTCACTGGGGATCTTGACCTTCTTTTGCTCTTTGGTGATCTCGATCGCCTCTTGTTCATTGGTGATCTTGAGCGTCTTTTGCTAATTGGTGATCTTGAACGTCTCTTGTTTACTGGGGATCTTCTTTTGCTCACTGGTGATCTTGAAGGTCTCTTGTTCACTGGTGATCTTGAGCGTCTCTTGCTCGCTGGTGATCTTGAGCGTCTCTTGCTCACTGGTGATCTTGAATGTCTCTTGCTTACTGGTGATCTTGAGCGTCTCTTGCTCACTGGTGATCTTGAGCGTCTCTTGCTCACTGGTGATCTTGAGCGTCTCTTGCTCACTGGTGATCTTGATTGACTCTTGCTCACGGGTGATCTATAATTGCTCTTTCTCACTGGTGACCTTGACTGTCTCTTCCTCACTGGTGATCTTGATCCAGATTTTTTTCTGTTTCTGGGTGATCTTGATCTAGAATATTTCCTTTTTACTGGTGTCCTTGACCTCCTTCTTTTAGGAGACCTTGACATTGACCGTCTCTTACGCACAGGGGACTTAGACAATGACCTTTTTCTCCTAACAGGAGATCTTGAAGTACTACGGAGTTTCTTTTGGTCAGGGGAATCATACTTGCGATTCTTTTCTCTGGAATTGGACCTGTAGTGTCTTTCTCTAGATCTACTTCTTGAACTATGCCTTTGGTCAGTTTTCCCATTCCTTCTGTCTCTTGGACTCTGTGAACTTGAACTGCTTGATTCAGAATCTGACCTTGAATCAGACTCTGAATCTGAGCTTTCCCTTACCATCTCTTTTGCTCTTGTTTGCAGAGTATCTGTAATATAAAAAAAAGGGGTAAAGATTACATTAAAATGCAGGGACGGGTTGAGCAATGATTCGTGTTGATGTGGAGCAGGTCTTTTTTCTCAGAAACAGACAGTTACTGTTTTCGGAAGATAAAAAAGTAAAAGGTTAGAAGTTTTACTTTAGGTATATCCGACTGTCTTAAATTCCCTCTTAATCAGAAGTGTGACCTATTCTAATTTCTACTAAAACATGCCTAAACATAAACAGATCTTTATCATGGAACCTGTATGGAATATACTTGCTCAACGTTACATTTAAACAAAATTCTTAGCATTTAAAGTCAATCAATCAAGTTTATCTCACTTGTAACTTTGTTATAACCTTACATTCTGAAACTGCAGCAAAACATACGTACCGGAAGTGTAAATGAAATCTCGCGAGACATGCGAGAATTCACTCGGATGTATATTATTTATGTTTTATTTTAGATTTAATTATAAATTAACCTGCCTTAAGTGGCGTTTTGCTTTCAAAATCGATTATAAGATTTAGCACATTGAGAATATAAGCATTTGTACTCTATAATTATGAAATAAAAAGATCGTCTATTTCCGGTAACATTCGTCTCCAGGGTGATGTTTCAAAATGGCGATACCAGGAGTGAAATATGACGATGGGGGTGTTGGAGTTCCTGGCAATTGCTTTCCTGTCAGAAGTATATTCAAACAATCTGAGGAAGGTCAGTGTACATTTCAATCTCACAAAATTGAAACTGCATAGTTTGATACTGCGTATACTGTTCAGAGAACGTACAAATATTGTCGTTTCAGTCGAGATTGTGGTAAATAAGGTCATGGACATAAGAAATGAGAACAAATGCATATAGCAGGCTTCTATCCAATGATGGCAAGAGTGTATTCTGCTTTAATTTTACTAGAAACTTGTTGAGTGAAAATCGTAACGTTTCTGGGTTTAAAACTACGCACAGGAAATAGCGCGAAATGTGGAGAACCAACCAATGCTACATTTCAGTTGCTGAAAAATTATAGGAGGGGATTTGGAAGGGGTGGGGGTTAAAGGGGTACGGGGGGTTGAGTTGGAGAGACAACAAATTGTCACCTTATTTATTAAGCATATTTGCATTAAAAAAAGATTCCCCAGGTATTTTTATAGGTATTGCAGCCTCAATAATCATTTTCCAATACTCCTACATGTACCAGTATATATTAGAGGATGATGCATCAACATGATGATGCATAGGCATCTATTACTCAAGTCTGAATTTGCATTTTCAGTGTATCAATTATAGAGAGAGCAACCCATGTAACCCCAACCCCTAATTTTATGATTTAAAAAATTTCAAATTACATATTAAACAAACGTGATGGATATTATTATTATTGTTGTTATTGTTATTATTAATTTGTTTGTGAATATATCACAGAAATTTATTACATACAGATATGTGCTCTATATAGCTCTTTCTTAATTCTATTTCATATTTAAGAATATGGAAAATAGGATTTTCATAATGGCAAAGCTATCATGCATTATTATTTAAAAGAAATGAAATTCATTTTCAGGAGGAGGCGCATGGCTGGTCTCATTACGAGCAGAACAGCGTCGCCGCTTCAAGGCTGTTCTTTGTTCAAAGCCAAAGACATACTCACAGATCAAAGAAGAGAAAAAGCAATCAGCTGCCCCAATAAGCACTCCAAGACTACAGGGCAATCTCAGTGATGAAGAGGAAGGAGAGACTTTAGATGGCTTCTACTTGGTCAGTTCATTTGCATACCTGCAATTGTCCTTTTGTTTATTTCTTCTTTTTCTTTTTTTTTTTATCCCAGAGGTGTATCACAGATTTTTCAGAAATAGAAGGTGGTTGGCTTCTGCAGTAGCAAATACTCCTATGCAGTCTCAAGTATCCCATGCAATCTTATGATATCACCTGGCTTTCAGTAGGAATGGGACTGTTTGTCTTTAAAGAATTTTTTTTGCATGTGAGGACACTGGGGGGGGGGGGGGGGGGTTTATGGGAACAAGTACATTATATTTTCTAGCAATTTTGTTTAAAAAGCTAGCTGTCCAGCTATTTAGGGTAAAAATTGAGTTGTCTTGTCAAATTACATGGTATATTGTGATACAGACAAAGGTAAGAAGATATTACCACTCTGGTCGGAGATACTTTACCATTTCCATAATTATTATATTCAACCTTTCAGCTATACCTAACTTTTGGTTTGGCCCTCTTTCGTTGAATAGAAAGTAAAGAACTTTAAGATAATTTTTAATTGATAAAAACTATTGATTGTAGACCATTGGGAAAAATTTAATTCAAGATGACCCAAGAAAAAAGTCAGCAGTATAATAATAATTTTATTCCTCTCCTGCAGATGAAGCACAGCTGTGTAGAGGACCCCTCAGACCTGTGTTCTGTGAACATCTGTGGGAAAGGAATCACTGAGGTGAAGGAGGAAGATCTGGGCCTCTTTGACAATGTGGCTTATGTCAATGCAGGGGAAAACTTCTTGCCATTCGGTAAGTGTGTGTGTGTGTGTGTGTGTCTGTGAGAGAGAGAGAGAGAGAGAGAGAGAGAGAGAGAGAGAGAGAGAGAGAGAGAGAGAGAGATTTTGTGCTTGGGTAGATCTTTTGGATAGATTTGTATATTACTCAAATATCAGGATTGTAAGATAATAAATTTTTTTATATATTTCATTTTTTGATTGTTAGTAAATTTGAAATTCTTTTCATTTCAGATAAATTAATCCCTGCCTTTTTTCTCCTATAAATCCCTTACCTATACAGTTTGATAAATTATGTTGAATGATTTATAATTATGTACTCAAAATATTTTTCTTCTTTTAATTTTTAAAATCTAGCATAAATAATTTTTTCATTGCAGAGGCATTCCGTGGTTTCCCTATTATTCGTGAATTAGAGATTCCACTTAATGGGTTAAGAGGAATACGTATTACACGCAAGGACTTTCCTCATATGGAGGTAAATATTTTGATATGTATTTAAAACTACTTTTACATTTTGTGGACTATGTTTGGAACATCTTTGTATAATTTGTAAATTGTCTGTTTTGATATTTGTGAGATTAAAAGAAAATAGTCAATTTTCTAATATGCCCCCCCCCCCCCCTTTTCTGGCCTTTGGGCATGGCTACATACTACATGCTTTTATAAGTATCATTCACATTCATTCATTAGTTACCAGCACTTCCATAATCAACTTTTCCCTTTTTAGGTCCTTGATCTGTCATATAACAACCTGGCCAAAGAAGATATTCTAATGCTTGGCGTCATTCCAAAACTTAGGGTGCTACATTTAACAGGGAATAATTTTAAAGAGCTTCCACCTGATCTAGCTCAACCTTTTAAATCAGAAAAGTAAGTATTAATTTTAAATAAGTAAACTGTTAGCAAATGATCACTTTGGATTTTTTTTTTTGCAACATTTGTTTTAGAGTTTTAAAAAGTTATTCATTTTATGCTATAGTATTCTTTCATTTATTTATTTATTATTATTGTTGTTTTTATTGTTGTAATTTTATAATGTATAGTTATTAAAAGTTGTTTTGTTACAATTTCTTTGTTTTAGAAAAGTAATTGTTGATACTGAACAACATAACCGACATGAAATAAAATTTATTGTATTGTATTGTATTGTATTGTATTGTATTGTATTGTATTGTATAGATAATCAGTTATTTCATAATTATTTTATTTATTCAACTTCAATAACACAATTTTCAAAGAATCTTTTATACTGTTACATGTACTGATAATGCCATTTTAATACTTTATTTTCAGAGAGAAAAGAATGGAAAGATTCCCTGCTTTAGAAATATTATTTTTAGATGACAACAAACTGTCTGATCTTTCAACTTTTTCTGCATTAGCTGGACTGAGGAGGTGAGATAGGATTTCATGTATTTTAGATAGCTTTTATGATCAATTGAGAAAAGGAAAAAGAAATATAATCTATGCTTGAATTTTTTTCCTTTTAATCAAAATATGGATATTGATAAATTAACCACCACAGTGAAAAATTCTGACACAATATTAGAATTATTTCATTCTTAATTTTAGGCTGCGTCACCTCAGTCTGGAAAAGAACAACATTTTCTCAGTGCCACAGCTGAGGTTGGTGGGAGGTAGACTGATTACGCAAGAAAGTCCAGCCTTCAAGAAGATGAAGAAAAGCAAGACACCAAAGTCCAGGCCACTCAGTGCTAGAAGTCAAAGAAAAATGGAGGAAGAAGACAGAGATGGTGAGTGGTTAGATTATTCAAGGACGTATAAGACGTTTATCAATAAACGTCCTTGGATTATCCAAAGCAGTACATGTACTATAATATAGCAGTAATGGCTGATCCAGTGGAGGACACTTACCCCTTCCTTAGCAGTGAATTTTTTCTTGCCATACTGCAATGTAATGATTTTGATATCGCAAAATGCACAACTGACTTTCTTGATGATTGTTTTAAAGCTAGGGATATGAAAATTGCATCTGTGCCTGAATAAAAACTAGATAAACTGACGATGCAGTTCTCATATCCCCCTAAATAAT